>JBBIGA010000132.1:20959757-20977509 GCA_037576975.1 Alestes dentex | reverse complement strand
CAATATAGCGTTTTGCGCTGGCCCCTCCCCCAAAGACAACTGCGTTTAAGACTTCAGACAATGCGCGATCGAACCTGTAAATCGGGCCCCATGACTTATCTGTCTCATCTGTCTGCTTTTTTTGGTCCTCTTCCCACGTTCTCCATAGAGCTAATTAATTTGCCTACCTGGGCCTATAAGCTGAGAATGCAAACTGTCACAGCTGACCTGTACAGACTGGTGTCACATTCAGTAGAATGTAATTTTATCAACCACTGGTCACTTTCTGAGATGCACAAAAAGAAGTTGCCTGATTTAAAAAAAGTTCATTTAAAACTAAATAACAAAGTTAAAAACAGATACTAATTGAGCTTAATATAGTAACAGAGTACTTGTACTTCAGTACTTCAGTTGAAACAGATCCCCAAAAATGTCTATATGCTGGTCCTAAACTTTGCAGTTAGCGTCTGCAATTTTCCCCAATCAAGGCAATTCGCTACAAGGAGGTGGTTTGCCTTGCCTGTCAATTATTTTGCAAGTTCCTGGACAGCCCATAAGCTGTAAACAAATAGGAAGCAATGTGCTGGCTTGATTGCAAGGGATATAAACCCAGGATTAGTCCTTTTAATTTGTCACTGAGGGTTATTGATAGGCCTTGTCTTATGAACTGAACTGAAAGTGACCATTTTTGTCACACACCCCACAGCACGCAGTGTGAACAGCACAAAATTCTTGCTCTGTATTTAACCCACTCACCAAGTGAAGCAGCGGGCAGCCAGAACACAGCGCTGGGGGAAAAGTGTGTGGGGACAGTTCTTTGCTCAAGGGCACCTCGGAGGTGACGCTAGCTGGGATTTGAACCCATGGCCTTTTGATTGCAGGGGCAACGCCCTAACCACTAGGCCACCAGCTGCCCAGTGTCCAAGCCAATGGAAACAATGACAAGGCCAGTGTTTGACCAGTAGCTCCAGTTTGACTATTGACATCACTGGCATTTCATCTGGTAGATTAAAATTGATACATCGTAGTTAAAACTAACTAGAATATTAGGTTTATGAGATTAGGTTATCTACATAACTAGCTAGATAACTAGCCACAAAAGTGCCAGTTCTGTGCCCACTCCGATATTTTCTGTATCACAATGGTCACCATCTGCTGTGCTTGGTGTGTGCATGCTTCTGAGGCTTCTCTTTGGAAAAAGGCTTTGTTGGAGGACATTAGAATGAACAACTAGTATTGCTTACATCACAGTTAAACATAAAATCTATATTTGATGTTTAGGATGGATGCTTCTAGGCAGAAATAAGGAGAATTGCAGGCTGACCAAACCCTAACCCTCAAGCTTCAGTGGCAGTACTTTTGCTCTAGGTAACACTTCACGTTTTACCAAGCTAACAGGTCATTAAATCCACAAAGACCACATAGGGAAATCGGACTGGCCATGTTTACCAACCATTCACACTTACAGACTATAACTTAACTAAATGTCAGCGTTTTCACATCTTTCCATCCATCCTAGCGCATGTCAGTTCAGTTTCTCTAAATACAGTCCATCTGTTTTTTCTCAGTCACTCGCTCTCTCGCACTCACTCTCTGCACCCCTGAATCCATTGTCCGGGCTGGAACGTGTCCAGGGTAGTAAGGCCTTGCTTTCGGGACACTTCTTTGAGAATTATTTAAGGCTTAAGAGTTGCTGCTAGATGAATATTTAATGCGATGGACCTGAGAGTCTTTGCCCAAGCCCAGAGCAAATACTTCAGAGGCAGCCTACAGTGAGACACGCACACACATATACCCACTCTTAAACTCACCTGCGCATTGAAATACAGCTGTGCACACACAATTGTAGACGTCCACACACACACTGCTCTCTCTAACCTGAACCAAGTGAGTGACAAGACTCCACAAGCATTTTTATCCATTCCATGCCTTTGCTGCATATGAAAATAGTGTAAACACATTTGCTGCGCATACCCTTAACAGGATTGCATTCTTCAACCATTTTACTGAGCTATTTCAGGCCTGAGCACACGTAAATGCATCTGTTCCCTCTATTCTTAAGTATTTTTGATACTTGGTGAATATGGGCCATATTACAGGTGTTCAGGTGTTGCTTTTCAGAAACAGTTTTAGGGCTGTAACCTATTGCAGAGCACGCAATGGTGCTGTGACACAACAGATTTATGGTTGAAAAGGAAGATTAACCACAACTGGCATCCAAGCTAGGCCTAATATAGTGTAACTCAGTCTAGGTGTGCTTGGAAGTATATATAGAGACAGGTGACAAATTAAATTAACCTGAAATCTAAAGAAATGAGTGGTGATGTGTAAGAAGCACAGAAGCTTCTAGGTGGTGTATCACATTATGCAGCTGAGTAGATGTGTGCATGTATAAAAAGCCTTAATTCTGGATCAGGAGGAATTTACAAGAGGGTTTGATATTGGGGTACAAAGAGAAGGAGCTTCAGCCACAAAGCTTGCTTGGCTTTTTCAAAAGGAACCCTGACTAAAGTGCCAACTGCATTCAGATCTATAAGAAAGATATTGGTGAAGAGGGCTGGACATTATGCACATTGAGTGAATGTGATGGTTGCAGGATAAAAGAGAACAGAAGAGACGCTGTTTTTCACGTGACTGAGACACCAACGGTCTGTGTTTGCAAGAACGATCCATAGAGAAAAGAAACAATAGTACTGCTTCCAGTTATGAAACAGTTTCAAGTGAGTGGTCTCTTCCAGGATGATGATGATGCCCCAAGTGTAACTCAATTAAACATGTTTGATCTAGACTGACTGAAACGTTTATCATTTGATCTGTGCCCACAACTGTCTACAGTGTGTCCTCAGTCAGTGGACACATATACACATGGGCTAAAATGAATTCCCGGTCTGACCACAAGAAGGAGGCATTGCAACAAGATTGAAAAGTTTGCAAGTCTGTGCTGCCATCATGTGTCAAAGTCTTAGGCTGCCATCTAGTGGAAAATGAGAGTAAATGGCAAATTAGAAATCTACTGAACTCACGTGGCACCCAACTTCCAGTGAAGGACAGTCTTAATGCTTCAGAATACCAAGACATTTCGGTCAACGCCATGCTTCCAACTTTGTGGACACAGTTTGGGGAAGAACCTTTTCTATTCCAGCATGACTGTGTCCCGATGCACAAAGCAAGCTCCATAAAGTCATGGCTGGATTAGTTACAAACTGTAGCCTACCTGTTACAATGCACAATTTCAGTCATCATATTTGTCAAATATTTTTGGGTGGGAGACCATTCCCAATACAACACGGTGTGTGTGTGTGTGTATCTCTGGTACAAATGCATTAAGTGCAGTGGCCCAACACTCCTGAAAAATATCCAACCAAGAGTGACCAGAAACTGACCACTGATGAAGAGCTAGAGAATAGTTATTAGAACATGAGTTAGAGGCTAACAGCACAGAGATAGTATGTATAAACTACAGCTGAATTGAATGATTCCCTTTATGCCTGTGTTTTCCTCTGTCCTCACGTAACCTAGGAAATGAGCAAAAGTTCAAATGATTTATGGTCAAAATCATAACCACATAGGGCTTGTTGTGTGTGACTAATGTGAAACAAATTGGATTGACAGTGTATTTTGTTTGTCATAGTTGTCTCATAGATATAATGTGTGACTGCAGCACACATTATATCTATGAGTTTTATTATTAGTGCGATTGCATCACCTACTGCTCTTCTTAAGTTCTGTTTTGTATTTTTATAACTGAATTTTGGAGCCACTTTTACTCCAAGGCTGTTTTTATGTATGGTTCCAACTCGTGTGTCATACCTAGCCCCCCTAGTGCGTGTGTATACAGTTTTTTGATCAATTGATCAGGGGTTGAGTATTGATCATTTAAAGTAGATCATTTTTACCCGTTGACTTGTAGGGTAGTGCATTGTTATGTCACCTCACCCTGGAGACAGGAGAGTTGTGTCTGGAGCCCCATGACCAGAATGAGTCTATAACTTCTCATCATCAGTCTTTTAAGATGCTAAAGCACTGGTCAGTTGTGAAATGAAAGATGTGTATCAATGGTGTGCTCAGTTATTGTCTCAGCTAACAATAGAACCTTATCCGATGTTTCAACTAGACTATATGGACAAAATTATTTTGATACCTGATAATCACACCAACAGGAACAGGAGATGGTAATGACATTTCATTTAAATACATAGACTTTAATATGGAGTTGGTCTCCCATTTTCAGCTTAACAGCTTTTATTCTTCTTGGAGAGTTTCTATGTGAATTTGCGCCCATTCATTAATTCTGTAGAGCATTTATGCAGTCAGGCACTGATGTTGGATGAGAAGGCCTGGCTCACAATCTCCATTCCAATTCATCCCAAAGATGTTGGATGGGGTTGAGGTCAGGGCTCTGTGCGGCCAGTCAAGTTCTTGCACACCGAACTCATCCAATCGTGTCTTCACGGAGCTTGCTTTGTACACTGGGGGCACAGACATGCTGGAATGGAAAAGGTTCTTCCCCAAACTGTGTCCACAAAGTTGGGAGCACAGCGTTGCCCTTCACTGGAAGTAAGGGCTCAACAGAATTCAATAATTTAGAGGTGTGTCCCAGTACTTTTGTCCATATAGTGTCACTCTGATGCTTGCTTACAAGCTGTGTCTGAGGTGTTTTTTCATTAGTAATGCCTTTTTTCTAGCCACCATTCTGTACAGGCCAGATGTATGCAGGGTTCTTGTTACTGTTGACTGATGCACCTTCCCTCTCATCCACTCAGCCTGGTGCACCTTCAAAGCGACTGTTGGCTGCTCTGTAGCTTCACTCACAAGACCCCTTCTTGCTCTGGTGCTCAGTGTAGAGGGACAGCCTTGTCTAGGCAGAACCTGGGTTAGGTTTGAACCTTAGAGTGGTAGGATGATGCACCACCAAAGGGGGAAAGAGAGAATTTTTCATCACAGTGTAACACTACCAGTGACTGCTTTAGAGTGTTTGTCCTGCATCATTTGGACAATTTCATTCTGATTGGAAATGGTGGCTCTGATAGACTCTCATGTTAAAACTGCAGGCACTGCAATGTAATCCATGTGGGCTTTCACTAACATGCTTTTGTCATTTGTAACCAAGGCATCAGTCAAACAGCTAAAAATGAAGTTTTCTTTCCCAGCTACCTTCTAATCCGGTAGTCAAGTGGATTCACATGCCAGTTAGCTCTACCAATATATTCAGAAAGGCCATGAGCTAATGATCAGACAAAATCACAGGAAGCAGACAGGTAGAGAACCTTCGTTCAACTTTTAGCTAGTGTAGCGGAAAGAGAACTCTTTGTGTTATGTTTCCAACTAGTGGTTACTGGTGGTATTGCAATAAGTGGCGACCAGAAAAACAAATTGTTCAATGCAGTGTGACAATGTTAGTTAGCTGTTAATTTACCCTTTGAATTGGTCACTTTGGCCATCTTCTTCTATTAGTTAAAAATAATCCACAGTGTTCACCGGAGTGTCCAAATGCCTGGATACTATGTTGTAGACTTCTCTTATCTTGTGCCTGTCCTTATCTGTAATTTTCTTTATAATATCGTTGGTCTTAATTTTCGCAGTAAAGGGTGGAATGATTGTACATAGTTATGAGATTTTTACACAACCAAACTGACTGATGGCCAGTTTTGATTAGCTACAGTTGTTTTACATTTTAAGCAACAAGCAACAATAACAGTAAAAGTACTTGTTTGCTTTTAACTCAGAGCTTGCACATATAAAACATAGAGGCCTAAAACTTGTGCAAGCTTGCACAAATACACCTGTCAGATGCAGAATGTGCACTTGATATTAATTTTTGTCACAGAATTGTCACACAGATCACCCAAAATAGGATAAAATGGCTGATTTTGATCCAGACTGATTGCAACCGTGCAATGCTTTCGATTACACACACTCCTCATGCAGCTGGAATTAGATTGGTGATACATTTTAAGATTGAATACCCAGGGCAGCTGAAATCCTCTCACTCAGTGACAGTGTTGAAAAATGGAACAGTAGATATCTGGTTCTAAATTATGCTCCAGTCAGCAGCGCCATTCAGCAAGGATCCTGATGATAGATGTAAGATATTATAGAGCATGACATCTTGAATGAGAGTGCATCAGTGGGTTAAAAATTCAGTTGTAGTGAATTCTTGTTTACTGTTTTGTGTATTTCTCTTCACATAGGTTTCAGCAGTAAAATCTGATCACTGTTCTTAACTAAATAGCCCAAATTACCCATTAGCACTTTGCTAATGATATTATTTTAGTAGTTAGTCCATCTTTCACTATGCAGAGTTTGTATTAGTCACCAGTGGTTGGTCTCTGACCACAGAACCACAGGCAACATATTTTCCTGCGGTAGACCACTCACAATCTACCAGTGACACTGATGAGTAAAAATCCCAGCTTTCAAATACTTGTACCAGAACTACTCTCATTTATGGCTAAGGACGGATGAAAGTGCACATAGCTACATTCACAGGCTGATTAGTTTTAAGTAAACTACAACAAAAGTGAAACACAGGCTTTTTAATACAACTGATCTAAGCTTCTGTGTCTTGAAGTCTGTTTATGTGTCTGCTGGGTGTTTTGCTCCGCGTTTGTTTAGGTTTCTCTGCTTTATTTCATTTTCCTGGCTCTGTAATTATGGAGTGTATTGTATAGTTTATCTATTGAGCTCATAAAGTGGTCAGAGCAAGGTGGATAATTCTAATAAAATGAATGTGGAGGTTCCTTAAACTTTACAAAATGTTCTTCACACATTTCCAAAAATGACTTAAATAAATCTTTAAAGAACCATCTGCTGAAAAGTTCTTTAGGGTAACAAAAGTGATTGTATCAGATCATGATACAGCATGATGGGCTGCATCCACTGTGCCAGGTTGAAGCGGCACACATCTGGAAACAGATCTGATCTTTTTGAAGCTGTGTGTACAAACAAATGTGACTTTTTCTAATTAGATCTGAGCTACTTTCATTTGTGGCCCTAGATTAGGCACATATCTGATACATGGCCATGCAACTGTAGCGCAAGAGATTTATCTGTGGTGGCTGAATCACTCTTAGTGAAGAGAAAACAGCAGGACGGAGATGGGAAACTTTCTTAAACAGCACTTTATTCTCTTTCAGCCCAAAACCCCACAGCCGCTAGCAGGTCGTCGCTTGAGGTAAAAGAAAAAAAATAGAATCACTGGGGCAGACTCAACAAATTATCAGAGCTGTTTTAAAGATGAAAATGTAAATACCTAAAGGTATTTATATGAATAATACATGTGCAAACATGAGTATTTATATAGTAAACTGTGTAAAAAGTGTAAGCACATTTCAGTAAACTAATTCAAATATATAAGTTAACTTCTATACCTTACACAGCCTTGTGATATCAGAATCAATGTGTGTGTGTTTTTTTCTTTCTATAGCATGGACGCCTGCTATGTCACATGGATACGTTATTCTGTGTTGCTAGTAAATGCAGACCATTAAAATATTGGATAATGAACAGCTGCAAATTGTTCGGAACCTGTTCAGAACTCAGAACTGACCTTTGTGAAGGTTTGTGGCATGTTGGTCATTTCTGTGTGATTTCAGAGCCCAGGTTGTTCACACTGAAGTCAGATGAAGTCTTCCATGTGAAAGAATGTGAACTCTTAAGGAACTGGAAATGAGCAGTAAGACTTGTAGTGTGAACATAGCCTCAGATGCAGTTTGGAACAATATACTGCAGGAAAACTGGTCTCCAGGAGGGGGTTTAGTGACCACTGCTCTGAGAACACATTTGGAGTAGCATAGTGGATAACACCACTGCCCTCCCCTCAGCAGTCTAAGGTTCAATCTCACATCAAGCCCAAAACACTATACCACTAAGATTCACTGGGCAAGACTCCTGCCGCCATCGCCTACTTCTGTACCATGATTAAACTGAAGGTTGCTTTGGACAAGAGCGTCTGCCAAATGTTGTAAGTTGCACCTTAATTTTTATGAGTGTATGGTAAAAAGTTCCCAGTATCTGTGTTTCACTAAGTTTCCATTGCA
Source organism: Alestes dentex (assembly GCA_037576975.1). NCBI lineage: Eukaryota > Metazoa > Chordata > Actinopteri > Characiformes > Alestidae > Alestes > Alestes dentex. The sequence goes on along the minus strand of JBBIGA010000132.1, from coordinate 20,969,491 downwards.
TACTTTGTGTTCATGTTATAACTGTTCCAAATCCAGTCATAAATCATTTCAGGATGTCTGCCAAGCTGCCAAATTAGGGCCAATTTGCTCTGGTCAAGGACTTGGCTGCAGTACAGGGACGTGGAGAAAAGGTTGAGGACGCACACCGAGACTTAAGATTTGGTTTACAAGCAGAGATGAGGACATCCCTAAACTGAGGTTGTGGGTTAAGGGACGTTTCAGCTTGATCTTGACAGATAAATGGAGCCATTGGCTAGGTGTTATGTCATGGTTATGTTAGCTTGATCTGTTGAGAGTGAGGACCGCACTGATTGTAGTGATGAATTAATTTTTTTAAGTTATGCTACCTCTATCCATTATTTCTAAAAATAATGGATAAAGTTTGAGGGTGTGTTTTTACACAGTGAATCTGGGGTAAGTGTATGTGTGGAAAATGATGCTTGGTGTTTTGTGTGCTTGGACGTGTGTTAGCAGGAGTGCTCCTGCGTCTAAACTGTTCCATAACTCTGCTGTGTAACTTGTGTGTTGTTCCTCATGCTGTTGGGGTTACGTGCTCTGTAGGGTGTGGTGGGGTTCGTTTTATTAGCATTCAGAGGGATTTTCCCCCCGAGACAGCGGCTAAAGTGAAACATCTGCACCGATTCTGGCCTGGGCTGCAGACAATAGGGGTGTAGGGAGGGAAAGAAAGGAAGAGGAGGCCTGATGAAGAGGATCTTGGCAAGAGAGGCAGAAAGGGGTCGAGGGAGAGATTCGTGATTTTGGAGAGCACATAGTTTTGAAGACGTTCCAGTCAAACATACAGGATACCACGAAGCATTAGAACTGAGGCCGGCTGTTTTGACAATACACTTTTAATTGAGCCGCAGACTCGTAGTGCTGATACTGACAGCTGCTGGTAAATAGGGATAATGTTGCTCCACATGGAGTTAGTTCGTTCTATTAGACACGATAAAAGAAAACATTTTTGCAGCAACTTTCCTTTATAATGCCTTCTATTGCATGTTGCCTCCCAACATTGGCCTCAGAACTGGAGTGACTAACTAATTAATAACAGAATGCTGGAAAGTTCACTGGGGCCTTGCGTTCTCGCAAGGTGGGATTCACTAACAGTATTTTAGTACTGGAATGTGTTTGGACTATGAAATCTTCATTCCCCTTTAGTGCTGATGAATGGCAGCCAATACCAGCACCATCTTAAAATGAGCCTGATTGGCAACTTTATTGCAGGCCTCTACACTGGAGGTCTACCCTGGTGTACAGACAGAGAGCACATCCTGTCACCATGTACAGTTTGTGTTGGTCATCGTCTATCATCAGCTGACCACAGAGGTGCTTTTGGCTGAGTATTGTTGGAAATATTGAGTATTTGTACTGAAAATGAACTTGCACTTTGACTACAACAGATTTACAAGAGAAAAAGCATACTTCTTATTCTTTATATTTTTATTTAAACCTTCAAAGCACTCATTACTAATCTCAAAGACCAAGAGATAAAACATGAATGAATAGATGAATTAATTAATATCCTTATAAAATGAATCTGCCCACAGCTATGCTAATTTGTTTTTGTGCATGGGCGAGTATTGCTGAACCACAGAATCACACACCATCAAACAAAGAAGACTCTTATTTTTACTTATTACTGAAATTCCTATCAGCCATAACATTAACACTACCTGGCTAACATTGTGTGGTTCGGCCTTGGACTGCCAAACAGCTCTGATTTGTCGGGGCATGGACTCCGCAAGTCCTCTAGTGTGCTGTTGTGTCTAGCCTCAAGATGTTAGCAGGAGATCCTTAAGGTCCTGTAAGTTGTGAGGTGGAGCCTCCATGGATCAGACTAGTTTGTCCACCACATCCCACAGATGCTTGATCCAATTGAGAGCTCAATGGGGGCCCTTTGTCATGTTCCTCAAATGATTCCTGAACAATGTTTACAGTGTGGTAGAACATATTATCCTGCCTTGCAATGAAAGAGTGTACATGGTCTGCAACAGTGGTTAGGTAGATGGCACAAAGTAACACTAACAAGAATTCCAAGAGTTCACTTTCCAGCATCACCCCCTTCGGCTTGCCTTCTTTCCATAATGCATCCTGGTTAACTTTACCTGTAAGTGGTTTTAATGTTGTGGCTGATTGGTGTATATACATATATATACACCTGTCAACCGGCAATAGGGTCATGGGCACCCAGTAGGCTTTGACTCATGTGGGGTGTAAATGCCCATCAGGTTCGATCCCACAGAAGTGCTACCATAGCACAAATTGCTGATGAGGTAAATACTGTCTATGATATACAAATGCATAAAAGCTTGCTGTGTATAGGGCTGCTAAACCGCAGACCAGTCAGAGCACCCATGCTGACCCCTGTCCACCACTGAAAGTTACAATTTATAAAAATAAGGTGCAGTTATTAAAAATAACAGCATGGCTAGAGTGCTTTCCAACCTCTTTTGTCAGGAATTTAGTCAGTTATGTTCTCAGTGGCGGTCTGCACATCTGTGTGTACATAATTCTATGCACTGGTTTTTATTAGCTCACCAGGAACCTTTTGCCTGCATGCTGTCTTCTCTGTATAGCATAATAATAACCCTTTGGGAGCAAGATATGGTCACTGGAAAAAAAAATATTTATGACATCATATCTTTATGTTTAAGGGTTTTCTTTGAAGCATTTACTAGCTAGGTAGCTTGTGTGTTTTCAAACACATAGCAAATGTTTCACATGGGTCTGTTTTTTGTTTAGGGCCTTTATGATAGCGTGATGATAGTCTGTCTTGTGGGACTACATGGACTGTACATACATTGTACACATTTATAGTGCACCTATAAGGAGGGTGGACATCCCAGTGTGTTCAGGGAGTGAAAGCACAGGGTTGGTGCTTCGTATGAAGCAGACTGTGATCCTTCCAGTGCGTTCAGGAGTGAGTTCTGTGTTCTTAAATAGGCCCCACAATGACGTTTCCTGTGCACTCTCTGTGACTTCTAGCCTGACATGGAATGATTCAAGCAAACTTTGGCCCAAGTAAAGCAGCCTCCAGCACTTAACATCACATATAAATCGACACTATATGCAACTTGAAAGGTGCTTTCTCAAATTCTTTGTGTAACTTGATGCTCCATATAAAAGGGAGGTCCCCTTCCCAGAGTTGAATAATAATCTGAGCCACCTGGGCTCCTCTTTGACTGGTCTGATTTTGCAAGAATCTCTTATCAAAGCCTTTTCCACTGGTACATGGCTTTCATTCATGATCAGACTGATATTAATGATCAGTTGACTATTTCTACACCCTACTATAAGCATAAACTATTTTTCTTTCTTTTTTTTTTCTCTAATTTTGCTTTGATTTTATTGTTGTTTTGGCATACATATTGAATGAGTTTCCTATTTCCAGTCATTGGAATGTCCTAACAGTAAAAACAAAAATTATGAGCAATATAATTTTACAACAATAAACTGAGATGTTTTGCTTCACAGTGGTTGTATCACAGTTAAGGGTTGCTGTTAGTTAGGAAGAGAGTTTATGAAATGGCATTAAATTGCATGCCAGCATTTGATAAAATAATCACTTCATAAATCGTTTGATGTATTATTAATAATAACAGCCATGAGCAATGATGTTATTGGTGGAAAAAGGGGAATGTATAAGTACATTACCCTCACATACAATGTAAAACCCTCAACTCTACAACATCAACATGGTCCTTGCCGTCCAATTTTGTACCTTATTTTAAAAGTACATTCAATTTAGTTTCCCAGGTGAATGGGGCATATTTGTGGCTTTTCACGAGTTTAAGTACAAAATAAAAACACAATAGAGAGTGAATGCAACTTAAAAACAAAATATAATTTATTCATATTCCCTAACTAATGAATACTGAAGATGTGTGTTGAGGGTCAGATGTCCCAATACCTTTGTCCGTACGGTGTATATAAGGTTATGTGGGTATCACATTTTTTTAAAACTTCAATCCTGGATCAGCCAGTGAGATTTTAGAAACCATCTGTGTTTTAAATCTGTGTTTTGAATGCCTCTATATTTGGAGTTTGAGGAAACTATTGCTGTTAAAGGCAGCCTCTACTTCTGACCATGAATAGGAACACAAAAAGGAAACATTTGTTTTGCTTATATTACATCAATTTTCTTTATCCAGTCTAATTAGATTTCCAGTGCAAAACTATGCCTTTCCAGACCTTCTCCTACTGTGACTCTTTCCCTCCATCAGCGATTCATGCTGTGGAATATCTTGCTTTGTTTGTTTTCCTTTTCCACATTTGGAGTGGACTGGAGACGATCCTGCTCTAATAAGACATGGAAAGCCAAAAACAGACTCGCAGAGTTTTATCCACTCTTACATAAGTTCAGATGGAAAAACCAAGCCATTGCTGCTACTGTACACTGAAGCTGAAAGATATGTGGTGGCTCTGCCTGTGCTTTTTCTGTCTGTATGGACAAGGGGAACGGAAGCATCTCCTGAGGTGACGCTGGCACACCCCTGTTTCCGTCTGTGTGTAAGTGTGTCCTCAAAATAAATTCGTCCTCCACTCCTATTCACGATGCACACGTTTACTCATTCAGACAGCTTGGAATTACCTTTTGCTTTATATACCTAAGATAGCTTACACAATATGGGCTTAAAAGTTTTTATGTAGTATGCAACCATTATTCATTTTAATTTGTACATTCACTTGCTATGAATTTATTGTTTTTGTCACATCAGGAAAGCTGATGAATTTACCACAGCGGTTTAACCCATTTACATGGAGTGTTTCACGTAGTATGGTAACAATAGTAACAGTAACAATAAACCATCTGCTTGATTCTATAGGATAGAGATGAAAAAAAAGTCATGTAAAAAGAGTCATGACTGCTTCAGTATACAAAACTACACATGAGGTGAAATTAAATACAGAAATACCTGAAAATTAAAAACAAACTATATTGCTTGAAATCGGATCAGCACTTCTGAAAGGCATTCTGGATGTTACATTTATTTAAAAAAATCACCCTTTACAAGTTTTACAAGTTTTTCGGTCATTTTAAAGTCACCTACAACTTTCCTCAGCATTCTAAATACATCTAAAATCTTTTTACCAATGTCTTTTACTACATGCATGTTTATCCCAGACTTTTGATGTGGTGGTGGTATTTCGTAGATGGCTGACTAATATAACTAGCTGTTTGAGGCATTTGAGGGAACTAACACAAACAGACAAAGAATAGGAGGAAACACATGGGTTAATGTTTGAGGTGGGTTCTCCATGTGTCAGAATGAGCTCCCTGTATTGTTTCCAGTGCTTCCTGTCCTGACGGAGTCTGGCCACAGTCTGAATGACACTTTGGGCTTAAAGTAATTCGACATGGACTCTGGCCAAACCATAACCACTATCCTCTATCATTCCCATCCGGAACCTTTCATGGGTTCTCACACTCTGGAATGTTGGCTGAAAGCTTCTTTCTCTCTAGCTGCTGTACTCTTTGGATGTGGAATGACAAAACTGTACAAATGCCTTACATCACACCACAATTACTTCAAAGCTTTCCAGGCTTTTATTTCCACTCGAGCTAGCAATGTAGCTCAATCACGTTCAGATTAGCTCAATTCTCATTAGTTACATTAGTAATGCATCTAATCTAACTTCAAATTAAAAAAAATTTATATATATATAACTGAACAGAATACAGTACCCTTATCGCCTCTAAGTAATCATTGCTGGTTCATAGTGAAGGTAAACTGCAATCTATTTTTTTAAATAAAGTAATCAAGTGTATCAACCAGTTCAAGTACAACATGCATGAAGATGCAGGAATAGAAGTGCAGTAAGGAACAGTTTAGACAAACACCAAAATAACTACTTTAGATGCAGGGTAATCTCACAGGGGGTACTTGCACACCCATGATCCAAAGTAAGATTTAATTACTTAACTCCATATTTCACCGTTTAGCTTCTATCAACACTACAGACACACATCTATCTTCTCTTTATATGTTGGTTTTTCGTAGTGCAGTTTATTCATAGTACGCAACATCCCTCTCACATCCTTCACAACTAGCAAGTCAAATTATAATTATTTTTATCCATACAAGTAATTTGTAGAATGGTGCATTTGGCTTTTTTTTTGGCACCGCAACCTATTTGCTTTCTCATGTACACTAGATACAGTAAAGCAGTACACATAGTCGGCAGTAGAAAGAGTATTATATCAGATAGTATTTGGGGGAAGTGGCACCCACAATGCCTTGGCATGCCAAAGGCACAAACTCCTGCATCTTGTTTGAACAGACTAAATACGATAAGCATATGGTTGTGTTGCCATTTGAAAGCTGTACACACCAAATTTTGGAGCAACTGCCCCACTACGGAGAATCATTTGTCCATGAATCAGCCTATGTCGATCCAGTAAATTCATGTGTGGTCCCTTAGCTGCCTATTAAGGACACAGCATTTGCTATTCATTATTCACTTTTGTTTAATATACTAGATTAATTCTCAATGACTGAAGGGGATGGGTTCTAATTACCCATGAATAAACACATACCCAGAGTTAATGTGTATACTGCAGACTTCCCAAGGACTCCCAAGAACCGAGTCTGCGAACGATGAAGGCCCACAGATTAACTATGCTCTTTCATTTTTTTTCTCAAGATGCTTTAGCTCGCTAAACTGTCCCCTGCTACGGGGAGCATGTTGGATGTAACAACTGCGGAGGGGATCCCTGTAGCCCGTTCAGACGTGTCATCGTGAATTATGAACATCAGACAGATGTACAAGAGCTTAGCAGTAACACAGCTGCAAGTAGACCAGCAGCCCTCCTCTTCCTTAATACATTCATGGGAATTATCCTGCCTTCCCATGCCTGGATAGTTGTATTTTCCACTTGCAGAGTTATAATTACGTCTTTGCATTGATTTGAAGTCAGAAGCGTTGTCTGCTTGGTAGATAGTCTGATGTCTTTAGCCTGTTGTTTAGCCTGTGGCTTTTTTTTCTCAAAGTAAAACTCTGTCGACCACTGGAACACTTTAGTCCATCATGAGGGAAATATAAAGGCCTTATGAGAAAAACCAGCTTAGACCTGGAGTTCCTAATTTGAGCAAGACACTTACTACAGAATGACAACGCAACTTCTGAAATGAGCAACAGGCCTAAGAAACAAATGCCGTTTTTGCAAAAATTGCTGCTGCCGTGCCAGAGGGACATTTTTGTGTAAATCATGGCAGATCATTTGAATTTTAAAATGATTAAGGAACCAAAATATAGAAATACATGCACGCTAACACTACTGTGCACCTCACAAAAACACACTATATAAACCAGTAATCTTTGTTAAATGTGGCTGCTTTTTTTCTATTTATACTCCTTGGGGTACAATTCAGCACATATTAGGACTGAACAGTATATATCAGTACACATACTGCAGAACTGGACAGCATAAGACAGTATTCGTGGTGCAGGACTGGGTAGGGAAAAGCAGCATTCAAATCAGCAGTTGTCTAAAATATGATTTATTTTTTTCATAGAAAACACCAGAGTTTTTCATATGAAATGGCACCAACTATAGAATGATGACTTCAGGGGTCTATTAATTATTCCACAAATGCGCAAATGGGTTCTTTCATAGCTACTACTTAACGAGCCAAATGATATTGTGCAAATTCATACTATTTATTTAATTTTGTCATTTAATTGGCTCTGTGTTGTCAACTAAAGGACAGTGGTCCTGCATGGTGGCAAAATTACAACAGCATTTCACTGCAGCAGCGTAGTCAGCTCAGTAATGTGGCATTTTAATCTGAAAGCTTAATGCTAGGTAGCCACTCTAAACAGACAGTATAGTGATCCAGCAATTTATTTGAAAAAATGAAATGAAATGAATTTTTTGCCTTTTTGTTCAAGATAACAGTAGGCAGATTATGGATAGGTCATTTAGGACTTGAAGGGTTGAAAACTCATAAGTTTTGCTTAGCGCATGAAGGCAGCAGAATCAGGCACGATCCACTTTTGGAAAACACACAAGCTCCAGGGCAGGCATGCAGAGGGCTGTGTGAATTATTGGAGGCCATCTCATGAATAGGTGATATAGAACTGGGAGCAGGAGACAAATTTTATTGTTTAGCAGGGCTAATGTCTGCTGGATGATGGCTCTGGGCGGTGTCTACCCTTATTCTGCAGAAGGCCAGCTGGCAGTGGGACAGCTTATGTAAAGTAGCCTTTTCTCTCTCTCTGAAAAAGAGAAGGAGTCACATGGATCCTTGGCATCTCATTCCTGCCTCCCTCCGGGCCACTGGTTAGGCCGTGACGGACAACCCCAAACCCGGTGAAGGGGGATTTTATGTCCTGTTCTTCATTCTTCTGTTCTGTTTTGTTCTCACTGGTGTGGTTCTAGAAGGAAGAGCTGGAACTGCCTGTCTATGATGTAGTCCCTTCTCAAAATCCACATGTGTCCGAGAGAGAGAGAGAGAGAGAGAGAGAGAGAACAATGATTATTCTTTTTCAGTGGTAATGTAAACCAGGTGTGGCTCTGTGTGTGTGTGCGTGTGTGTGTGTATGTGTTTATGCATGTTTCTGCCTGTTTTGTGTGGATTTCATGTGTGTGATGATTTACAGTACGTAAACAAGCTGACAAATAACAATCATTACTATGATTCTGCTGAGCAGGCCCTTAAATAAGAAATGATAGGCTGCCAGCGCATTTCCCATTTCTTTCTCACAAACAACGTTGACCGAGGAAATGCTCTCTGAAGCTTAAGGCTGTCATTACCATCTGCAGTCTGGACAAACGATACATTCATTTTCAATGAACTTCAGGAATACTCTTGCCTGTGATGTGGGGCCTCAGTGCACATTTTGAACCATGAACAACATCACTGTTTGTTCATCTGGAACTGACAAAACGTCACAGCTTCACTATACTGGAACAAACATTGTAAACTCTCTCACTCATTCCTTATTTGTGTGTGAGGAACAATGTGTTGTTGTGAAGTATTGTGAAACTGTATTCCAGGTCCTGTTCTGTGAAACATGACTCACACTGGACTGAATCCCACTTTTCTCCACTTTTTCATATTCTGCCATTAAACTCATTGTTCATAAATTAACTCTCAATGAATGTGTAAAAATCAAACATGAGACATGAGATAAAACAAGATGTGGCATGTGCAGAAGTTATTTATTGCATGTATTAACCTGGGGACAAGGGGGTGGGCCCTAGGTTCGGCCTGTGATGGGGTCCCCAGACGTGACCGAGCCAAGGCATAACACTCACACACAGAGGCAAGATAAGGTTAAACTCACTGCAACTCAACCTTGGTTCCTGTTTGAAACAGTTTCAAATTCCACTGACCAAAAGCAAAGTGGAAATTAACACGAGGGGGGCAGAGAGAGCTTGACTGTTGAGAAAATGACAGTGAATAGAAGAAAAATGTGGGAGGGTGGGAGAGGACAGCTGTGAGGAAACAGACACTGAAAACAAAATGAGAGGCAGCAGAATGGGTAATGTAGGCCATATATTTAAATATCTTAATGCAGGTTACATCTGTCCACCAGGTAGATTTGTTTGCAGTGATAGACACAGTGATAGACACTGTGTGTGTGTGTGTGTGTGTGTGTGTGTGTGTGTGTGGATTTTTGCATACCTGTAGGCATTCACACATATTCACATGCTGTTCAATCAACTGAATGTACCAATACGGAATAAAAATGAAATTGAAAATCCAATATTAAATAAATGAAGT
>JBBIGA010000132.1:20940831-20959657 GCA_037576975.1 Alestes dentex | reverse complement strand
CGAGGGGCAGTGGTGGGGCTGTATAAAACCACGGGAGCACAAGCCACGCTTTATCCTGCCAGTGTGTCCCGCGCAGTACACGTTAAGTCACAGGAAACCCCCAAAACCCGCCCAGCCCTCACCCAGCACTCCTCACACACTCACAGACACTGCAGCGCGCTCACAAAGGAGGATGGCCATGAGGAGAATGAATGAGATGTGGGGAAGGATAGCTCTGGCTTTGGTGCTGTCTGTTCTGCTCTTCCACAGTAAGTACAGACCCATTTCTATAGTAAATATGTGACTTTTCTTGTGTGTCTCATGTGCTGTGCTTTGGGGTTGTTTCTAATCCAAGCCTATTTCCTTTGTTCTTTAAGCTTCATACATGAGCTTTTTGGAGCTGAGTTAATGCTTATTATAAATGAGAATAAGTAGAAAGACTGCTCATTTTTAAAAGTGAAGAAGCAAAAATGAAATGAAAGAAAAAAAAAGTCAAAGAAAAGCTTAAAAAGTGTTTTCACAGTGCTTTGAAAGATCTTTCGTGGTCTGATTGATGATACGGTCCACACTTTGTAGCTCTTGCCCAGAGCAGGCTGGTGAAAAGTTAGCGGGAATCTGAAACAAAGAGGGCTGGCATGGAGTGGAAACTTGCCGTTGAGTGTAATTATGGAGTATATCCTCCCCTTTTACTGGGTGGAGCAGGGCAGGCACATGAGTAGAAACGGGGGTGTGTGTGAGTAGGAGCAATGCAAGGATGGTGGACAGTGTGCTTGAAAACATCTTTTTGTCCCTCTCTCTTTAATTTTTTCTTCCATTCATCCATTTACCTTATTTACCAACAATATTTCTGAATAGATCCCTTTTTCATGCAGCCCCAAAAAGGATAAGATTCAACTTGTGTTTGCTTCATGCTCTTTTAAGAAGAAATGGGTGCTTATATTATCACTCGATTGGGTGAAGGAGGTGCTTTGTAAGTTTGTGTTTTGTGGCAAAGGGGAGTGACCACATGTCTGTTGATTCAGCAAGGAGTTTAAAAAAGGTCTGAGGGTGACGCCCATGTTAGGAGGAGATGGTTTAGTGTTTCAAAACGAGATCGCTACCACCTCTCACCAGAACTGCCTCTGTCCGTTCCTGATGAAGGTGAGAGCAGGGCAGCTGGCAATGCCATTGGTAATTATAGGGTGAGGTCTGGCTTGGACACTGCTCTACATGTGAGGGCCCAGTATAACAATTTCTGCCCAAATTGGTGGCTAGACTTGGGTAGTTTTAAAAGTACACCGGGCACTGTTATTTCCATGGAAACACACCAGCATACATGCTATTAGCAAGGGAAAAATCAGCAGCGATCTCCAATTTATACAGGGCAAATGGTCTTATTGCTAAGAGACGATCAGTGCAAACACACACTTCCAAAGCACACACACACAGCGTTCAGCCTGACTGGTAATTCGATTTCATAGGCAAAAAATTTAATTATGCAACTACCCCCCCTTTGAAAACCTGCTCACAGTATGACTGTGCTTGTGCTTGACATTTAATTTAATGTTAATGTGCCCTAGATTCCTGAAGATGCCCACAGAAATGTTTAACACTTGTGGGAGTTTCCCAGATCAGGATTAGGCCTAGTCCTGGACTACACAGCATTCTGAGAAGACATTCTCCACCATTCTGAACACTTTCCTTTCAGTGGCTAATGTCTATTGAGATTGCTGTGTTGTCCAAGGCTAGACTTAATCCTTATCTGGGACAAGTGCTACTTGTAAGGAAAGTAGTTAAAGAGTAGCAATCCTCCAAAATCTTTAGTTTGGAGAGTCTAACAACTGCTCAGGCTTTAGAAATTGCAAGGAGGTGCTGCTGCTTGGTAGCCCTTGCCCCGCCCTAGTTGGAAAATGCAGACTAACACATATGACCATTCTCACCATTCTGTTACATTGTTGATACTCATGTGCAATTGGCACTAGTGTGAGAGATTTTGCTTGGTGGTGGTCAGTATGGAATCGCTTTCCAACAAAACATGGAAAAAATCACGGAAATAAGGATTGTTTCACTTGCAGAAAAGTTGTAATTAGTTTTTCTATGGACTACCTTTTTGCAATCCAAACAGAGTCTGGATCATTCTAAAGAAATCAATTGTGTCCAGCATTTCTCCAATGTACAATGAGAACATCCCGCAGAAGATCTGGACAGGATGTACACTGGTCACAGATTACATTGTCTCAGTCAAGGTGGAAAGCAGATGACTAGATAATACAGACACATGTGCTATAGCAGCATTGTTGAATAGCCGGTGAAACGCCAAATAAACTAAAAACAGGAGAACTGCTTGAATACAGACTTAAACAAAAAAAAAACAGGCCAAATTCTCTCAGAGCAAAGATTGGCTACATAAGGTCCAGGGTCAAAAGTGACAGTAACCCACCAGTGCAAACATCCACATTTCAGAGACATTAGCTCCTAGCTGTGAGTAAACCAGGGTGGAGGAGGATGTGAATGGACTCTGCATGACACAGGCAGGATGGCTGTTTAACTCACCTAAAGTCTTTTTCAATACAATTTCAGTTAAACAAGAATTCCAATTTTTTCAAAGTTTATGTCCTTAAATGAGAGAAAGTCTTTGAATTTTCTGATGAGAAACTCTCTGTTCTCCAAAAGCTACATCACAGAAAGTTATTGCACAACATGGTTATGAATATTTTGCCTGATGCCTGAGAGACTGTTTTATGATCTCGTTGACCTATTCTTTTTTTTATCTACTGGTGGTGGAGAGGTACATGCAGAGTGAAGAAAACATCATCTTTCACAATTAATTCTATTTCATGATCAACATTATATATAGGAGTCAGAACATATAGATTCAGGGGTCTTTGGTATAGGAAGAAATGGCTTTATTTGGATTGTATGTAGACATTGTGACCTCAGGTTCTTATCACCACCAGTAGACATAAAATAAGTGAGTTCCTCTACAATACTCTAAAACACTCTTGATTACTTCATTTACATCTCAGTACTTGAATTACACTGAATTGCTACATAGTCTTTGTGAAATTATCTTCAAGAGCAATCAGGCTGTAATTGGATTTGAGTGTCTGGAGATTGGGGAGAAGTTTTTTCCACACTTCACACACTCTGCAACACACCTAATATGACCAGGAGCATCATTGTTTCCATTGCTAATGCTTCTCCTATAGCACATGACTGTACAGGAGTTGGGCAGCATCCAGAATGTTAGTTAGACAGAACATTCTTAGAAACAGTCGGGCCAATTTGGAGGAATCTTGAGCACTCAGCCTTGAACCAGAAAACACTCAGCTTAACTGAAAAGGATATTAGCCAGCTTAGCATTGTCCCAGTGCAGACCAGACTTGATTGACATTTTTATTGGTCTGATTACTGCAAAATCATTCAGGGCTTAGCAGATTCGGATTTTCATGAGTGTTCTTCCACACAAAGGCTCACGGTCTCAACACAAAAGGGAGTAGAAGTCTGTGGTTACGATAGTCCTTCTTCTACATGCCATTATTGTGAGGGAGACACTTCTCTGTGATAAAAGCAAGATAGACTGCGAGGGAGGCATGCAGTGGGAGAGAGGGGTGATGTGCAGCTCTTATACCTTGGATCTCCTTGACATATAATCGAGTCTCCAGCCAACATAAACATGGGCTGAAGATTGCTGTTCATTTTCTCATGCCCTTCATTTATGCATTCTAGCAATCCAAGGCCATGCTAGCCAACTCCGGTTAACATGATGTACCCGAGGGTGTGGGAGTTTCAATGAGTGAAGTGAAGTAACTTATTCATCTTCGGGTGTGCTTTGTCCCTAGAGAATTGACAAATCAGCATATAGAGTAATTAGTGACATGAACTAATGTCTTGAGGCTGGGAAGGCATTGCTCATTGCTCATGAGGTCTCACAGGCCGAGATGATTGATTAGATGCACGAGAGAGATGTCTAGTGGCAAGTTTGCAGCATTAGAAAGCTTCTTGAGTAAGCTTAGGTCTTCCAGACAGACAGCCCCACACCCTTTAGTCAGTAACATTACATAATTGGCAGTGCTCATACATGCCTACAACACAACACAACATGATTTAATCAAAGGTACATGTGAGAAAGCTTATAGATGTCAACAGCACAACTAGAACAAAGAGCTTTTGGTTGGCTAGTTACATTTAATGAACAACAGAAGGCCATTTGCATTCGCCTCTCCTTTCTCGGTTATTGCTGTTCTCATAAGTCTTTGGTTCCCTGCTACTGCAGCATACTGACGCAGTTTTACAGTTTTAGGCATTTATCAGAAGGCAGGCTTTCTCCCACTGCTGTGCATTCATTTTCAATGAGAAACTTTGGCAACAGGTGAGACCTGAGTCAAAACATTAGAGTGTAATTAGCCCATGGGTACATACAATTCTGCTACGAGTGGAAACTCTTAAAACATCACATTGGAGGAGTCTGCTACAGGACAGGACTACAGCAGTGGAAGTTATTGGACAAAGTTACGTATCCACCACAAACACAGTCATTAAGTGCCACAACATACAGCATTTACATTCATGTATTTAGTAGTCACACATATTGAACATTTTTACCATTTTCATTTTCCTGTACTGCTTGAAAACAGAAACTGTCCTTTACTTTGTGTGAACATGTATTGAGAAATAGACCAATAGAACAAAACATTCTTTACATTAATTTACATTATAAGTTAAGAATGCTTTTACTTTCTTCTGTAAAGCACCATGGTGTTGGTGTTGTTTTTTTTTTTTTTTTTTTGAGAGATGTGACCTAAAGACACAGCTCATTACCACACTTATCAAAGAGATTTAGAATTTCACAGCAGGAATGTTATGCCAGTAGTCTTGTGGAGCCAGATGTCATGATGTGTCTGTGGACAACCATGACAAGATTTGAACTAAATGTAGGTGGGAATGTAGACTTTTTAGGGTGGAAACAAACTAAACATGAACTTTCTGAAGCAATGCAGCACCTCACGAGGGCAGAGCTCAAAGTAGGGGACCATGGTGCACCATTATTAGCAGGGCAGAAAAGTTTGACTTTAACTAAACTTTAGATGATACTTGAGTTACTGTCTTCAAACAAATCATTTGACGTTTTTGGAATTGATTTCAAACCAAAAAGCTAAATTAAACAGCTCACCTTGAACCGTCACTGAATATTAACTACTGATAGTGTTTTCTTAAGCCGTTTATTTTGCTTTATCGATTGGACTCCAGATGTTTAAACTGTACTCTGGAGGAGTTTGGTGGTGGGTTTTGGAGAAGATGTATCCTTATTACTGGATTTTGCCGCAGTACGGCACCAAAAGTTCAACAAGTTGTCCCCAGACATGTATTCCTGTTACAAGATCATGTCTGGAACTGAGAGACTATATCAATAACTGCTTTATGCTCAGCTAACAGCAGGCTAGACACATTGGGGCATCAGGCCTCTTTTTTCCCCAGGAAATAAACAGGCAAAGGATCTTTAAGCGCTGTAGTAATTGCCTGGGTAATTAATGTTCAGCGAGCAATACCGCACATGGGTAATTCTGTCTAATGTTCCCTAATTGAAAACATAAGACTGCATCCTTTTCCTGTCTCTGCGTGCACCAGAACCCTCTCATGGCTGCCTTCCCCCCTAAACCACAGTGTTAAAGAACCCAGGGGATTTGTTACGGTAAGCCAAAAGGAGAGAAAGCACAAACCCCAATCTCAGCTTTCTTTTGTGTGTAGAGAAATAAAGGGGAAAAAAGTTTTCCTGAAGTCCCATGATTCCTCCTCTTTTTCTGTCCTTCTGCTTTCCCAGGAAGCGTTTGTGTAGGTTAAGCTTGGAGTGGATCAAACATTTAGATATCCAGTTGCGCAATCCCTGGATGCTTATGTTAAGGAACAAGAGCTTGGGTCTGTTCCATGGACATCTGCAGTCGTACAGCGTTGGGGTGCTGACAGCATGTTGTGGAATATAGTGGGGGGAAGGGTGGCAGCTGGTATTTTAAGGAGGTGAAAGCCCATCCTTGTATTGTAGAAGGGGGAGGGCGATCCTTAGGAAACGAGGGTTTGAGTTACAACTGTTTCTATGAAGGCACGAGCATACCCACACACACACACACACACACACACACACACACACACACACAATCTGCCATGGTCATGATCTCATCCATTCATCAAACCCATAGCCGAGACTCCACATTCCTACCTTGCTGTTTGTAGCAAGCCTGGCATTTTCCCCAACATAAATCAAAGCTAACAGGGAATCCGGATACGCTAAATGTCCAATAGTTTACAATTAATCGCCTGAAACCATCCTGCTGCTTTTAGGACAATCTGCTGGACAGTTCAAGATTTTCTGCAGAATTCTCCAGAAGGCTGTGTTGGGACCACTGTTGGGGTATTAGTAGTGTCCCCATTTCCTGCCACATGGTCCGGGCACAGCATACCAGAAGCTACTAGTGTCGCATCCTGTTCAAGAGTGTAGATAACATTCCTTGCCTGATGGTAATTTGATTCATTCCTTCACCTTGGTTTTATTTTGCTTAAAAAAAGTAAATAATCAGTCAGAGCATGGGCTAATCAGTTAAGCAAACATTTGCATCATCATCTTGACCTGAAACAGTTTTCACCCTTTTGAGCGTGGATAAAGATAATTAGGAAGCTAGTATTTCAGTCATAGAGCAGAGAAGTGAAAAACAATGCCCTTCCTTTTGGTAAATTTTCTTGGCCATCTTCCCAATACAGCATAAGATTGCTTGGAGATTTATGACTAAGTAAAACATTCTAAAAGAGAAAGCATCAGGAAAGCGTGACGCAAAGTCTGAGGGACTCAAAACACAAAGACCCATTCTCCGTCTTCATTAACCTCTGACTGGCTAGGATATTCGAGGTTAAGAAGTGTTTAGTGGACTCCCTGTCTCCACCCTGGAGGCATTTGACCCAGCAGGGCTTTCAGAACATTCCACAGCTCCACATAACCATGAGCATGGGTGGAATTTGAGACTTCATGTCCCCATCCTGGTCCCTTGCAGGAGGATCCGGATTGAGAGGAAGCCATGGGCCTGCTGCAAGAACATCTGGATTTAGGGTCCAGAGTGGGGCCACAGTGAGGATGATGAAAGCTGAGGTGCTCTCTTGAGGAGCTTGGGTGGAGCTGCATGAACCTAACGGTCCGCAGACATCAGGCCAGGCCCTGGCTTTAAGCACAGAGCACACATGCTCCACGGAGACTTCTACATCTGCAGCTGTGGCAGGACCCCGCCCTTTTGCCAGATGCCACATCTTCAGGCCTTCTCTGAGTAAAACACAGAGCTGATTACAAGGCTGCATTTCCTCACTGTTCCTCATCGCGACCCTTTAATTCCTTTCACTCTTTGGGTTGTTTGTTTGTTTTGGTTCTGCCAGAACATTCCTGAAACCGGACCCCTGAAAGCACAGCCGGGTGAAGGGATTATGATTAGATGCTTATCACATGGTAAAGATAGTCATCCTATAGAACAGTGAGAGAGAATGAAAAATGCGTTTCTCAACAGGGTGGAAGATTAGAAATGCTGAAAACGCTCAAATCGTTCTATGACTGAGAAAATACGGTGTGTACGTGACCCAAGTCAATGTAGTGTGGAGGCCCACATGGGTTAAGTCAACGTGATGCGGAGATGGTTTATCTTCTGCTGTAAACATTCCGGTTGGGATTTAGATTTGGCAAAGAATACTTCTTAACTATCTCTGTGCAGTCAAACAACGGACTCCTGATTTGACTCGCCCACTGTTGAAAAGTTACAACCATGCACTTACGTACAAAAGATTTAGACTTTTACTGTTTTACGTATTCCATGGGAGAAGAAGGGAGCATGTGCTTTTATCAGAATTATCGTCATTTATCCTCCCCTTGCTCTGGAAACTCTCAAACCAGTCATCGAGAGATTGT
The DNA here is from genome assembly GCA_037576975.1 of Alestes dentex. Taxonomy (NCBI): domain Eukaryota; kingdom Metazoa; phylum Chordata; class Actinopteri; order Characiformes; family Alestidae; genus Alestes; species Alestes dentex. The sequence continues at coordinate 20,951,763 of JBBIGA010000132.1, read as the reverse complement.
CTGAAAACTGGGGGCGGGGAGGTGCATAAATTACACTGTGGATGCTTGAGGGACCTCCTCATTTCACCAAGCCACATGATATAATAGCAAGAGGCACCAAGCTCAGTTTTCAGTGTTGCATTAGCTTCCCATGTGCATTGTTCAAGGTCTGGAGTGCTTTTAGGTGTCAGGAGAACGATAAGGTTGTTCTGATGACATCATTCCATCACATGTTGGAGACGGAACAGTATGAAATAAAGGGACTGCAGTTGTGTTTAGACTTCCACTCCAGGTCACAGCTGAATTCTCAACATCAGGTCAGAATTTGAGATGCACCCTTTAGCCTACTATTCGACACAAATATGTAATCAGAAACAGCTGTGGTGGAAATATCTATACGACCACTCTTTCTGATTAACAATGAGGTGCATACATTTAATATCTGCTGATTGGCTGCTTATGACTACGGTGATTTCTTACTGGTTCATACTCACGTGCCCCCCATACTCTGTGCCCACATAGCTCACGTGCCCCCCACTTGGACAAGCACAACAACAGGATGTTTCTGTTCGAAGAAGGACCCAGGTGTCAAACCACAGCTTTGCAGATCATCATGAGCTTGTCAATACGTTTTTCACAACTTTGCACGCAGAGACACTTACTTGCTTAAAAATAAGCAGGCTCACTCACACAACAAATTTGAAATCAAATTTTCCACTACACAGCTGTTTAGATTTTTACACCAATCTTTAGTTTAGTGCGGTTCAGTTTCATTTAAACTGTGTAGCTTCAGCAAAAGTGAGATTTTAGGTGCTGTTTCATGTTGCTCTTTTAGTGACAGGGACGAATCAAATGTAACTGAATAATCAAATGTACGATACTAGTCATTTGGCTTTTATTTTCATTAGCCTGGCTTCATTGTTTCGAGCATGGGCACAACTCCATGTATTCAAGTAATGTCCCCACTTTCACAAAGCAGCTCTACAGTTGTTCAGAGCCATTAGAGAAGAAGCACAAAGACTCTTGAATCAAACAACTAGTTTAAAAAAGTTGACTACAACACTGGAAAAAAAACAATGTAGTGGACCACCTACTATAACCAAGATGTTAGATATGAGAATATGGTAGATAAGCAGTTCAATATGAGTGTGAGTTTAGAGCATATGGTAACAATACATAAAGTCCTGGCTGATAGATTAATCTCCAGCTGGAGCAGGATAATATAGACAGTACTGACCTGTTTTCTGCCCTCAGTAATCAAACGGTGATTTTTTTTCTCTTTGTATTTGTGTATGTTTAGAGAGAGTGTGTATGTTTTGGCTCTGTATACACTGATCGCTCTCTACTCAGCCCATGCTCTCGGGAGGGGGCCGCTGGCTGAAGGGAAGCAGGACCAAACCTTACGATATGGCTTAGCCTCACTCACACATTACTGACTCATAACTGACACCTCGACTCCCAGCCCTTGTCATGGCCTCCTGACCTCTCCCCTCAGTTTCAGCCCTGGCTTGCTGCCTCACAGTCCTGATAGATGCACTCCCAACCCCTTTTACTCTACTCATAGAAACATCTGCTATGGATACCCTGTTTTGCAATGGAAATTAAACGTCTTATCGCTTGTCCCATCTTTGCTGTTCAATCAGCACTGTCATAGGGACTTATCTGAGCAACTGTTTTTGAGTGTAAGGGTACATTATGAGCCAAGACTTTTCATGAAGCACATTAAGTGTTCTCAGTTGAACCTAGCATTTCAGCTTGTTTTAAGCTTTTTTTGACACACGGGCCCATGGCCATTTGCATAAAAAATCTTTTTAACCTACCCTTATCCCTTCCTTAAAATTATTTCACGGAAATAAATCCTTAAGCGCAAACGGAGTGTTACGTATCCATCGCATATCATTGAAAAAAAGACATTTTCCTCACTATGGAATGTACATACATTGTTAAAGTTTCAAACCATACAGTTTACTCCCTAGTCCATAGGGAGCATATATTACAACTTTAAAATAAACGTTACAATAAAGCCAGTTTTGATTACATTGCTTTTGTGATGTCACAAATGAATGAATTTACATACATTTGCATGTTCAACCAACAGTAATTTAGCTCAACCCTTTCATGTTGACATTATTTTCATGTTTCGGTCTGGACTGAATTTTGAACATGGCACAGAAATTACTCCTCAGGAGACAGGAGAAATTATACTAATGCTAGCTTTCTAGTAGTATGATGACATGAATTTCCAAGAACAGTTTGGTCATTCTAGATTAAACACACATTTGAAGCTTGAAAAAGACATTAACAATTACCTTCTATATTTACCCTCTATGTTACAGTTTGACTCATTACTGCCGTGACTCATCCAGGTCACAGTAGCGGTCTGGGGCAGCTGGTGGTCTGGTGGTTAGGGTGTTGCCCCTGTGATCAGAAGGGTGTGGGTTCAAATCCCAGGACTGGCAGTAGCACTACTGAGGTACTCTTGAGCAAGGTACCATCCCTACACAGTGCCCCCACCCTTCCCTGGGCGCTGTGTCACTGGCTGCCCACTGCTTCACTTGAGTGAATGGGTTAAATGCAGAGAGGCATTTCACACTGTGTGTTGTGGTGTGTTCATGAATGACAAAAAAAAAACAATTAAAAAGCCTTGACACAGAGCTACTGCTGCATTTTTGCATTTCTAACAACTGACTGTTTAGAGTACCACTCATTTCCTCAGTCAATGATATATCTGGGACTACCAGAAGGCCTAGAGTGATTGGTCGAGTTCTCTGTCACTTACTAAATAGGCTGCTGGTCTTCAGTCCCAGCTAATACAAAAGTTACTTTGAGTGTATCTGTCTAGGCACAAAAGAGGAAAAAAATCCTGTCTGAGTCTTTTTCAAAGGGTGTTTCCAACTAAAACTTTACAATGAAATAAGAGTATCACATATACCCATAATACTTCTAAATATCCGAATTTATGAACAGTGGGCCTTCTTGGAAGGTCTAGACGGCTTTGAAAGTTCCCCATCTGATAACATTCAAGGCAATAAACATTAAGGCACTTGCTGTATATGAATTACGGAGCTCACTCTAACTGGGAGTGACAAAGTGGATTAGAGCTATTGCTCAAAGTATTGCTTTGAAGCAAATCGCTAACTTTGCATTATGTTTATACTGGAACTAGAGGTTTGGTTGGAGGCAGACTCTTGGATTTTGTGTGATGATTTCATTCACCACAAAACATGTAGATCCCAACTGTGGCATTCTGGAGGTTCATCAGGCAACCTCAATGCAGCCTCAGGAGCCTTGGGCCTCTCAGCCTCTCCTCGATACACTAAATGCTAAGGAAGCCATGTATGCTTGTATGAACGGGCACAAACCTTTTTGAAGACAGTCATTTTGGACACATTGTACTTCTCAGAAGCTGGATAGTGTATTGTGTGCTGTCAGTAAACATGAGTAAGTCTTGTGCATGTGAGCCAACGGAAGTAGCGCCTTGTTTGCGTGAGGCCGTGCATTCTTCCCCGGAGTTATAGCATCAATAAACAGCTTTTGGCCTACGCAAATCAGTGTGTTGTTTTATTAACACTATAAGTAGCTGTAGGAGTCATGCCCAGGCCTGCCAGTTAAAGTATATGATCTGCTCCGCACAGTGTCTAATACAACAGCTCCATCTCCACGACAAAGAGGGCTTCGGAAATGAGGAGACTTTAACTTGAAGGTAGATTTAAGAGTCATTAGAATGCAGTCCACTGGCAATAAGGTAAACATATAATTAAAGTAAAGAAAGTGAAGTAAAATAGCCCCTGAACACACCCAACCACAGCACACAGTGTGAACAATGTGAAATTCTTTTTCTGTATTTAACCCATTCACCAAGAGAAGCAGTGGGCAGCCAGGAACATAGTGCCTGTGGAGCAGTGTGTGGGGACGGTCCCTTGTTCAGGGTACCTTAGTGGTGCCACTGGCAGTCCTGGGATTTAAACCTACGACCTTCTGGTTGCAGGGGCAACTCCCTAACCATCAGGCCACCAACTGCTTTGTCAAGATTAGTTACGTATAGTCAGTCAGTTCAAAAAAATCTTAAAATGGATAATCTGGACAAATTCTGAAGGTGTCTGCTGTTCAGTCCATTTTAATTGTTTGACCTTTTAAAAAAAAAAAATTCTGGTTAACTGCCAAAAAAATCACCTGATAGCACAATTTCTCTTCACATACAACATGAGTATTGCTTCATATTAACTATTGACAAATGAGCTTTCTCCTTATATTAGGGGTTGAATTTTGTGATTATGGACTGACACTTGTTGATCCGCTCAGCTGTTCTCTGAGTCTGAAGGTTTGGTGACTTTGCCCCGAGGGTGTGGTGGTGCGCTCTGTGGTGTTAACGAGGTAGAGGCAGGCCACCCAGCGTGCATCCCAGCAGGCATTTTGAAGCTTGGGTGACAATAAGTTTGACGGCAGGACACACTAGGCTCTGGAATGCCATCAGGAATGCCTTCAGTGAGCCTGTTTCTTATTGGGACTCAGATTGGCGTGAGATTTTGGGAGGAATGCACTGCACATAACTTACTCTGAAGCTGGATATATAATCAGACATCTCAAGATGTAACATTAAAAAGTGACAAAGTTTAAAAGGACTGTAAACTGAGAGTAGTACTCATTTGAACCTAGACTCATCTATGGACCCAAACTTCGCATAACAGGTGTCACAGCTACTAAATAATTGACAGCAAATGCCGTGCTGTTGAGACCGAACAGACTTTATAGTGGATGAAGTCTTGTTCATCCTGAGTACCCCGATCTACAGTGCATTATTTGTTTGACATTAATATTTTTTTGCATGCACATGAGAGGTCACACTGTTAGGATAGATCTGATATAGTTTTTGTTGTTGGGTGATTCGAAATTTGTTAAAAACAATAAAATAGTCGACCTCAGTAGTGTAGAATGTTTTGCTTCACATGTCCAGCAGCATCAAGTGAGTCCAGACATTTCTTATAAAAGTTTATCTCCAATCCACAGCTGTATAATTGGGACAGCTGGAACACTTTTTGATGTTGCATGCATCCAAAAGATCACAAGCACATTCATTCAAAAACAATGCAGACTATCCCGGCAGTTTACTACACTGAGGTCATGATCGTCTAAGTGAAGTAGTTAAGGCTAAAAACCACATTAGCTTAGCAGAGAAATCTTACCCAAGAAAGGCCAGGTGTGACAAAGCCAAGGGTCATGACTTTTTCAGGGTGATGTTTATTTGCACACGCTGTGGTGGGAGATTTCCCCAACAGTTAGGCTATTAATTACTCAGTGTGCCTGTGCAAACATGCCACATTGTTTTGGGGTGGGAGTTAATGGATTCTGGGTGGTGGGTGGGATGGGGCTGGCTTTTTTTAACCTCACTCTCCACCCTTGTCACCGCAGAATAAACGTGCCACCCATGTGTTAGAAACACTATAGGAACACCTGTCAAAAAGAATGCTTATGCTAAAGAAGACCCGTTCAATGGTTGCTTCTTTAACAAAAAAATTAATAAATAATTCAATTGTGAGTGAATTTTTTGTGCGTAGGATGGAGGATGTGGGCTCTTTTGTGAGCTGGGGATGAAGAAGGTCATTTGAAATGATATTATCATCTTTGGCACCACTATAAGGAGGTCACATGAGGTCATCAGTGATTGCGTGTTAACTGACAATAGCCAACAACGATTTTATGGGCATCTGCTGCACAATATTTTTGAAGAACCGCATAATTTCTTTGCAGTTCTGAGTTAATGAAAACCAGGGGCCCTTATCTCCCACGCAGGAAAAGGTGGGGAGTTAAATTAGTTTTGTTTGGAAATCTCTGAAGAAAAAGCATGCTGCGGTATTTTAAAATAGTTGCGCTAACTCTAATGGAATGAACATTCTGCTGGCATGTAGCCTTGGCAGGCAAAAGTGTGTTTTTAGATGTGTAAAAGTGTATTTAGAAGAAATGAGAGAGAATGAAAGACCAAATCACAAAAAAACTGAGGAAAAAATGACACTTTATATTACCAGACTATGTACAGGCCACTACTCTGTACACTGTAGTACTGTATTCATAGTCCTGACAATCTTAACAACCTTCAATGCTTTGTGTGTAGGTTGCCAGGGACAGGATGACACTCAAACTGCTGGCATGAGCACAGCAACTGCAACGGAGCAAGCTGGCACAGCCCCAACTACTGCCCCAAATACTGCTGGTAAGAATTGTCCAGTCTATGTCCTTCCTCCTATCTGCTGCCTACTTAGTTTCATTGTAATGTTTCACTACAGCGCTGACTATTAAGTGACTTTTACTCATTGACCATCAAGAATTGTGGTGTACTATTACTGTTAAATAGTCGATACTGTACTAGTTCTTTGGTTTATCTATGTTAGTGGTCGACTGTGTTGTTTTAATGGAGAAGGATGAGAAAAGCTTTTCATTCAACTTTATGCTCACATGGCAGTCCTGTCAAAATTTTTGCTTTTTCATTTGTAACGCCATTTGAAAACTGCAGCAACTCTTTGCGATATGTGAACAAGCCAATAGAAATGAATTAAAATTACTTTAACATTTCTTTATATTAACACATATTATATTAACACATATTATTATTTTAACAGTATAAAGTGCTTCACAACACTGTAAAAAACATTTTGGAAGTCATGTTTCGACAGCAATCATTCAATCACTTATTTATTGTACATTTTTAATTTCGCGCTTCAATTTTCTCTGTTCACAGATGCTGATTCTCAGAGCACCGAAGCATCTGCAGTGGACCCGACCGCCCCTTTCGAACAGAGCCAAAGCACTCTAAACACTGCCCTGCTCACTGCATCAGCACCCTCTGCAAAGACCAATGATGAAATCATCATAAAAAGTGAAGAGGAGGTTCTGAGAATGTTTGACCATGTTGGCACTCAGAAACCTGAAACAGCTCAGTCTCCTAAAATAGTGAGTCATTCTGACATGTACTGAGAGTATTATATCACAGCATCATTCCGATGCAACATGAAAATTCATTTCAGCTTTGATCATTCTTAATAAAAAGAATCTCACCTACTGTTTCTAACATTATGTATGGAATGTCATGTTTGTTCAAGGGATGTTTTTTTCCTGTTTTTTATTTTTATTTTTATTTTTTAGGAAGTGATGTGCGTGGACAGGGAGACTGTAAAGGGCAGAGATTCCGTGAGGCTTGAGTTGAAGGACCCTTCCAGTTGTGTAAGTATGGCACGGAATACGTAGGATTCTGACTGTGTATGAACATTGGCCGTATTTCATGCAAGATGCTACCTGTAGGTCATTTACGCTATTTATCCAAAGCAAACCATGTATATTTTAAACAACTTTATTGGAAAACAATAATAGATATTCTTCAGAAAGCCTTATTTTGACCAGGGCTTCTGTCATTTGGAGATCACCTGTTTGATCCCAGGAGACACCATAGTCGCCTATGGCTGGGAGTCCAAAACAGTACAATTGACCTTGCTCTCTCTGGATGGGCCTGGATTCATCACTCGATGTGATACTAGCCAGCGCAGATGTCTAATGTTTTTGCATATAAGTAAGCCTATTAGGTTTCTTCAATGTTTTCAATAATATGAACAAAATATATATATAACAAAAAAAGACAGCAAACATGTTCTATTATGATGTCCTGTGCACCAGGAGTACGTTTTATATGATGTGTAAGTATGTGGCTCAAAAGGATGCACAAAGCTGTAGAAGATAGCAGTTGGTGAATGAGCTGTTGAGTTATACATTTATTACGCAACATATTAAAATGACCAAATATGAAACAAAAATAATATGTGTAATTGATCACATTTCACATGTGAAATTAAAGTTAAAGTGGTAGAGTTTGTAATACTTGAATACTTATAGTAGAAGTTATTACTGTATAAAAAACATTAACAAAACAAATCTTAATATGGCAAGTACTCTAAATTTTCAAACTATAGAACTAAATATTTTTGTTGCTTATCTTCCTTTCATTTGTAAAAGCTGCTCTACATTCAAGATTCAAAATTCTTTAATTGTCACAGACATGGACAAGTAGCACACATAGCTAAATATTGTCTGGGTTGGCCATGAGACTATGCAATGAAGTTTACACATAAATAGCAGGAAAATTTAAAATGGCATAAACCAAGGTAAGAACAATATATAGAAAAATTATGTTCCAAATGAACAAACATTACAATGAGAAATAAGAGAACAGTGTGCAAATGCAATAGAATTAAATAGCTATTGTTGCGATTAGCAACTTTTGATTGACACAAAAGCAAACCAGATGTGTAACTTATATTTCTGTCTTTTCTGTAAAAAGTGAATTACTTCAAAAGGAACGCCTTCTCCTTTTTCCACTTTGCTCATTTCCACGTGCCCATTTGTCCTTGCTATACTATCATAGAACTCATGTTACAATGTACACAATACTGAAGTATTAGCACTTAGATTATGCATGTCTATAAATATGGGTGTCTTAGTGTTTAGCCTTATCTTACACAGTGTTTCAGCAGTGATGTATTCAGAGACTTTGGCATCTGCCCCAGAATAGTCAGGACGCATGTTTTATTCCTATTAATATATGTTACAAATATGATTTTGGGTTTGTTCTTTACATATAAAGTAAATGCATGAGACACAGAGACAGGAACACAAAAAAAATCTAAAGTCAAAATAAATCCAATAACAATAAAAAATCTTCAGAACAACCTCAATATGAAATATTGAATGCACTGTGCTACATCCACAAATGCTGAGGAATAAATACTCTAGATTAGTAACTTATGGTTAAGAGAATTCCAGTGACACAGATGGTAGTTAGGAGTACGTTTTGGCCTCAGCATTTAAAGTGCATGCTCTTTTCAGCTTAGATACCAACAGAACAATATGTGAGGCCATAGAAGGCAAATGGAGACAAGAGTCTGTTGTGATCTTAAGCTGAGTAGTGGAGTAGTGGGTTGTTTTCAGTGATAGTAGTCTCTATCTGGCTCCACACACATGTCCGGGGAAGGAAGCTTCCGTTGTAAGGGGATATATTTGCAGGCCAATGCGGTTGTGGCATTCTAGCATGTGGGGCCAGACTGAGGGGATCCTGTTCCACTTGTCACTTCACAACAGCACTAAATCATCCTTTCACACAGTGGCTCTGAACAGACAGTGAGAGAACAGACGCCTCCAATTACAGCAGCATCATGGGTTATGACCGGTTGTGAAAGAGGTCAGTCAGTCTTGGGATGCTCAGAGGAGGAAATACACCACTGATCTGGAAGCTGTACAGTACAGTAGTCTGGCAGTAATGGTGGAGAGAGTTGTTCAGTCTTGGAATACCCCTTAACTGCATTCTATTGTTAACACTGTTGCCTGAAAGTAAGATTTACAGAAAGTATTCAACCTGTAGCACACAACTGATCAACATACTTTAGAGTGTGTTACAGGTGGAACAGGCATTTAAAATAAATGTTAAGATATTTTGGCTTTGTTACTGAACTACAGGTAGCCTTAATGTCCAAAGCTTTGGACTCTATTCCAGACTATGACTTTCAAGATTGTCTGCATGTACACATACAAAGGGTTAATGAAAATAACATTATTTGTCCCTGAAGAACAACTGAGGTGGTAGCACATGAAATTAATATGGCAATAAATCATTAAGACCATAAAATATCATAGTATACTAATTGCTTAATAGTGCCCTTTCTATGGAAAATGTAAAAATTGTGTTGATTATGTGGAATCAACTCCTGGATTTTACTCTCTTGTGATAGGAATCAGAGTCGATGCAAAATCTCTGTAAATAGTCCTATTTTAGGTCTTTGCGTGTTTGATTTACAAAGTGGGAGAAAAAATTGACACCTTCATGAAAGCAAATATTGTTTGTCAATCATTTTACCATTCATGCTGAATCTACCTTCTCAAAACAGGGTGTTAAATGTATGGTGTCTAAATGTTTACTGATCTACTCCAAATACTACTAGAATATCTTTTAAAGGTATGGCATTATGAGTGTTTGTGATGTGAGGTGTCAATTGATATTCCAACTTTTTGAATAGCAATTTCCAGTTGATTGGTCATTTACTCTGTTTTGTTTTTTTTTGTAGTTGGTGGTTTGAACAGCTGAAACAAGTTAACATTCTGCTTAGCAATCAGATGTGTATTCTTAAAAATCTTGATTGCACAACATCCTACCTAATCTGTTCTAAATCATTTGAAATGACAAATTCTAATTAGACCGAATGGGATTTTGTCAACATTCTGTAACCTGGCAACAGTTGTTCCAAAAGAATGGGATTGTAGGATTGCCAAACCTCTTGCTTATCGAAGAATGACGTTAAATGGACTCCAGATCCCAATGCAATAGACACTACTTCATTTACTCTGTAAGAGCAAGTTAAATCTGGCCAGACAAAAGGTTTCAGAAACAGGTTTTTCCTGACCATTTGAATGCCATAAATTTGTGCCTGGCATCCTTGCAGCTGATTGGCCAGGGGTTTTCATCCGGAATGTAGCACCTGCTTGTCTTATAGGGTGGAGGAATGGCATTCTATTACTGTATTACATGATTAATACTCCAGATCAGGCCCACATTACACACAGAGGGTTTCAGAAACATACTTATAGGATGAAGGGGGATCTGGTCAAATAATCTAATGGAACCTCCAGAAAAACATCTGAGTCAGTGCCAAAAGTAAAGTCTCTTTGGAAATATCAATAGGCTACAGGAAAAAGAGTTCTTCAGAGGAGGGGGAGATGGGAACATCTCACCCGGGACATGCCTTGAGAGCCGTTCTTGCACAAAAGGAGCATGCCAAGACGGACAAAACTCTCAGTGAGAAAGCGCAGGAATGTGACTTCTAAAAATGGCCATCTAAGAGTCCCACGTGAAAGGCCACAGCCAGAAGATAAAGAATTCACTCTACAAAGGGTGAAAGACAACATATTGATAATCATATT
>JBBIGA010000132.1:20913656-20940731 GCA_037576975.1 Alestes dentex | reverse complement strand
CCCTTTGTAGAGTGAAAGACAACATACTGATAATGTATTACATATTGGTTATATATATATATATATATATATATATATATTGTGAGAGAGAGAAAGAGCGCGAGAGAGAGTCATGGATCATGGAAATGTTGTTTATGGGTATTGAAATGTCCTGAAACAAGTTTCATGTTGATTCTAAGTTTCACTTTTGACAAAGTTTCATGTTGACAGTGACTTTTGCTTTTTCTCAAAATTGCATAAAATCAAAACAGCTGCTGTTCTTGGCATTTTAATATTACACACTAATGAAATCCATTCAGTAGTCACAAAGACTGTAGTGTAGGGGATATGCATCAAGCGAAGTTTGGCTGTGAGGCTTGGGGAATTGGGGATATTGTGTTTGCATGGGAATACACATTTTTCCTCCAGCCCGTACTGCCCTCCTCATAAACTGAGGAAGAGAAAATAAAAAAGATAGAAAAAGAGAAAGAGTGAGAATGAGAGAATAAGCCCTAGCTGCAAAACACAAAATTCTCATGAATCTCATGCAACCTTATTAATTTACATAATATAGTTTGTGTATTACAGTATTCTGATGAAAACGTTCTGTTTAGCTGACTTGTGGCTGCAGAAATGAAAAATAAAGTTCATGGACAGATACACATATACTTGTTTCTTTGTACTTTCTAGCTTCTGTATGAATGCAAACAAATCAGCCAATCAAATGACTGATTTGCTTCAGATTGAAAATGCACCATATTTGTTAAATATCTGATGAGTGAAATTGTGTGCTGCAGAAAGTAGGGTTTTATTCAAATGTAATTTAGTGAAAGGTAGGGATGTAATGATACAACACACAGTATTATAGATAATTCAGGACTCAGTGTATTAGTCGTTGGTTGAACGGAATGTTTCTGTCTAATGCTTGGACTCATCTTGTTTCTTTATTCATTTACGACATTTAGTAGATGTTTTTATCCAAAGCATCTTCCATCCCTAACTACAGGGGACAGTCTCCCTGGGGCAACTTGGGGTAAAGGGTTTTGCTCAGGAACCCAGTGGTGGTTTGCTGAAGGTAGGATTCAAACCCATGACCTCTTGGTCCAGAGGCAAGTATCTGACCCACTAGGCCACCTCCACCCCAGATTCATAACTGTGATTGTGCTATTGCCGATGTAAACATCGTAGAAGTAGCCTAGTGGGTAAAACACTCGAACCCCCTCCACTTTCAACCACTGTGTCCTTGAAAAAGACACTTAACCCTCAGTTGCTCCAGGTGGACTGTCCCTGTAACTAATGATTGTAAGTCGCTCTGGATCAGGGCGTCTGCCAAATACCCCTTTACTTTACTTTCGTTATTCTTTCCAAAACACAAAATGTGATCGCACATGCATGCAACCACATTTTTATGAAATGAAATCAGCACAAGCAGCTGCCGGGAAACAATGCTTCAGTTCAGTACTTTTACTAACTTTCCATGTTCTTGTAAAAGTGGAAAGACGGCAGCGAGGTGGCTTTGGAGGGGTCATGTGAGGCTAAATGAATCCAGAATGACTGAGAGGGGCTGATACACATTTCTGACCTCTGAGAGTGCTCTGATTGTATGTGGGCTACCAGAGTAAATACACACTACTTAGTAACGGATAGAACAAAAATACTCTACTGCAAGCATCATATGTACTGACTAAAAGTAAGCACATTATAACCCATTACTCATTTTTCATTCCATGCCTTTTTTGTTTCCCATACAGTCAGATACAAAGGTAATAATGTCTCAGCTGGACGATTTATGTGTCACATCGACCTGCACATTTGAAGTCTTCCAGGAGGAGAACTCCAAAGATGTTATTGTGTCTGGTAACGGGGTTGCAGGTATTTCAGTTTTTGTTTTTTGTTTTTTTGTGCAATCCTTATGAAAATTTGGAAGCTCAAACTTGTCTCCTCCTACAGGACATACTGATGCAGTGGCAGATAAGCTTCATAGTCACAGAGACCAGGTGAGTATATAGTGTTGTTATATTGTTAGATTATCCAGTATGTAATGTATTTACCGTTTTAAATTACACATTCTGTTAACCTAAGCGGCCTCATTTCATTTTGTTTGCTATAAATTATAGGGAAATATACTGACTGTAATGACCTAATGTCTGAGAGCTACTCCAGACCAATCGTATGATAACCGTGTTATCAGTATTGTATATCACAGTGTTAGCTTGTGTGACCCTAGTTTCTAGCTAGCAAGTTTCTTCGGAAACTGATGGAAACAGAGATAGCAGGCTAGCTAATTGGTTTAGCTGATTTCCATACAATATGAACAACCATTAATCTGTAGGAATTTAGTACAAAACTGTAAAATACTGAACAATTCCTGTATACAGTATTTGCCTTTTTGAAGAATCTCTCTTTGGTTTTTAAACTTCTCAGCATTGCTACTGGCTTAACCAAAGTTAAAAGTCTTGCTAGAGAAAAGAAAATATAGTAATTCTACATCTACAATAATTCTGTGGTGGTCCTTTTTCACTGATGGATGGTGTTCATAGATTGTCAAGCAACAGATGAGCTTCTGGTAAAATAGCACATAACTTTTTTTGTAAATGCAGAATTAAATGCAAAGAGGCTTCTGCCTCAGTTAAATTTCCTGCAATAAGTAAGTGGGGAAAAGAAAGTTCCCCTTAAACGCTTACACAGATGACAGAACTACAGAATTACAGAGGAGGGCCAGCAGAAGCAGAGAGTGTTGTAAGGCCTGGTCTGGTGTAATAGCCTGATATGCGTAGGCACCAGGGTGAGGATTCTCATAGAGAAGTCTTGACCGACCCTCCTCCACCCCAGGGCCCACTACTGACGTCATACAACCTGACATAAGCCTGTTACACGCTCTCCTCCCTACTTTATCCCCTTCTCCCTCTCCCTCTCCTAATAAAGTTCCCTCAGTCGCTCTCTCAGCTGGAATTCATCTGACTTTGTGACGAATTAGAAAGCAGAACGTACACACAGATGCACTCCCACATATCCACACACGCCTACATGCACACATACTCCAGTGTTTACATAACCATGCTCTCTGTATTTCTCATGACAGAATTTATTATCCATTGCACATGGTCTAGGTGGGGCCATGCTTGTGGCTAACATTTGAAGTTAAAGAGCAACTATTAAAAGAACATAAGGGGGGTTTATGTACCCTCCATATATTTCAGCGTCTGTACCCAAATACCCACCTGCAGTTCACTCACCCTCTGAACTGAAGTCATGCTTATAAACCTGCCGACATTAAAGGAGTGTGTGCTGATATATACATTGCCACCACCCCATGCCTTTGGAGTGAACTTCATCACGCTTGAAGTGAAAAGTGGTGCAAATTTTGACTTTATTCCAGTTTTGCCATTAAGTAAACCTAATCCATATTTTACTATAGCAACATATTATTCTCAACAGTCTATCTGGTGAAGCTCAGTAATTGTCAACACTGTTAGGGGAGTCTTAGGTGTAGGTTTTGGGTTGAAGTTAGGGTCACTCTGTAAACACTCAGTGTTTTAACTTCTGAAGATAATTACATTATTGAACCACAAGTTAACAAAACAGAACCTAGCAATTATTGTTTTGCCAGCTTACTATTTGGCGAGACATGGCAAGGCAAGGTTATTTGTATAGCACATTATCATACACAGAGGTCATTTATTGTGCATTACAGAGATAAGCATAAAAGCCTAAAAAGAAGAATAAGCAACGAAAGTGTCTGTAAAACCAATATAGAATAAAAGCAGGATTTAGAATACAATTAAATAATTTAAACAAAGGTAAAAAAAAAAAAAAATTGTACGTGTATATAAAAGAGGATAGATTATCTTGTCTATTAGAGGTTCTGTGAACTCCATAATTTAAGGCTGTGAAGTTACAGAGAAATTTAGGTTGAGCAACTACAAAACATCTATAGTGGACCATGAAAATAGTATTACCTTCATAAACTAGGACTAGGTTTCCTCTGTGTCTGTGAACCTTTGATCATTTCCGCCTGATTCTTTTAGTTTGAAGCGGCATCATAAATTGCATTGCCACAATTAAAACAGAAAGAAATATCTGTCAAAGTGAATGTATGAGGCAACAACCACAGAACTGTTTATATGAGGGAAGCAGCGCTAACATGGGGTGGAACTCTCCTCGTTCAATGAAGTCAGATCTGGTTGACACTTTTGTCGTTCTTGTTTGCAGCTGGGAGTGGCAAACATCGAGGGTAAGCGTGGGAAAACACCCGTTGTGCTTGTGACCTTGATATTGGTGGGCTTGGCCTTGGCTGCTGCTGGGATAGGACTGTATGTATGGAAGAACCGTCGCACCAATGCCAAGGGCATGAAGCTGGTAAGACCCCCCACACACACGCATACACACATGGACAGTGTCTTCTTCACAGTAATATCACATTATGCACACATGCACACACACACACACACACACACACACACACACATATATTTAGTCAGAAGTGCACGTACATAATAAACCTGTATTTTATGGCCATATAAATTTGGCTATATAAGTTCAGCACACCTGATTTAATGTGCTTGACTGTACATTAAACTGAGGACCCTCAGTTCCCCATCTGTATACTAGAATAGCAGTAATTAAATATAGGTCAACACTGTCAGACACATGTTAACCTAGTGTTTAAAAGTTTATAGTGAGTTTTCAACATTGTTGCTATGGTTTTCAACAATGTGGATATTAATATTGCTATTAACTTTTCACCACAAAGTAACTTACTTTTCTGTCACATTATCTGCCTCCAGATTTGATCACCACTTTTGAAATATGAAGAATTCTGTCAGTTAATCTTATTCTATTATTCTTCATTCTTGAGGCTATGCTGCTTTCTCAGTCATTTTAGAATCTTGTACGGATCCCTTCCTTACTAGACATGTAAAATTGTATCACTTTCATTTAACTTCCAAATCATTGAATAAATTACTTGAAACCTGTGAAGTTGCACAAGAGAGCATGTTAGAAAAATGCCTTTGACAGCAATCAAGTTATTTAACAAATATTATATAACAAAGATGCTGAACTTTTGAACAGTCACACTTTTTGAAGGCCTCTTATGATGTCAGAAAAAGGGTATTGTCT
Organism: Alestes dentex; assembly: GCA_037576975.1. Lineage (NCBI taxonomy): Eukaryota > Metazoa > Chordata > Actinopteri > Characiformes > Alestidae > Alestes > Alestes dentex. Next base: position 20,935,631 of record JBBIGA010000132.1, on the reverse strand, counting down.
AGGTAGTCCAGGTAGATGTTATTCCACTAAGGTACAGAAGTCCAGTTGTGTAGCTTAAATGAGTCACTTTCCCAGGGAAAAGGCATACCTATAACTTAACTTTTTTAAACAGAAAAATAAAATAAAATAAATTACAATAAAGAGGAAGCTGGTGGCCTAGTGGTTAGGTGTTCACTCTACAATCAGAAGGTTGTGGGTTTGAATCCCTGCTAGTGTCATGAGGTACCCTTGAGCAAGGTACCGTCCCCATGCACTGCTCCACGGGCGCCCCTTACTGGTGGCAGCCCACTGCTTCACTTGGCGAATGGGTTGAATGCAGATAAATAATTTCACATTGTTCCCACTGTGTGCTGTGGTGTGTTCACACATGACTATAAGGGTTAATAAATGAATTAAATGCACCCAGAAACAAACAAGTTGAGTTTTGATTAAGGTTTAGAGTGATTGACGTTAAGTTAAATTAGATGGATGTTTAGACAATGGGAATATCTACAAAGCATCCACAGTGGACCATATATACATCTGAACTACTTATACTTAACCAGGGTCATGGGGGCTGCTGAAGCCTATCCAAGCAGTCACAGACACACCCTGTGCATGGCAGGCAGTACAGTGGACCATCAAAACTACATATCAACTCTTCCTTCAAAATGTTGGCTTTTACTGTGTCCATGAAGTTAGCTTCAAGTTACTCTAAATGGACAAAAATATTGGGATGATTACACCAACAGGGACTTTAATAACATTGCACTCAAAAACATAGACTTTAATATGGAGTTGGTCCCCCTTCGTAGCTTCCACTCTTCTCAACAAAATTTTGGAGTTTCTGTGGGAATTTCTGCCCATTCATTCTGTAGAGCATTTATGTGGTCAGGCACTGACCTGGCTCACAATCTCCGTTCTGGTTCATCCCAAAGGTGCTGGATGGGGTTGAGGTCAGGGCTCTGTGTGGGCCAGTCAAGTTCTACCACACTGAACTCCTCCAGCCACGTCTTTATGGATCTTGCTTTGTGCACTGGGACACAGTCATGCTGGAATAGAAAAGGTTCTTCCCCAAATTGTGTCCACAAAGTTGGAAGCATGACATTGTTCAAAATGTCTTGGTATTGTGAAGTATTAAGATTACTCTAAACAGCAGGTGGTCACTCCCATAGAAGCAAACTGCAATCTGCCTCACCAAGTGTTCTCAGTCAAATCCACATTTCAAAACTGCACACTCAGCCGAGCAGCAAGTATTATCCCCAAAGTATTAGGGGATGCAAGTATGTTTGGTGCAGACGTGAAGGGTGGCGGGATGATATGTGTTCAGTACTTAGCTGGAGAAGCGCTGCCAGGCTTGTGATTAAGTGAGGAGCAACTGGCTCCATATCAGAAGTGTTCTTGCAGAACACACCCCTATCTAACTTCCAGAACTGGAGCATTATGAGAGTGAAATATTTCTCGTTTCATCTCCGCGCCAAATCAGCGCAGCTGTTTTTTTTCTCTTTGACGTCAAACGATGAAGCTTTGCAAAAAAGCTGCAAAGCCCTTAACTGTGGCTGCCAACAACACAGCTCCATCTGCACTGATAAATAGGGCCATGTGGCATTATAAACAACCCCTGAAAATAAGTTGCAGCATTTCCTTCAGGCACTGTCATTGTACTAATGCTGTACTATTGAAATTTACCGATCAAATCACATAATTACATGAATAATTTTTTATGTAACCTAACTCAGCTGTAAAACAGCATTCATTGATTTACATTTTATAAAACTTTCTTCGTTTCAATGTCAAGAAATTACAAAAACATAAAAAATAGAACAGAAATAGGTTGTATTTCTGCAAGACAATATAATGAAAATGTTATATTTACATTCAAATTGCAATACAATTAAAAAGAAAACGTTTATATTTATGCACACAAATTTGGTTTTGATGTGGCGAGAAACGTTTAGCTACATTACAACATCTAGGCTACAACAACTACAACAACAGCTGGATTAACCGTATAGGCCATGCAGGCTCGAGCCCAGGGTCTTACAAGGGCACAATCATTTTAAACACTTTTTAGCCCAACAAGCACCTGTGATGTCAGCTAGGGGTTGCAGCGGATGGGCTATATAAAGTTTGTTTGGTGAAAGGCAGGTCAGGGCTGCTGACTTTTGGATCTTTTATCGAATTCTTTAGGCGTTTCTCAATATGCACTTTTCTCTTCACTTATGGTTCGTCATTCCCCAAGTATCGTTCCAGTTCAAAGTTTGAAACTAGTCAGATAAGATACCCAGATAAAAGTACAGATAAAATACCCAGAGGTGTCCTTGAGTCATGGGTTTATCAAGGATGCATCAGAAGGGGACTTGTGTGGACTTGGTTAGTCAGATTTCCCAAAATGGATTTCACACAAAGTAGTGGCAATGGTGGCAGAGTAACTTCCACATTACTGTAAGTTTTAATCGCCCATTGCCCAATCCATTCTACACATTTTCTTAAGGTTTTTTTTTACTTTTTTTACTTCTTCCACAATAATTACCAACTCTCACAATTATTTGCCAGCCACTGGCCCTTTTACAGAGACATTTTACAGTGAATATTTCATTTTAATTCATAAGAGCACAAGGAATTTGGTGAATTATATTTCATGCTGTTTAATTGCAAATATCAGTTAGCTGAGAATGTAGCGTCTCAAGCCTGTGTGTTCTCCTTAATGTGTGCTCTCCTAGGCCGAGGAGTCCGTCATGGCTGATGAAGAGAATCAGGGAAACACTCTGGTATCTGTGGCCCCTCTCAACCCGCCAGAGCCACAGGAGAAGCCCAGCCAGAATGGAGAGTCCCCAGAAGGTGTGAAGACCCAGAATCCCCCTGCGGCTACCAACGGTCACTCTGCCACCAAGACGGCTGACACTGAGCTGTGAGAGCCGTTCCCTGCCACAAAGCCTCTGGGTTAAAGACCACGATCCCAGGTCCCCTAAACCCCAACCCTGATCCATAGACCCTGGCCGACAAAGGACACTAGGGGACAGCCACTGCACATCTCCCTGATTTTTCCTTTATTTTTGTCAATAACTTTAACAAACGTTGGGTCGGGGGGTCTGAGTTCATTCGTAAAGACGATGGTGGTGATGCTTCTAAAAACGGTTTCTAAAACTGCACTGTGTCTGGGGGTGCAACCAAAACGTTTTGCAAAATTTCTGATAAAATCAGTCTCATAGTTTATGGTGTTAATGTAATGATGATGATGATGATTGTTAGGTCATTTTTATAAGTTCTTTGTATTGTATCTGGGGGGCAACCAACATTATTTGCAAAGTTAAATCGTTAAGTGCCACGTAAAGGACAATCTCATTCGTTCACAGTGTTATGCTGTTCAGGTAATGATGTTGGTGGTGGTGATTTTGGTATTATGTACTGATGGTCCATTATAATGTGAAGAGCATGAGAGGTGTGGCCCTCTGAGCTGATGTTAAATACTGGCCTGGGGTGGAGGACATTCCCATGATTCATTGCTGGCTCCCATGATTGTGTCAGGGTTGGCCTGGGTTGGTCCCTGCTCAAAGCTCACCAACTTCTCTCAAACCTTCCACAAAGCTCCCTGTCCGAGAGCACACAGTTCTCAGATCACTGCAAATCATGCAATGAAGAAGTGCTCGAAAAGAAATATACAGGAGCTCTGTGTTTCCTTGGCTGTGTGTTTGAGAATGCATCTGCGTAAAAACGCATCAATCTGAAGCTGATTACTCAAATCTGGCAATTTTGGAACATTTAATATAATTTCTTTGGCCCAACTAAAATTTCAAATGCAAAAATACAAAAAAAAAGGTTTGAGATTTCATATTGCATTGAATAATTTCCTAAGGGGCCATTATCAGATTGAATCGTTGTGAGGCCAAAGTTTTCTACCCTTAGTGTGTATGCATCTGTGTTCAAAGGTTGTGACGGGTGCATAGTATGTGTGATGTCGTCTTTGAGTGTGTCGCTGTAAGTATGCATGTCAACAGTATTCTCAGACTAGATGATGGTCTTGTTCAAGCTTTTGTTTATGAAACTGAGTGACAATGTGATGACTTGTGGAGTTAAGGTCTTATGTAGCGCTGGGCCTCACTGAACAACAAGGAACTCCTTTCCGTCACTGCAAAGCACCAAAAATGAGAGGTGACGTTTAATCACCTTTGGACCCAGAGACAATTTGGAAACACGTATCTGCTTTGTAAACCAGTATTATGCTCTTTTGTGATTTGTGTAGTCGTTTAAATATAGCAGTTATCTCGAAACCCATCCTAGTCATTTTAATGAATTTCTTGCATTCATACTTAAATTTGCCAAAGCTGAGACTTGAATGGGGCAGAATCCACACTGAGAACAAGTGATGCATTGAATATGCATGATTCAGATGTGTACATCATTACCACGTTAATAAAACGGATATACTTTTGGCAGTAATTGTGCTGATGTAATATTTTATTCTTGTAGAAATGATGCACACTTTTGAATCAAGCACATGCAAACCAGTCGTTTTTTTCAGTGCAGCTGTTGGGTTAAATACGTGTACATAGACTTCCCCAGCATTACTATTGAATAAGCACAGTACTGTATAGCTTATAATGTCTTTTAGCTTAACAAGACAGACGTGATCTGGTTTTCTCATCAAACCAGCTCGTTTCTGGAAAGGAAAGCGACTGTACGTGCATAAGCATGTCTTTATTTCAAATGTTTTGTTTATTCCTGCTTCTTCTTAACATTTCACTGTTCCAAGTCAAGGGGTTGGGAGGGGGAGAGGGTCTGTGTACTAGAATTGTATTAAACTGATGACTTTCTTTTTGATGTAAGTTTGGGATATGAATAAAGTTTTGGAAGGTAGTGCCTACAGTTTTTTTCATTTCTTTTTCCCAGCTCACAACTTTTTTTTTCACCAACCAATGGAAGAAGGCTGTTTATCGGAGGGAATATTGTTTGAGATTATCCGCACGCACACTTAATCTCTCCTATCCCCCCCGCACCCCCCCCCCCCCACCTCCCCAACAACACACACACGCACAAAAATAATGCTTTACGGCTCTGGAAAAAGGCCCAATAGCTCAAAAGAGCAAACAGCTGGCTTGCATAAGCGACGATACTGACTTCATCTCTCGGGGTTGGGCCCCAACAAAAACAAAAAAAAAAAGAAAAACTCATCAGGAACAGCTACTCGTGTGTGGATCCAACTGCTAGATCTGCAGCTAACTCCACACACATACACACGCACAGACAAAACACACACCTCTCTTTGAAACCATCATTCTTTCGATAATAAAATTATGGATGTAATTTACCGTTGCCAGTATATAGTACATCCACCCTCACTGGCCTTTTTATCAACTATGCCTAGCATATAAGTGTGCTTGGAAGGAACTTCTGATTGCTCTGACTGCCCATATGTTTATCAGCCCCATTCCCCTGCCTCCCCACCTTCATCCATCAATGGAAAGGGACCACCACAGGACAGCAAAGACCACATGCGATTTTCAGCACAGCAGCAAATATAACAATTCATGCACAAAAAGCACATACTGTTCGACGTAGATTTGAATATCAAACTAATATACACTAATATACATTTCATGGATGCTCACTTTTAAAATGAGCAGAACTAATTGGTCAAAACTATTGGGACCCATAAATAATGGTATTAAACAGTACATAATTAACCTGTTTTCCATATTACTTTGCACTTCTCTATGCTGCTTTTATCGTGCTGAAAGCTAGTGGTTTGCTAGCTATCATTTATCAGACTTGGTTTAATAGATATAATTTGTTGCAACAGGTAACTTATCTAATCAGAATCAGGATCAGAAAACTTTACTGATCCCAGAGAAAGTTGCTTATGTTACGACTGCGCAGACACACCGCGACTAAGAGACAAGAACAATAGAAAATATAAAGTCTAAATAAATCCAAGAAAATTCTGCAGAATGAAATAGATTATGCTATATACGCAATTGCTGGGTATAAATACTATAAGAAGTAACTTACAGTTAAGTGAATTACAAAACAAATGGTCGTTAGGAGTATGTTATTGCACATAGTAGCGATAAGTTGTAATACTGACATAGTAGAAATATTCACATGGTAAGACTATTGTAAATAATAAGATATATGAAACAATATGAAATAATGAAATGATTTAGCACCCATTTAGAAAACTGCACATGATGCTGCACATGGTAAGACTTTTGCACATAATATATTGCACATAACAATAATGTTTTCTATAATAATATGATGTCACCTGATAAGAATACAGCTCTTGTAGGTGTGTCTGAACTGGCTAAAACATACCTAAAAAAACAGACAACTGTTTTTCATATTTTGTTCATGTTGACATTTAAATCAAATGTATTCACTGCATGCAAAAATGTTATGCACTATAAGAGATGATGTTCCACTCCGGCTAGCATTTCTGGGCAATTGCCGCTTATCATCAGTACTGCTCTGAAAGAAATAAAGGATTGCAAAAAGGATGATAAATAATCAACAAAATGATACAAAAATCTCCTTCATGACTGTCCTCATCTGACCCACCCTGTGGCTCCAGCCCATTAGTTCTGATTTTTGGGCGGCGGCCGTCTATCTGTTACAGTGTAAACAGAGCCCTGCTTTACCCCTCCCCAGCAATCATAAGATGCTCATATGAGCTCCATTCCCACACGCAGAGGCCACTGCTAAGGCCATCACACTCCACTGTCACCGTAAATATGCCACCCATCACATCAAAAGCATGTCATAAAAATCTCACAAGGCTTTACAATCCCAGGCACATTATTGTAGACAAAACAGCAGCTATCCTAGCTACTTCTCTGAGGCTCCTTGTATCAAGCGGAAATAGGAAAAACACTTTCGAGAACACACATTTCCTGAATGCACGAGGCACAAACAAACAAGCTAGTTTTGCTTCTGATTGGGCCTGAGGCTGATTTGTTAAAAATAAAGTGTAGTTAAATTGTTCAGTTATTCCTCTTAATATAGATTATTAGATTAAAAATAATCATTGCACTGTGTAATATCACAGCTTGACCCAAAAAAACCTTTTCTAAGCGTGTGGAGCAGATGTGGTGGACCATGGTGGTAACATTATCCAATTTAGATACTAAGGCCTTCATTTATCTTCTGATAAGAGCGAGTTGTGCCTCGTATGACTTCAGAGGCACTCTCTGAGATTTCTGAGAATTTTCTCAAGAATTGGTGGGGTAGTGAGCGAGGCACATGAAACATGAAATTATAAGTAAAATGCATTACATTCTTTAATGAAAGATTACAGAAAAGCACAATTTTGCTTAATAGGCCAGGGGTGATTTCTGGTTGATTTTAAATTTGAAATCTTTCTCTCTATGTATAATTGGAGGAGTGTGTTCGCTGTTGAGCTGGCTGTTAAACAAAATGTTCTTGCATGCTGATGTACACACAGCGCCCTCACTATATCCATGCGTTTGTGCATTTTCTGTAAATTTACTCCCCTGCTTTTGGCCTTTTTTTCTGCTCAGATAAATTACATTGGTGTGACTACACTGACTCCATGAAAACGTAAAAGGCTTGATTTATAAATCATGTGAAAAGTGAAAGGTCTTGAAAAGATTCAAGTAATTTCCTCCGGGATCAATAAGGTTTTCCGATTCTGATTCTGACTGTGAATAAAATATTAATGAACAGTACTTATTTATATTAGGGGTGCACCGATGTGAGAATTGTAGGCCGATGATATTTTTCAGTGCTGGTGCCAGTTCATAAACATTTTTTAAATAAATGTTTTACAAGGGGACTAATCTACACTGGATTGTCGAAACTATACAAATTATTTCTAGCATTACTTAAACATTCTGTCATTGGTTTGGAATATCAGTCAGATCTAAACCTCTGGGTTAATATGTACTGATTTTATATTTTAAAAAAGATTTTAAAAAAAAGGAAAAGGGGGGGCAGCTGGTGGTCTGGTGGTTAGGGAGTTGCCCCTGTGATTGGAAGGTTGTGGCTTCCAATTTAAGGACTGCCTGTGGCACCACTGGCAGTGAAAAGGGTCACTTGGTGAAAGGGTTAAATGCAGAGAAAGAATTTTACATTGTTCACACTCTGTGCTGTGCTGTGGTGTGTTCACACGTGACAAATTGACACTTTACGCTTTTTTTCCAAATAAATATCTGCCAGTACCATTATGATTCTGATATCATTATGCATTCCTATATTACTGTGTGCTAGAAAGCCTAGTCTTGCAAGACTCATTAGACAAGACCCACTAGAATAGTCTTTACTAATGGTAACTACTATACATTATTCACTATCTTTTATGAGAATTATATGCATTATTGGGTCCACTGCAATTTGCAACTGCAGTGTTATTTGGCGTTTGAGCACAAGAGCAAGCCAGCTGTGTGGAAAGATGAAAAGAGACAAATCAGAATGACTGGATAAAATGTCATCAGGACCAAATTATCTTAGGTTTATTGTTGCATAACTGTCAAATTAAGTTATACTGGTGAGATAAATGAGTCCTTTTAGATAATGAGGTCAAGTGTGAGCGGTCTTTATTGCTGACCTTAATCTGATGCATGGTCACTGATGGCCACAACACATTCTTTACATGTTACATTTGTGCTTATGTGGTAAACGAAGTGCCAGTCAGGAGAGTTATACAGGGCAGAGGCTGCGTCGCAGGAGGAGCAGGCAATTAAATGCAGACGTATCCACACTCACACACTCACGCTCAGACATCAGCAGGGTGTTTTCTCAAAGGGTGGAGGCCTGAGTGTTGTCGCAGCTGTGAGACTTGTCATGTTTTCTTTTGCCCCTCGCAGATCGCCTGATAATCTACAGGAATGGAAGCGGAGAAGGAGAGAAGGAGGGGGAGAGAAAAAAAGAAGGATGTGTCAGGGTTCGGACCAGGCCAGTTGAAAGGGAGGAGAAAAGACCCCAGGAGAGTCAGGAAAGAAGAGAAGGGGGGAGAGAGGAATGACAGATGCTGAAAGAAAGAGAGGAGGGGCGTTGACCATGCCTCTGAGAAGACGGTCGTCTCCGGTGGTGTTTTGACTTGGATGCTTTGGATAAACACAAACGTTACTCCAGGGATCAGGGGCTAATATTACATCAGCATCGTATTGCCTCCAACAGCTGAGTCGGTGTCAGCTGTCATCATAACTCTCAACAGTGTAATGTACACAAGCTCTTTATCACACCTGACATTAACGCCCCAGTGTAAGGGCGTGCCAGCTTTTTTGTACTGCTACGGGGTCTAGCAAACCCCACCTAATACATATATCACGCCTATCACACTGTCCAATCATATTCCGCAGCTCTGGGTCACCCATGGTTGACTTATCATTAGGATCTCATTGAGAATTCATAGGAATCTGCACAAGCTGACAAAAAATGTCCCAAAAGTAAATTAAAGGACTTTAATGCTGGCGGTGTTCTTGATGTCTTAATGGGCCCATGTCATTGAAGTGTTCATGTTCGTAAAATCAAAGAGTTTGATGTAGTTTGTAAATATTGTCAGAATTTCAAAACTAAGTTGCCAAAATCATTGTTTTTCTGATGTCACAAAATCCAGTGGATTTACTTACGGTATTACTGGTTTTCTCATTACAGTGGTAAGGAATGGGGGTATATTAGGTAGCAAGTGAACAGTCAGTCAGTAAGTTGAAAAGCTGGAAGCAGGAAAAATGGACAAACGTAAGGATCTGAGCAACTTTGACAAATGTGGCTTGACAAGCAGGTCAGAACATCTCCAAAACAGCAGGTCTTATGGGGTGTTTCTAGTCACAGAGTAAACTCTGCAGACAGAAGTGCTGCTGGAATTTCATCTCCACTAAACAAAGCTTCTCTTCAAGTGCTCTTTTGGTCCAGTTTGTTTACTTTAAAGTAAGAAGAAAATTCAACACTGTAATGCTCCTGGCAATGTTCCTCTGGGAAACATTGTGGTCTGGTATTCATGTGGATGTTATTTTGACACATAACACCAACCTAATCACTATTTCAGACCAAGTACACCCGTTTATGGCAACGGTATTCCCTACTGGCAGTGGCCTCCTTGAGGAGGTTAATGCAGCCTACCACAACGTGAAAAAATGTTCAGAAATGGTTTGAGCAACATGACAAAGAGTTCAAGTATTGAATTTGCCTCCAAATTGCATAGACCTACAAATAAGTATTGTAGTCGGAATTACTTTTTGAATCAGTCACAATAAAAGGAAGCCAATCGGAGGTCATGCATGCACAATAACAAAAAATCTTAAATGTATAAAACTTAAAGCTCTTAAATGCACAATAACAAAAAAAGCCTAAAGATTAAAAAAAGTTTTAAATTGTCATGGTATTTTTACACTTAGGACAATGATATAAGATCACGTTTTAACACAAAATCACTCTTACCCATATTTCCCATATCATCACTGATAATACGAAACCTAACATTTCAGTTTTTCATAGTTGTATTATTGAATTATATCGATAATGCTAGCTACTCTTTACACTTTGTAAACATTTTTGCATTACCTGTACATGAAAGCCTTTCAGTGAATGTCTTTGTCATGTTTTCTTAAAACGGAAAACTGTAAGTATGAATATTTTAACCAGGATATTCTGAAACAAAGACATAAAGAATAATTTGACACTGCTCATCAAAAGCCTGGGACACCTAGCTTGTCAAAACGTTTTCTATATATCTCTATAGAAATTTTTTATCGTTTATGGATGCTTCTGGTTACATTAAGCTATGCATGCTAGCTGTTAAATGTTCACAAAGCCCTTATAGTTTTTTTTATAATAATAATAATTCAGTTCATAAATAATCGATTCAATTCATTCAGAAAACTTCAAAAGAAGGCAAGGATTCCCCAAAATTTGACTAGGCAGTATGACTTCAAAATGACAAGGCAAGGAGATGTTCATTAGGATTCAGTGCCATCCTTTACAGTTGATTGTCATCTTTCCACTTACAAGGAAGGGTTGGACTCGCAGGAGTTTCCTATTTGGATCAAATTGACCTCAGAGTGCTTACTAACTTCCTGTGTCTACCTGGCATTCCAGTATCATGTTGACATAATCCTTATCTCTGCACTCCGGAAAGGCCAAACATCAGGCCGTGCACACTAGCAGGACAGTGTCTGGGGGACCAGTTTCCTGTCTGAAAGGCCAAATGCCACCGGGGGGTTTGTTCTGGTGAATAATAGCAGTCAGCGCAGCACAGCCCCAGGCTGGACATTATCAGCAAATGAGGGAAGCAACAATCTGTCCTAATTACTGTGATTGTAATCACACTGTTGTTCTAATTAAGGTTTATTTATTTATTTTCTTTATTACCCCAGTTTTTTGGCACCGCTTCTCCTCGGAGCACGTTTGAGATATTGGCTCCATTCCAGCTGAGACACATGCATTATTACCCCCCACCCAACTGCGTGTGTATACAACTTTACAATCAGTTGATCAGAGGCTGGGTACTGACCAGGTAGTCCCTTTGGTTATGAATATGGAGAGAGAGAAACGTTTACGCATTGTGACATTACAGCGGTGCTAGCTAAGGAACTGTAGGTTTTAGGAACATTGTGCCTGGAGCCCTTGAGTCGTTCTTGAGTCGATACTCAAAATATCAGTAGATGTGTGAGTTACATAGGCAAATTCTTTTTTTTACCTCAGACATTAGCTAGCTAAAACACATGGCTAACAGAAACTCATGAACAACAGGTTTATGTTTAATAAAGAGGTGATGTACTTAATATTCAAAAATCACAAAAATGAAAAATAGCAAAAGAACACATTAGCTATGTGAAAAGCTGGATTTTTTAACTCACATTCTTACAGTTAATCCTAAATAATTAAATGAAATACTTTGTTAGAAATAAATTATTACTGAGTTGTTCTTAAGAGAATATTCTTACAGGACAAAATCTACTCAAGGTTTTCCCAAATATTTTTTAAAAAAGTTTAAAAAGCATAGTTTAAAAGTACACTTCATTCACTTTCAAGAAGAGTGGGGCATATTAGTGCCTTTTCATAAATTTACCTTAACTTTTTGAAATAGGAAATTACAGTAAGAAGCCTAAAGGTAACACAGGCTGTGTGGAATCCATGCAATGTTTCATTAACTGAAGCAGAATATGTTACAGTTTTACTCCTACGAAAGATGTATCCTTTGGAAAGCCACTTAAGTGTGCTACTGGGTGCAGTACTACTGGTGATGTCCTATGTAAACACCTGCCCCAGGTCTCAGAAATGGTTACGCCATTGGTTATCTGGACAATTCTAGGTACCTGCTGTCTCACATTTTGTTGTCAATTGTACTACAGATGGAGCACATCTTGCTGCAGAGGTACTATTTTGGTAACAAACATCTGGGCCTCTCCATGAGGCGACGCTCACAATTAATTTCCCTGCAATCAGCAAAAGTGTTTAATCAATTTGAAACAATCCTCATGGCTCTAACAAAGCCGACTAAATGGCTCCAGCGCTAATTACTGTATAAGTGCTGTGTCATGCCTTCCTCCATAAATTATATAGCTCTTTGCTAATGTGGGTTGTTTTAAGACTCAGAATTATTATTCCAGTAGGTACACCATCAAGAAAAATCAAAAAACGATCAATTGCAGCAGCAGTAATTGCAGTTGTAACATAAATGGCTTTCTGGCATGGTGTGATCATTTCCATCGCAAGAGATCCAAAAATTGAGGGCCTAGATTTTACGTCAAGCACTTGAGTGCAACAGGATTGTTACAAGGTTGTGTAAGACACTAAAGGTTTGAATATATATTGTGCTCTTTGATAAGGATTTCCAATAAATTAAGCACTCAGTCAATAAAGCAAGTCAACTGGCAAGTCAACTATTAAAGCATTTCAAACAGGATCAGTTTTACACCAGTAGATATCACTACGAATCTTTGCCAGTTTATTACTGATATCCTTACAAAGAAGTTTGGTGAATAAAGGCATACATTGCTCATAATATATTGTTTCTGTGAAATGCTTTAGAGTAGGGTTAGAAATAAACATGTCTAGTTTGGTGAATGCAGGTTTTGTGGAAATGTCAAGAATAGGCCTCAGAACTGCTTCATCCAGTGAGATCTACGATAATATATATGTTCTCATCTGCAATTCAACAAAAGAAATAGACATATGGATTTTGTAGTTAATATCTACATGAAACAAGCTTTTCAGTGAAATATGACATGACATGATTGTGTCTAGTGTGGGTGGCGGAAGTCTGGAACATCTGGAAACTGTACACAATCTGTGTTTATATTACTAAGGAGCTTCTTGTTCAGCTGTTTTCAGAGTTTCATCTTTTGGCTGTTGCTCTCTATTTTATCGTAGAAAAGCATTTATTTTGTGGCTGTAAAATTATTGTCCAGCTTTTGACAGAAGGTCATATGGTAAACTAACATGACTGTGTCGGTGTGTTTACTTTTGCCTCAAAGCTATCCTAAAATTAATGGAAGGGGATGGATTCAACCTCATGCAACCGTGTCTTTATGGAGCTTGCTTTGTGCACTGGGACATAGTCATGCTGGAATTCCACAAACTGTGTCCAGAAAGTTGGAAGCGTGGTGTTGTCCAAAATGTCTTGGTATGTTGAAGTATTCAGATTGTCCTTCACTGGAAGTAAGGGGCCCAGTCCAAACCCTGAAAAACAGGTGTCCCAATACTTGTCCATTAAGTGTTTATGGTTGAGAATCCGCAGTTCGGAGATTAGCCAGAACTGTGACAGAGACTGAGACCATGGGAAAGGGTGGGACATGAGTGCACTATTCAAGAGGGCCCATCTGTGATAGCCCACTGTTTGGATGTCTCTGTACATTAGCTTTCCAGACACAACTTCACATAAGTGAAAGTAACCATTCTGTCATACATGAAAACCACAGCACACAGTGTGAAGAGGACAAAATTCTTCCTCTCTATTTAACCCTTTCACCAAGTGAAGCAGTGGGCAGCCAGGAAGACGGCGCCCGGGGAGCAGTGTGTGAGGACGATATCTTGCACAAGGGAACCTCAGAGGTGCTTAGCAGTCTTAGGAATAGAACCCACAACCTCCTGATCGCAAGGAGAACGCCCTAACCACTAGGCCACCTCTTGTCTTCACACATGATGGTTCACATGTGCGCTGACACACCCAGGAAGGCCACTTCAGACGTCGCTACTGACGCATTTCAGGAAGGCATGAGCATAGTTCTGTCTTTGCCATGGGACTTTTGCAAAGCTACGTACTCCTCCATGGATGACCTCAGCATGCAAGGGCGTGTCGGTAACAAGCCTTGGCTGCACATTCACGCACCCATTCAAGCCAGGGCAATCCATCAACACACATGCACACACTCTGAGGCCTTTCCTGGGGCTTTCAGTTTCACCATGCGTAAAATATGATGCAGCTCAGTTTAACAGGCACCTGTGTGCACACATGCTCATCTAGTATACTCTTTATAGTTTTAAAACATAAATGTATTAAAAAGGGTTCTATGGAGTGATACCAAACAAGATTCACTTTTGGCTCCCTAAAGACCCTTTCGGTGGACAAACATGGTTAATGAGACGTGTGAGACTGAAGAGCCTTTTTAGGGTTTAAAACTGCCACATAATGCAAAGCCTCTAAACTAACTGAAGGGTTTTTTCATGGACACTTTTGGACAATTTTTTTGAGCACGTATGCTCAGACATTCAAACTCGGTCAAATTGTGGTGCCCATGAAACCAAAAATGAAACCTCTTGAATGAGACTGTTTTGGAAGAGGGAACTGGATTGAATGGAACCTTTTAGTTGTGCTAGGAATCTTTTTGCAAGGGCCTCACAAAGCAGAATTTATGGCTTTACCAGCAAACTTTAGTTTCAGTTTGATTGAACCCTACATCTCATAGTGCTGGATCACTTTACCTCACCATGGAAAATGAAAAGAAACTCCTGGGCTGGTTAATTTCAGGATATTGGATGATAAACAGCTATTTGAGCAATCAGGGCCAGCCTTCTGGCAGCAGTGGACCTCTCTGATCTTTTTTTAGATCACTTTTTATCCTTATTATTGTTATTTTTTAAATACTTTATTGATCCCAAAGGAAATGACTTGAGTCCTCTGCATTTAACCTGTTCACCTGAGTGAAGCAGTGGGCTGCCGACAATGGCAACCGGGGGGCAGTGTGTGGGGATGGTACTTTGCTCAAGGGTACCTCAGTGGTATCATTGGAAATCCTGGGATTCAAACCCACAGCCTTCCGACTGCAGGGGCAAATCCCTAACCAGCAATCCACCAGTTGCCCCTAATTACCCCATTATTAACCTAATACGCACTAAGTGGGTGTCAGTTGCATCAGTGTTGCCTTTTACGTAGTATTATTTCTTTCCTTCGTTAAAAATAAGCTGCTATTCACTGTTCATCATAACTGTCACATTTAAAATATAATATCAGACACAAGTTGTTATATGTGGCTGCATCTGTTAAATTCTGTGAAGCTGAAACTTAGTCTGGAACTCTAAACTGAAAGTGCTTCTTAAGATGGACCCCTGGGTGTGGCCAGCCTCATTCCAGTGTCCAAATAACACTGCAGTAAAAGTTTACTGGTGAATCACAGTGCTTTACAATGGTACAAAGGTCATATTTGCTCTCTGTTTGTTCCACAGATGCGAAGTTGTCACCTGTTTTGTTCAAAGTAAAATCACTAGTTGCATTTTTTTACCGTGCATATGAATTGTATGGTGTGCGTGCGTCCACACCTAGCCTGTTTGTGCTGCTTCAGATATTATCTATTGTACGTTATTGTACAACAAATTTATGAAACATCATAAGGAACTATGAAATGTAGTACAAAAGCTGTTCTTTAGCATTACCAGTTCACACAGTCAGGGGGGCTGGGACAAATGGGCTGGGCCCTCTGTCTCGTTCAATGAAAAAACAAGCATTAAAATAAGGGTTTGCCATTCACATAGTGTTACTGTCAAATGACTAAAAACTCGTTACTCTGGACTTTGAAAATATGCATCCGATACAACTCAAGAATAATCTCAAATTGCTGCGTGCACGTGGCCTGCTCTCACAGCTCTGCCAAAAAGCACAACACTTTTTTCTTTTTTTCAAAACCTCAGTACTTGAAAGCTCTATAGTAAGGTTACTTTGGAGCTACTCTGCTATTTAACATCACTGTTGGAATTAAAGTGAACAATTAAAATGACTAAATACTGTCTATATACTGTCCAAATAAAGAAACCACCACCCTCACCCAACACAACTGACCCTCTTGACTGCTGCACTTTAATAACTGTGGTGTTATTTAATTTAAACATACCTCTATTCATTTTTATTTCACATTTTATTCAAATACTTTTTTGTTATATTTGTTCTTAATCTGAACAGTAATTTTGTACCTTAATTTTTCTTTTTAATCCATATGGTCGACTGCGATACAGCAAGAAGCATTTCACTGCATGTTGTGTTATGTATGATTGTGTATGTGACTAATAAAATTTACTGTTTTAGATTTGAACGTAATGAACATTGCATGAAAACAGACAAGGATATAACTACAGGTGCGACCAAAAATAAATCGATATGTTGTTTGAATACAGCACACTGTGAGTCCACATCAGAGAACTTCAAGTGAGAACTGCAACCCGATGTTTTCTGCCTTTCTCAGACACTAGAGGGCGCTCCAGAGAGAGAGTTTGTACTTTCATGGAACGTAGTATTTTGTATACGATTACTCAAATTTCTACAGGCCAGTGCAGTCCTTTTACCAAAACAGAACGCATAAAACATTTTATCTCTGCTTGCCAGCCAGTCAGAACTTATCAGAGCCAATCAGAACTTTCCAGTGTTCAAAACTTGTAGAAAATATGCTGGTTAATTTCCATTTATGATTATTAATTTTTTTAATGTAGTGTTTTCTTTTATTAACCAAACAGAAAGAAACATCCTGACTGAAAGACTACAAAAAAAACTGCATTTACATTTTTAGCAGTCAGCCCCATTTATTTCCATTCAGTTTATTTATTTAGTTAGTTAGTATATTAAACTCTTCATAAACTGGGGGTCTACCCATAGTGTGTACCTTTATAGTATACCCTACTACTACAAAGGTATACCCTAATACAAAAGTGTACCCTAATACAAAAGTGTACCCTAATACAAAGGTATACCCTAATACTACAAAGGTACACTCTAATACAAAAGTATACCCTAATACAAAGGTATACCCTAGTACTACAAAATTATACCCTAATACAAAAGTATACCCCCTAATACTACAAAGGTATCCACTATGCTTTAATTTTAACAGTATGAGTTTGGTGGTTTAGTTCACTAAAATATTCCTGTACTACACCGCTTCGCACTAACAGTAGTGTTGCTATGCCAACATGTGTCATACCTAAGTACAGCTCTGAAGCCTAATTTAGAGGAGCCATCTTTGACACGCATTAAACTAAAATGGTCACTGCTTTGAGACAGCGTCTCTCACATCACAGTCTGACTTTTTTTTTTTAATTTGCCATCGTGTGTAGCTCCTCTTCCATCATTTTACACAGCTTTGTGGGACAACAGTGCCCACCAACATCGTACTCAAAAGTCGAATAGTTTGAAGGAGACATTGTGGATATCAGAGTATACTCCACTCTGACACTTATAACAGGAACTAACTACCAACACTAGTTAGTATCAGTAGCATTGGGGCAGCTGGTTAGGGAGTTGCAACTTGGGTTTAAATCCCAGGACCACTAGTGGCTCCACTGAGGTACCCCTGAACACTGCCCCCCAGACGCTGGGAGCCCCCTGCTCCGCTTGGTGAATGGGTTAAATGCACGCGTAGCTACAATGTCTTCATGCGTGACTATAAGGGGTCACTTTATTATTAGCTGTCACTGCACACCAATGAATGTTCCACTGAAAAGCATATTTCTGTAAAAAAAAAACTCACATGAAAGGCAAAAAAGTGTCCAAAAATCAAGCTAAAGTGAGATCATCAACAAACTTGAAGGAATGTAAATAAATAGAGGGAATTCACTGTGGTGAGCATAAGACGGGTGTGAGATTCATCACTGCTTTCTGCCTAAAACTGTTAAGAACTATTGTCCTAGCTTAAGACGTTCTGTGCATGGCAGACTCCACTCAGATTCCCCCTTTTCAAAGCCAGCAGGCCTGATGTCATTAAATCAACAGTGAGGAGGGCCAGGAGTGCGCACATCAGCCGTGAGAGCCAGAGGAATCTGGAAAACATTGTCTCTCCCTCTTTTCCTCCATGATGCAATGCACTTTCATTTCCTGTTCACCGCAACACCCTCAAGTCAAACGTCACCATAGCTCAGCTCGGAGCACCAGGCTCCCATTCCTCTTCATTCCATTTATGCATTTAAATCATTTATTTCTTCCAGACACTATCACCCGTTCTATCAGCTGTGCACCATTTTTTCAGTGACTAGTTGAGCCTGATGTTCATGGATCCTCAATAATTTCAGCTGTCAAGTACGCCAACATGCAAATTGCCTTTGGTTGTGTATATAAGCTGCAGTATAATGACTAACACTAGACCGAAAAACAGAGTGATGTAATTGTGTAACAGGCTGATCTACTCACACTCCACATGAGTGGCACAGGCCCAGCTCAGTCACAAGGAAATAATGCTTAATGGAGTAAATGGATTGACGCGTTTTCTTTGGTAAATGTCGCCCTCTGCTGGGAGAAGATGGTCCAAACACGTTAGAGATCAGGACAGTCCTTCGGATACGTTAGAAATTCAGAGGTATTTCAAGGAGCGTATCTCAGTAAGCTGGACAGCTTAAACCCAGAAGGGAACTGCCTAATATGCATGTATATATATATATATATATACACAGTACTGTGCAAAAGTCTTAGGCACCTACGAAAATTGTCTGAATCTCTCGAAAGGCTTTTCACAAGATTTTGGAATGTATATATTATATTTAATATATCTTAAATCAGAATCATAATTTTAAAAAAATATCTTGCTTATGTTACAACTGAACAAAAACATAGACATGAAGACAAGAACAATAAAGTCTGAATAAATCCAATAAAAATAAAAATCTGTAGAAAAAGACCTCCGTCTTTTCTGAGTGAAAATACACTGTACCATATATACACATAAAAATTATAAGTAACTTACTATTAAGTGAATCACTAATAACACAAATGGTGGTTAGAAGTATGTTATTGTATGTAGTAAAGATCAGTAGTGTATAAGTAATATTGGGATAAGTCGTTATATTCACATGGTAAGACTAATGCACATAATGAAATGATTTAGCAATCATTTAGAAAACTTCACCTGACACTGCACATGGAAAGATTGTTGCACATAATAAGATATTGTACATAATGATTATAAGCATGTTTTAGCACACTGCACAGTATTGTACATGGTAAGACTATTGCACATAATACATTTTGTCCATAATAAAATGATTTAGCACCCATTGGAAAACTCCCGTAGTACGACAATGTATGAAATGCATGCATTTAAAGCAGATAAGTTAAATCGAGTCAAAATGGCTCTGAGACACGTGATGAGGCAGAGTGTTTGTAAACACGCGTCAAAAGCATGTGATCGTAGTGACGTCAAACCGCGGCGGCCAATCAGAAAGTGGGGGTGTGTAAGGGGGCGTGGTTAAAATGTGGTGCTGTGGAAATTTCTATAAGCTCCGACAAAGTATGTGTGTTTGTGTGTGTGTG
Source organism: Alestes dentex (assembly GCA_037576975.1). Lineage (NCBI taxonomy): Eukaryota > Metazoa > Chordata > Actinopteri > Characiformes > Alestidae > Alestes > Alestes dentex. The sequence goes on along the minus strand of JBBIGA010000132.1, from coordinate 20,915,971 downwards.
TGCGTTTTGGTGGGTGTGTGTCGTTTCCAAATTGATCAATCAAGACTAAACCAGGAGCAGCATATAACACGACCGGACTGAAGAATAACATCATCACCTGCTCAGGTGAGCGAAGGGTGCTTGTGCACGATCCAACCAGGGTGTGTGTGTGTGTTTATTTCTCCATCGAGGTCCATACTATCCACACTCCTAATTCACGTGTCACAGGTTGTACACGAGCCTTTTACTCTAACGATCCGTTCCGAATGGTAATCAGTTAAGGCATCAATTAAAATGGGAAGGGAAAATAAGCCAACTATAGCTTGGTCACTATGGATAACCTGTGCTTTTTTGTGGTGTTCTTTGGTTTTCTTGGGACTATGTAAAGGCCTCTATGCAGTGTTTGCTTGGTCTGGCTTTATGTAGATTTGCTGCATCCATATCAACACCATTTGTAAAGTTTTTTAGCTTTTAATATCAAGTGGGGTTAAAAGAACAAGGTGGTGATGTTCTGATTCTGGATCCGTAAAAACGAGACGAGGTGGGCATTGCGCACACAAACGCGCGCGCACGCACACCCCTATGTCGCAGGCGCCAGGGTTGATGCTGCGACAGAGGTGTGTGTGTGTGTGTGTGTGTGTGTGTGTGTGTGGCCTTGCCCTGACGTTACGCAGTTCGTCCTCGAGCAATTTACGATGTTCGTGTCTTAATCAAAATGTTGTCTAAGACCACCACACCCGCTTGGGAACAGATACGTGTTCCCAACGATGACTGTGCAACACAGCGTGGTGCTTTATAACATTTTACTTCAATGAATTGACCCATACTGTAAATACGCGTCACATTTCCTGTCTCTGGAAACTAAGTGGTAATGATGCTGTAGATTATGTTTGCATGCTTAATTTGGTCCACGAAAGATGCACGTGGTGCGTTTTGGCGCTCTGCCTCCATTGGTGCTTAAACTCCCTTCCCACAGAGTCGTATTAGCAAAGTGCGCAGCTTTTAATTTTTCTCCATGTAAACAAACCAGCGGGTTATTTTGTTGGACCGCTTGATGGCGCTGTTGTGCGAGATGTAACCTCTGACACACATTCAGTGACGTCAGATCTCATGTAAGACACCTGAGTCTGGAGTTGAAGTGGCTGGATTTTGAAATGTGCGGTTAGTAAAGAGCTAGGAACCGTACAAGAGATAGAAATCCTCTGGTACTGGTGGTTAGCTGGTGGTCTGGTGGTTAGGGAGTTACCGTGTTTGAATCCCAGGACTGCCAGTAGCACCACTGAGGTACCCTTGAGGAAGGAACCGTCCCCACACACTGCTCCCTGGGCGCCCCTTGTTGGTGGCAATCCACTGCTTCACTTTGTGAATTGGTTAAAGGCAGAGAAAGATACTGTTCATACTGTTTACACTGTGTGCTGTGGTGTGTTCACATGTGACTATGGGCCGCTTTACTTTACTTTACTTTACTGTTGGCCATTCAGGCATGCATAATGACCACACAGGCTCGTCTAATCAGTGCTAGCACAAATGCCAGCAGGAGCCTGAAGTCTCATGTTTCAAAGCACTGGAACATCCATTAGTTATGTTTAGGAAAGTCTCCATAGAGGGGAGCTCTGTTGCCCTCAGTCTAGAAACAGTAAAGCCTCTGAATTCTAAATCTGACACACGCCAAAACAATGCCAGAGTTTAGATACATGCTAGAGTTTGGATTGATTTATGGTCTGGCGAGAGAATAAAGAATTAATCACACTGGATAAATTGAACTGTTTTAATTACCAGAAACAAGGAGAGAAAAAAAGACCTCATCCATGTAGGTCTCAGGGTTTGGGTTCGGAGATTGGATGGTGTCTGTGTTGTTGTTTGATGTAATTACAGTTCTGTACTTCTTGTTTTACAGTCATTCAGCAGTGGACAACGTTTGCTGGCACATACGGTAAGTTTAAATAAATAATATTAGAAAAATCTCACCCACACAGTGCAGCTATCATGCACAGTCTATGTTGAACAAAGTAAAGATCATTTTACATTATATGGCCTGATAGTTTAAGAGTTTTACTCCTTTTGGTTGTGCCATTTTCTCCTGTTTGATTCTTTTTGCCTCATTTCAGCTGAAGAAGAAAAAATCTATAGTTCAGAACCAGTTGGCACTTCTTTTCATAACATCTTAAACATTTTAACTACAGATGACATGATGAAGATTTTCCCTATACAAAAAAGGCACCTGCCCATTAGTTTCTGTAATACATTTTGATACATTATACATTTGTATACATTTGAATAGTACACTTTTTCATGTTTGTTGTGAGATTTTCTGTTTTTGTGGTGCCGTAGACATA
>JBBIGA010000132.1:20897494-20908779 GCA_037576975.1 Alestes dentex | reverse complement strand
CAGAACCAGTTGGCACTTCTTTTCATAACATCTTAAACATTTTAACTACAGATGACATGATGAAGATTTTCCCTATAAAAAAACGGCACCTGCCCATTAGTTTCTGTAATACATTTTGATACATTATACATTTGTATGCATTTGTATAAAACATTTGTATACATTTGAATAGTACACTTTTTCATGTTTGTTGTGAGATTTTCTGTTTTTGTGGTGCCGTAGACATAGATGAAGTACAAAAAATACCAGAGTATCCCTTTAAGGTTATCGAGCTATGCTGTCCATCTTGATGCGATTCCCTCGAACAAAAACGTAGTTTCCAACAGCGTAATGTTCCATGGCTTTTCTGAATGGCCGAGTCAGGGGCAGATAAAGTGCGTCATTTAGGGCCTGTTCCACGCAGTTCAGGCTTTGCGAGGCAGCTGAGGCCCGCCTGTCTGCGTAGCCAGGCCACCAGGCTCCTCTGCTGCCTGGCGAATTAAGCCCGCAGGAAGTGGAGCTCACAGGAGAGATGACACAGCTAAAATTAACCAGCCCGTCGCCTGCTGCTGAATGACAGGGCATATAAATAGCAGACAGGAAGGACCTGTGTTAGCATGCATCATTAGCTTCTGCGGGCCGCACCAAAAACGGTACAGAGTGGAAAATGGCCCTGTTAGCAAACAGTGGAGAGGGAAAAATAATTCACCTCGCTGATAATGAACGATTGTTTTAGCGAGCTTTTAATAAAGGAAACATGTCCGGAATGTGGAAGCCAATCAGACCCTCAACCTCAGTGACCTAGACATTTGTCATTTTGAAAGGAGGGTACATTTCCTGTTTCTGCATAGCTTTGTTGGAATAAAGTGCCTTTGAAGGAGGCCCCCATTGTTTGAAATAAACAGTTTAGTTACTACACAGTCCATGAGGAGAATGTAGAACTTGGCGTAGTATATGCGGCCAGAACATCTCTGTTTCTTCTGCACTGTATTTTTCTCTTCAGATGATTGGTCAGTTCAGACCAGCCTTGCAACACATTCAATACTCCATATATGGATTTTAGCTTTGATCTGTCCTTTGAACTTTTTAATGGTCTCGCCTCAACAGAGGGACAGACTGTGTTGAAAACTGATTCAGACTGATGAGCCCTTTTCTGATGCAGATCTGCTATAGGATGCAAGAATGAATACATTCGGACGTTCCAAAGCATTTTATCGTCGTGTCGAAACAGTTTTCTGCCTTTATCCAGCTCCTTAGTAACACAATACAATGTTTTCAAATCCTTATATCCATTCCTGTATTGACAATATGGCACTTGGACTCTCTTAGAGAATTAATCCGTAGCCTACTACTGTGTTAAGCTTGTTCAAGCTTACACTGTGGCGTACCGTTTTCACCAAACACTTCTTTTGTGCTTGTTTGGATCCTTCTGGAGGTCCTTTTTTACTGATGGAAGTCCTCAAGTGCTGTATTTTCCACATGCAGTGACATACAGGACTATTTGGGGATTCTGTAGTGGGAAATCTTACAGTTCACAGAGAGTTTTGCAGCTTCTATTTTGCATTATTTAAGAATATAAGAATATATTAATATGAATACATTAAGTTATTCCATCGGTCACCCAAAAATCATTCCAGTGGTTTCAGAGCATATTTTCCCAGTAATCACTGGACGTTGAGCGAATTTGAGTCATTGTGTACATCCAAGCTATTGCTTCCAAGCTATTTCCAGCCTCATAGGATCTGTGTGCTGTAGTCCAACAGATGTCCCTGTAACACAGACGCATGTATTCTTGAACAAAAAGTGCTTAGGGCCTTGAAGCATTTCACGGAATTTCTCTTAATACTCAGCACTGACTATGCAAAGATGTGGCAGGCCTATGCAAAATGTGACGAAGTGTTTCTGCTTCACACCCATCAGGCCTTGGCTTCCCAAAAGGGCTGCGGCAGAAACATGACAGTAAAGGTGAGTTTTTATGAGTATCTAACACTTGCTCTAAGAATTCATGAATAGAGATTTTAACTTGAAATTATGCTTATAAAAAGATTAATTGCTGAGTAATTGTATGATAGAATGTCTGCATTGTTATTTACAAAAATAATTTAAAAATATATATATATAGTTCAAGCGTCCATTGAAAGGTACTTTTCGGAAACCAAAAGTGCTTTTTGGACAACACTCTGAAGAACACTACTGCCACCTGTATGTATTTCTTTGTTTTCTTCTAATCCAATTTGTATGTTATCAGTCATGCCAACCGAAATCTTCACCAGTCATACCAAAGCCACGCATCCCTTGAACGTTGAGTTGTTAAATATCTCAAATAGATTGGCTTGTGTTTTTTTCTGACAATGTACAACCTGCTGTTACCCATAAAATATGAGAAAAGTAAAGCCATATTAGGCCTTGACATATTGGGTTGCTATTGTTTTTAGACATGCCACATACACAGTATATTCAGTATAAGTATGCTTATACCCTGTGAATATTGCTACACAGAGTTGTACTCATTGCTGCCCAGGCATTCAACCACGCAGACAGCTTTAATAATTTCCACAGAAAAGCTTAGCCAATAGAATGGGATGCTGGCACCTTTATTTTCAAGAGCATGATGTTCCTGTCAGTTTAGAACAGCTTTTCCACACCCACCAGCAAATGGACATATTGAACTGTATATTGTACACAGTTAAATACCACTGTTATTCCCTTACAAACATCCTATTGCATCATCAAAAATTGTAATATTGCCAGATTATTAATATTTCCAATGGAGATATAGCAGTTATAGAAGCTGCTTCAGCAGACCAGAGCAGATGAAATGTGACTCTGTTTGTGTACTTTTGCCACGTTTCTGAAAGTTATTTCTCACTCATTAGATGTGACATTGTGTTAATGAGCCCTTAGCATGCTGCTTGCGGTCCCGTAGTTAAATTGGACCGCTAAGAGGCTTATCCTCCTCTGCTGGTGTGTCATCTGCCTGCTGGCTGCCATGCTTGCTGCCAACTGACCTGCTCCTGCTAGTGCAGTCCACTTCTGTAGGCAGATGAAGACATAGGAAGAATAGCATGCTGGGAAATGCAGTTCTTTCAAAAGTGTGTCAGCATTGGAATAGGGAGGGGTTTGTTTTTATCAGGCTCTTGCTTCATACCTTTCATATATCATTCAGCACGACGCATAAACACTCACTCCTTCGTCCAGTCACGTTATTAAACCTCGTCTCCTCCCTCCTCCAGTGGAATCCCTGAGCGAGTTACCAAGTCATCATTTGTTTCTCCTTTTAAACTTGTTGAGTTGTCTAGCTAGACTAGTCTAGCTATGTTGTATTTTTCTGTCTTCAGTTATTCATCATTCCCCAGCTTCCATATTGCATCATTTGGCTTATTTGTTAACAACTTAATTTGCTGCTAGTCTGTTACAACATATGAGAGCACTCATGATTTAAAGCCCTTATTCTCAGATCACAACTGTGAAATAACTAAGTACTTTTCCTTGAGTAGTCAGTAATTCACTTTAATTCAGTTACTAACTTAAGAAGGGAGGACAATTATGTCAAGTCAAGTAGATTTTGTTTGTCATTTCTGCCAAATGTGCGGCAGTACTAAACTACCAGAGCAAATACCCTTTGATATCCTCATCCTTTGCCACAGACACAGGCTTATTGTGAATTATTATGTGAATTTGGGCATTTGCTTACGTATCGTTGCCAAATTTACAGACATGCTGTCTCTGTACTGGAGGAGAAATTCCATGGGATTTTCATACAGTGTACCGTATCATTCGCAGTTCTCATTCAACCCTGCTTCCATCTGAAAATGGAAACATCCTCCATGTCATTCACATCATAGGGAACATTTATTTCCGGACCAAAGCAGGAAATTATGCATCTGCAGCGTTTTACTTATAGTTTGCTTAGGGTTTACAGTACCATCACATCTGTCAACAAAAGTCATGCATAAAAAGGTCACATCCTGATTAGACAGACTTTATGACCTGATAACAACAGCTGGCATAATATCCAGTAAAGCATGCTTAAATACATTCATATACACAAAATGTCCAAAACTGCCCAGTGACCTCCACTAATTAGTGCATTCGGTTACTTTACAGTGCTCCCAAGACAGGCGCAAGATTCATTACTCATGGTTTGTGTAATTTCTATGGAAAAGCATTATTTATTAGAGTGAGATGCTGTGAAACAGCTGCACATGAGCCTAAGGTCATCATGATGAAGCTCCATCCAATACCTTCGGGCCTGGGATTTGGGATCCAGATCTACTCCTCCAGCATCAGTACCTGACATCGCTAATAGTGGGTGAATGCAAACAGACCTTAGTAGCAGTGCTCCTACCTCTAATCTATGACAAATCTTTGAGCAATTTTAGTTCTCTAAAGAACCATGTTTGTAATTGAGATTGAGTGCGAGCGTGAAAGACCTTTTGATGATCTAAACAAATTTTCTTCTCAGAAACGTGTCATTTATGAAGGTTCTCTATACCGTGAAAAGCATCTTCACACTTTTACAAAGACACATCTCTGAACAAAACATCCATTGAACGATTATTGAAGGAACCAACCATGGTTTGTGGTTTTTTAAGAACCAGACGTATACTTCCCTATTAATCCTGTAATCCTGTGGTCCATATAGACATCTACAGTATGAATTACATCCTCACATCAAACAAACTGCACCCAGAGTCTGACCAAATTAGGAAGGGGTTCCCGAAAGTCAGCATTCTTGTTAATGCTAATGAAGCGCAGTAACAGCAGTCGCAACACAGGGTGTGGTTTGGCTGAGCGACCTGCTAAATGTGAACACACACATCTGACATGTCAGACTGACACATGTGATGTTTACTTGATTGTACCCCATTCTTGCCCCTGTGATGTGACCCAGCTCCCTAACAGGAGACAGAGGGAGGAAAAAAACAAAACGGAGCTGCCTGTTACATAATAGTCGCGCGGCTCAGCTATGTGCCTTTAAAAGCTGTGGGTTGTCAGGTGATGGGGGTGGCACAGTCATCTCAGTTCACCGAGACATGAGTGAGTGCGTCTCACGGTACAAACAAGATGCTGGAGAGTTGTGAGAGGGCGAGGGAGAGAGGGAGAGGGAGATGGGCAAACAGCCAGTTAAAGGAGGACAGAGGGAAGTCAAGGACATGAAAGAGGAAGGAAGAGCGGCAACAGAAGACATTGCAATGTCTCTTTAATTGTAACCAAGCGCTTGCTCTCACTATCTCGCTCTCTTGCATTCTCTCTTGTCTCTGTCACTCAGTGGCAGGCAGTGCACTGCTGGGTTGAGTTTTTCAAGAAGCACGGCTCCTGTAGCCATAACAGAGAGAGCAGGAGCGAGAGAGAGAGAAGGAAAAAAGCCCAGAGAATTAAGTGCTGCGTCACACTGCGCGCTCGAGATAGAGAGTTAGAGAGAGAGAGAGAGAGAGGGATTGTGGGAGTGTGTGTGTGTGTGTGTGTGTGTGTGTGCGCGACAGATATCTGATTGTTTGCTCGCAACTGTATGTGCGTGTGTTTGAGGTCTATTTGCGTTCTGTGTGTCAGTAAAAAAGCGGCTGAGACTGAAGCAGCGAATCTGCTGTTGCAACCAGATGAAAAATAGAGTGAGCAGGAGAGGCGAGGGAGGAGTGATGGTGTAAGGAGAGAGGGAGGGAGAGAGAAAGAGAGAGAGAGAGTGAGTGAGACAGGGAGGGAGAGATTTTGGATTAGTTGCTACGTCACTTTTTCACGTCGAGAGGAAAACAGCAGCTAGGAGGACAGGAGTCCGAGTCTGTGTTCTTTTTTTTTTCCTCTCCTTCCCGAGAGTGTGCGGCCGTGAGTGAGCCTCAGCCCCGCCGTCGACTCGTCCGCCTCTCATCCTCCTCTTTTCTGCCTCTCCATCCTCATTCTCTCTCCCACCTTTTCTCCGTCTCTCTTGTACTTCGCAATCGTAGCTCCGAGTTCCAACATGGATGCTGAGGATGTGACATACTTTCTGTAGTCCGAAGACGAGCGTGTGTTTGTATTTGTGTGTGCGTGTGTGTGAGGGTGAGAGTCCGAGCCTGGGCGTGTGCGTGATGGCGCCGTGAGGTGTGCTCAGAGCGGGCGGGCAGGCGGGCGGGCGGGCATCCGGAGAAGGGTTAAAGCCTTTCCTTCTGGAAGGTTCCTGAGTTCGAGGACGGAGGTGATGGGCGCCATTCACTTCAGAGATAGAGAGACAGATAACAACGTACGCAACGTGTTGTATCACCACGTCTGTCAGCGCCATTCGAATCAATGCACCTTAATCACTGTGTGTACTTCTGTTGCTCAGTCTGGAAATAGGGGCTTGTAGTAACAGGTGAACTGTAGGCTACCTCATGTTACAATCCAGTGCCAGTCAGATGGGTGTCCAAGATTTTTCTAGAGCTTGCCCAAGACAAAGTGCTTTTCTCTGTGTTCGGCCTTGCCAGCCGTATCCGAAACACACATTTTAGGGGGCTGCACTGTTAGTATCTTTCACCAGGCATTGATCATTTAATGTGCCTTTCTGTCCCTCGTGTTGTGATGGGCTGAGGAGTGTGTGTGAGCAGCAGGTAGAGGAGGAGTGCCTCTAGCTCACTTGTTTACAAGGGGCGCGAGGCAAAGGGCTAAGCGCGTGAGGGCTAAATTTGTGATCTCTTGGCAAGGAAGAGAGCAGAATGAACTGGTAATTGGGGCGGTTTCGTCAGAGGTGTATCGAGGGCTTATGTTAGCGCGTCCCTCAGACCCAGCACTTCCCTCAACAGCATTTTCGTTCCTGCATAGTTTACTGGAAGCAGAGGGCTGTGACGCAGTCATATCTGCTGCACTCACTCTTGAGTGTATGGCTGTTTTTCACTGTGTCATTCTCTCTCTCTCTCTCTTTCTCTCTCTCCTCCTTCTCTCTGTCTTTCTCTCTCTCTCTCTCTCTCTCTCTCTCGCTCTCTCTCTCTCTCTCTCGCTCTCTCTCCTTCTCTGTCTTTACCTCTCTCACTCTTTCTCATGAAATGCAGGGCTTCCTTGAGAGGAGGGGACCGCTGAAAAGGGCTAAATGTCATGGCAGGGGATCCACAAGAGAGTGAGAAATTGTTTACCTTGCTCTCTTGGTGACTGCACTGGCTGGCATCCAGTTCTCATGCGCTAGACTTCCTAAAGCAGCCGCATCATTCAGCTGAGTGACAGAGCTCTCCTCCAATTAGGACATGGCAAGCCCTCCAACTGCTTTCGCATCTGGAATGCCATTGGACAAGCTCAAACAAACAGGTGGAGGGATGACTCTGATTGGGCAGAAAGTATTGTTTTCGTTGGTAGGCCTTGTTTGATGTTAGATGGTGTGTACAGGAGAATTCGGTGCCCAACTAGTCGTTTTAATTCAAATGTTTATGTTCGTCTGCAGTGTTTCAGGGGTGTCTCTTTCTTTTTTTAAGCTGTACAAGCATCGTTAGGTTAGATAATAATATAATGTAGGTTATTAATTTTTTATGTATGAAGTTATAGTGCGAAATTTAGTCAAAACTGGAGTCCAACTAGCATGAAGTTTCTGTGAGAAATCGATGGACTGGAAAAAGGAGGTATCTGGAATGGTGACTGTGCTTGATTTTATGAATGATGGTTGTTGATTGCTGTAGAGTTGTGTATACGAGTTCTCGAGTTAACGCAGTGCCGTTTGTTTATGTCAGTCTCCCGGTTGCGTTTGTCTGAGAGCGAAAGGGAGGAAAGGAGAGAGAGAACTGTGACGCAGTTGATCTGTGCCTGTTGCTCTGGTGTTTATCAGCTCCCCTCTTCCTTTGCTGGCTGACCACCGCATTTCCTGTTTAGATCAACTGTGTTAGAACCGGGGCTCGCACCTTTACACTGCCATTTCTGAGGGCTGTGTGCGTTATAATGTCTGTCTGTTCTGTGATGTTTTAGAGCACAAACTCCTGAATGTTTTTAGGGGTTTGGGGGAAAAACAAAAGACGCGTCCCTCACCACCATCACTTTCTGCCACAGATTTTCTCTAGATTTTCTAGAAGCTTCCTTGCTGGCGCAGTCCTTCAGCCAGTTTATCCTCCTTTGCTTCAAACGGTGAGTTTCAAAACAAACAAACAAGAAAAATGCAATGAACCTGACTGCAGTCAAACACTTCAGAGTCAGTCTGGCTCCCGCAAGATCGAGATTTTTCCATTGGGAACCTGTGGCATCAAGAGCAGGCCAGTCCCCTATCTGAGTATGCGTATGTGGCCAGGAGCTTGCGTGGATGCCAGGGTCCTGCAGTGCAGCTGTTGCTGCTGCAATAGACGCCACAGCCTGGATTGCTGGCACACAGCATGTTGGCACTGTGGCACCAGGAGGGGGGCCGTGGCGCAGTCGGCCTGGCCACCTCCGACAGGGGGCCGCTCTCTGTGGATGAGACGAGCCACAGGATGGAGTTAACCTGTGGGCGGCTGGCTTGGGGCTTTGGGCTCTGACGCAGATAGGAACTGCTGGTATTTGGTATTTGCCTAGCACTCGCTCCGCAAGTGCCACTCATCCTGTGATATGTGTTCATGCACTCGTACTTGAGAGCTTGTGTTTGTCTTTTAGTCGTTTAGAGCTTACAGACGACATGGGAAATGGCATAGTAAACTGGCTTCAGGATGTTATTAACCGTTTGATTAATGAGTTTTGTAGATTCCGTGAGGTCTCTTTTGCCGGCACCTATTCTTTCTGGATGTTCCCTACAAAGAACTGTCAGTTTACAGTAATTTGGAGTAATAGATGTTATCTTCTAACTACAGTATATTTAAGTTCCTTTCAGATTTGCTCCTTAGGCTCTTCTTAATAAGCTGCTTTCAGCATCCCGGCTTCTGTTGTTTTCTTTTTGCAAAAACAGCGCTGTCCCTTTAAATCTTCTATAAACATTACACAATGCGCAGAGGGCAGGGACGCAACAAACAACCCAGCAGAGAGAAAGTGAGAGGGGGGCCGAGCCTTCAGAAGCAACCAGATACCTCCAAACAGCAACTGTCACCAAGCTCCTCTCCTGCTCCGAGGAGAGGGGAAACTCCCATGAACATTGTCCCATCAGACAGATAAGCGTTACAGTCTCCTTGTGGCTCTGTTCTTCCTCCTTTTGTAGCACTCAAAGCAAACATGCAGTGTGTGCTGTTTGGACAAATCAGAGAAGGGAGGGAAATATTTTTGGCAGCTCAACCACTTCCCTCAATCTCTCTTAATCAGTCACAGCATAATGGGTGTTCCAGAGTGGGCACCTCTCAAAGAAAACGGGGAAACAAGTGTTAGGAGGAGATCAAAACAGGTTAAATCCTGGGGTGTGGTGCGGTGAGGGGTCTGTTTACCTGCCAAAGGGCTTGGCTCCGTGGGCACAGACGCGCAGAACTATGCCATTTGGCACTTTTTTAAACGCTCGGCTAAATCTTTTTGGCTGCATGTCAATGCACTGGGCAGTACCTGTCACCACACCCTTTACAGCATTGCTGGCGTCAGGAGCGTTCTCTGCCAGAATTCTCCACTTCCCTAGTTTGCTCCATTTTAGGGTGAATGCAGTGGACGAGGCAGCATTGAAACCGGTCTTAAAAGGGCCAAAATGAAGCCTGCGCAGCCTCTTTCAGCGCACTGTGCACTCAGGTGAGCTGAAAATAAGTTTTGGAGCAAGATCACTTTACCTGCTTAGTCACAGCTATCGGGCTGTTCTTTTACTCTGCTTCCTCCCTTTCTCTCTTCTTATATTACATGAAATATAAGTTGTTGTGAGGTGTGTGGGTGTGCTAAACTGGATGCGTTATGCTTGACACGTTGCATGCTGAGACTCGCTCACTCTCCATGTCATGCTTTTCCTTCGCCAAGGACCCTGAGGTACCGCTGGAGTTCAGCTTTTCTGACCTTGTTCTGTAGCTTCCCTGCTCTCCTGCCGTAAAGGTGCAAGTGATTACATGGGTGATGCTGATATGTGCATGATTTCTGGGGATGTAACTAAATAAGTGTAAGTCGCTGATATGTTGCCTGTACATGTAAAGTTACTGCTTAATACTAAGGCTATCTATTTTGGGTTAAGACGCTCTTGGGCCTGGCTTTGCATCAGTCAGTGATTTGTTCTTGTGGTACTTTCGGCCACTTTTCAGAACATGGATTACGTAGTCCTCTTCTGGTAGTCCGAGTGGAATCAAGCACTCAGGATAAGTCGAGATTTTGAGTAACGTTGTCAAAAATCATTCTGTAAGGAAATTTTTCACTCGAGGGCCTTCAAGGACTGCATTGTGTACAGGTATTTGTTCTAACCATTCTCTGCAGCATCTGATTTCACTTAATGGCTTTCCATATTCAATGAAGGCCGAGCTCATTAGGGAAATCAGGCGGTGTTGTGCAACGCTGGAACATAGTTTTGCAGACACTGTGACCCTTGATAGGTCAAGCAGTTGAGCACTCTTGGACTAGAATTATTTTTAACCTCTGTCCTAAAAGGGAACGATTAAAAGGCCCAATATAAATACGTAGCCATTTTAAAACAGTTTTGGTCCAAGAAAGGGAGCTACAGAGACTAGTCTCTGAATAGTACGCACTGTTTTCTACCATTATGTCTTTGCTGTCACTATTTCTGTGGATCCATTCTTCATGAAATGTTAAAAGGATGTAAAGGACAACTTGCATGAGAGTGATAATGTTGTTTTTTACACTGAAATTTGGAGTTCGATGGCAGTTATGCAGTACTGCTTTGTATAAACATGTCTATAAGAACTTGCTGAGCAAAGTACTCGCTTGGCAAAATCCCATAAAATATTTTGCATCCTGAAGATTAATCATTCTTTAAAGTTACATTAAAGCATTGCCTTTTATCCAATTAACGTTTAAAGTGTGCCTCTCAGCTCTTGTGGGAGACCATTATCAAAGTGTGAGGGAGGGGAGATAAGCAAGATTAAAGTGCCCCATCTCTGCTCTTGTTGAGTGTCTATTGTAGATTCTCTAGAGCTGTTTGACTGATAATCCTGATAGTCCTCAGAGAAAGAGAACTGGCGGTGTAGGGTTTCTATGCTAAATGGGTGGTGTGTGTTTTTCTGTGTGTTGTTTAGCCTGCTCATTCTGGACTCTGCTGGGGTTTTGGATTGCAGCTTCAGCTCGAAAGGAAAACAACCCAGTACAATGTATGAAATGGGATGGATACTGATTGCTGCAAAGCAGAGGGAATCAGGACAGATGTAAAAATGAACCAGTAGGTTTGAAGCATTAGGTTTGGCCCAGTTAGGCCCTCTTACTTTGGCCGTGTGTGTGTGTGTGTGTGTGTGTGTGTGTGTGTGTGTGTGTGTGTGTGTGTGTGTGTGTGTGTGTGTAAGGAGGGAGGG
>JBBIGA010000132.1:20873866-20885938 GCA_037576975.1 Alestes dentex | reverse complement strand
TGTACATTTGATGTATAGCATGTGGGTAACCTCTTATCTCTTAAACTATTCATGTTCAGCCTGCGTAATGCTTGTCTGGAAACCAGAAGCTGTCCACGGGTCCTGTGGATGAGTGTTTGCGTTTGAGGTGAAAGAGGAGGGTGTCATTGAGCAATAGGTTTTCACTTGCTCTAGACACCAATTCTGCTGTGTGGACACAAGCGCGTCAGAGACTTTTGACCCATATTGCTCTGAACTGTGCCGTGGCCTGTACCCTGGATGTGCAGACAGCATTGAGAAACTGGCTGAGTGCAACCAGCTTGAGGCGGCATCGCAGTGCAGCACATAACGGCATACAAAACCTGTTTGTTCAGAAATGTTTTTTTTTTCAATATCATTATATTCAGCATTTCAGGACAACTTTTTGAGAATATGTACTTTAATATAGTCCGCACTACAAAGGTTTTTACTTTAGCCATCTCAGATTATTCCTCTAAGCACACTTTACATTCCTCTCTTTTTTTGTCAGTGGGATTTCCAGGCAGAATATATCACTTCCACACACGTTTCATTTGTATTGTGTCATCCACAAACCAGCTGACTCTGTCATTGTACAGAGGTCACGTACAGGGCTGGCTGTGGCAGCATAGGCTTGTGTTCGCAAAGTCAGTGATGATGATTGCAGCCTTCAATCTATCCAGCAAGCTTACAGCAAGCCTTATCACTTACACATTACTCTCAGCACATTTTGTACTCAGCTAGGAATATTCAGGCACTGGCCTTGATCACTGCCGGGTTGGCCTACTGTAATACGTTGCTATCAAGTTATTACAGTTGTGCACAGAATCAGAATGTGTGACTATTTTAACTATACCTTATGAGCACTACATCAACTGCCTGTTAAATTCCAGATTCACTACAAACTAGGAACTACCGCTTGCAATCATTTGCCAGAATGAATGCCGTCATTCTGCACTCTATTCTCGGTTGTGTCACTGTCCAGTTCCCTAAGGACTGTACTATAGCTATCCACACATGCATTATATTTCTCGCTGATTTTCTGCAAATCCTCTTTTCCATTCTAAAAACAATTTGTGTCTTTATCACTTCAGGGTTAGACTGCTCTAATTACCAGTTCTCTGGAAGTTACTATTATTACTATCACTGTTACTATTAGTACCTAATGAAGCTCCATTTAGTCTAGAAAGCAGTAGCGGTCTTACAGAATTAGAGAGTGTGATTGTGTTAGCTGTAGTTCATGAATCCTACATTGACTGCCAGTTATGCTCCATATTCAATACAATATTTTACTCGATTTCTTTTAGAAAGTGAGACTACATCGGCCTCATTATCATCTACTCTATGGCTGATTTACACCAAGTTTCCCAGACCAAGAGAGTTCCTAATGATATTTCAGAGAATAACGAGCAGGAAGTGTTAGATATTTAACTGCTTAGATAAGCAGTGGCTGTTGAGTCTAAGCACAGTGCCCTTAGAGGTTTGAAGGTTCGTGCCATTTAATACAGGCTATGGTACATCTGGTTTGGAGCTAATGATCAAGCTCTGAGATCTCAGTAGTGGATTGTCTAAACCCAAACCTTTTGCATGTACTACATTTTATAAGTTGTCATTATAGTAAATAGTGATGTTTTATGTTTAACGTTGTTCCATGCAGATGTTGTATTATCGTCTGACATTATTGTAGTATCCACAAATTATGCCATTTTACCGGGGCTGCCCAAACCTTTGCATTCAACTGAACACTTAAGTCAAACGTGGGAAATCCATTTTTTTTTTATTTATGAACATTGTACAGTATTTATTGCACATGGATAGGAGCAGTCTAAACAACTCTATCTGCAAGAAAGAAGACACTTATTCATAACCGACAGTAATCTCTCACAAGATAACAGATGCCCATTATTAAGTGTATTTACAAGAAACCAACACTTTAGGAGTGTCGGGTGCATTGGCAAATCAATACACTGAAGATGGAAAGACATTCTTGTTTATTGTGGATAGGAGGTGCTGGTTATTTTTTGTATTAATATGTATATATATGTATATAAAACAAAATACATCTGTGTGCTTGCACGTTATGTATTACAAAAATAAACCTTGGCTCTAAAATAAAATAAAAGACAGAAAACCTCCAAACTATAATTACACATCTATCTCTGCTGGATAGGTCAGATGGAATTCCAGCTAGTCTCCCTCAGGTGGATTCGGCTGTTACTGAGTATATAACATACACAAGCCAGTGTGCTTCAGTCGTTTAGGATGAAGTATAGCAACATGTACACTGCACACCATCACAGGCTATAGTATCTAGATACAAATGAGGAAATCAATTTAAAAAGTCACTTCACCAATACTCTCAAGGTAATATGAAGCACACAAGCATGAATAATGTTTGTACACATAATACAGGGAGCTGGAGCCGCATCAGCCACAAGGAACAGGCTGTGTACAGTAAAATACAAACATTCAAGAGATGCCTAAGCACCTTGTTAACTTTATGTGGATACTGAGTATTAATAAATTGTGTATGTGTGTGTGTGTGTGTGTGTGTGTGCACGTAGATATGGAGGCACTCCTCTAAATGGTGTAGAGTCAACAGGCAACAGGTCAGCCGTCTTGTAAAGGCTCATAGCGAGAGCTCAGAGCAGTCATTGCCCCCACCAAGCAGCCAGTGGCTGACAGAAAGGTCACAGACCTGCAGAAGCACAAACAAGCACATATTTTAGGTTTAGATCCTCATTACATGCAGTAATGTAACAGAGTGCCACATTTAAAAAAGGCTGTCTTTTGATGAGGACATTTTTTTCATTAACTAGCTCCCTCTTTCCAAGCTCTTTATCAGTTACTGTACACTGGCTGTTACTGTTTACAGACAATTTATCTTTGTTATGATACATGCAGTTGTTCATTGCTCTAGACTTACCGATGATACCTAGTATAGAAAAGTGCACTATGGTCACGATAGTATATGATTATACTGCCCACCCTTAACAATATCAAAATCTCATAACTTAATATTTATCCCATATTTCGACAATGTTTGGGAATATCAGATGTCTTTTACATAGTGTAGACATCTACTGAAGAAATGACCAATAGCAATGACTTGAAATGTGTCATTTTACCATTTTTGAAGATAATACGTTTTGTTGTAACAACTACAATCTGCCTTGTGTTTGTATGGGGACAGGAACAGTATGTTGGGTAAATGAATTGGCTTTACCTCTTAAAATCTCCTCATAGCGCTGTAGTGGCCAATCACATGACAGAGCAGACACCGGTCTGAAATTTCTCACCATTGCGATTAGTGCCTCTCTTTCCGCACCTGCACAGTAAGAAGAATGATGTTATTATTTGCTGGAATTATAATAATCAGAGTTAAATGCAGTAGAGCATGAAATAAGGAGTTAAACTTGTCCAGGAAAAGAAATTTTGCATTTGTGAGAGCGTCCTTTTAGGTTTGTGAATTTCATATATAATAAATAAATAATCTCAAAATAAAGTATTTGTCCTAGACATGTATTCAGACAACATTAGTATTATTTTACAAAACCTTGAAATTTGTAGTATGAATGTATATCTGCATAGAATCAGAAAACGTTGATCCTTGATGAATTTGCTTGTGCTTATAAATAATTATATATATATACATATGTTGCATATATATCATTTAAAACAAATACATATAAATATTTAAAAGCGATGAATATGTCACATGGCTAACTCTGTCAAATATAATACATATATCAACCTATGGTATGGAGTAACTGAAGAAAGGTTGTACCCATTCAGATTAGCTGGTTCAGAGTGGTACACATGCTTCCCCTTCTCGGCCACCGTGAGCGTTCCAGCATGAGCGGTCTCCCTGTGGCTGACCTTTGGTGGTTGGTACACACCCTTCATTTCTATTGGGCTGGCTGGAACAGTCATGTGGATGTTAAGGTTGCCGTTAGGCTCTGGAGGCTCGGGGACCATGTTCTTGCGTGCTGCTTCAGGGCTGGACGTGGCGATGACTTTGATATCCGGCAGCTGTGTTGCAATCTGGCTCTGTTTCCCAGAGGCATCGCAATGGGCCAGCTGGAGCTTCTTCATGTGGTTGATGGCCACTGTAGCATTGAAGGCTTGCTGGAATAAACAAATAACAACATCAGAAATTAAGCGTTGGTGATATGGCAAAAATTGGACTACGTAAAGGTGTTTTCCTGACATATGCAATGATATATGTAAGATAATGGCATAATGGGCTGACATCTGATCAGAACATAACTGGTCTAATTGACTATGACACCCTGATACGCTTAGAGTAAACATATAATGATGCAGCTGTTGACCATAAATGTTATGTATTGTCATACTGTCCTCAGAAATACCCCAGTATATTTGTCCAGAGATAACCCTCCACAAAAATCCCACTTGTCTGAAACTAAGACAGGGGAGTGCTTTAGACTACGAAATGATCATTGCTGAAGCCGTGTTGTGTAATCAGGCCAGAGATCAGATAAATTACCCCGACGAGAGCATGGAGGAGGAGGCAAACTTTAAATAGGGTCTTAAGAGACTGGGTGCTTTTGGAAGCCTTGGTTTACCTTCCACTTGGACTTGGCAAAGTTCTTCTGGATCTGCATACTGACAGAGTGGTAGATATCCTGGCTCCGGGCAGTCTTTCCGATGATCCTGAAGACAAATCCAGAAACAAATCTCTCTCAAAATCCCTTAATCTATAACAAGCAACAACCATAGTGTTGAACAAAGTGCTTTTAAACCCCACAGAGATCGAGCAGGCGTTAGGCACAGTAAAAGATAAACACAATTTGTGTTCTTTGGACATGAAAAGCATGAAAAGTTTTAAACAGTCATGGCAGAGTGAAACTCCCATTTTCCAATTTTTTTCACACCATTTCAAAATCCTTGACATCTCATGACGAACGGGCCGAAATAAGATGGAATAAAATCTTCTTACATTAATGTACATCAGTTAGGCCAAGTTCTCTTATAAAATTGCCAATTAGAGGCAAGGTTTTGTTATGACAGCGATGATATTCAAGTGCTGATTGGAGGCCAGAACTTTATGAAATTCTTACCAAGGATGTCTCAGGGCTTGATCTGTTGTATAGCGCAGTTTAGGATTCTTCTGCATCATGTTACGGATGAAGTCCTTTGCTAAAAACACAAGAAACACATGTGATGTGAGATGTTAATGCTGTCTTATAAGTCATATGAGTGATTTACACAGACACATGCATGATTTTGTCTGTACTGGGAAATGACTCCTACCAGACTCTGAGATGTCATCCCAGAAGGGAGAGTCGAACTCATACTGGGCTTTCATGATCTTAGAGAAAAGACGAGTCTCGGTCTCTTCATAGAAAGGGGGATATCCACAGAGACTGTAAAGAGAAACCATAAAATAAGGGATTTATTATACTGCTGATAATGTCCACTTTATTCCTCACCATTACTGAGTATTTTGAAGTATCCAACTGTACCTATTAAAGTCATCCACTAGGGAGCGACCTTTCATATACCACACCATCACTGTGGTAAACAAAGCTACATCTTGATCCGATACAACATGGCTAAAGTTAGATATTAAGTAATGATTTACTCACAGTCTTACAATCATAATCTCATCTCCTAACAAGTCTCAAAGCTCTGTGATACTAAATGCAGCACTGTTCCACTGCCAATCTCTGAACCTAAGCTACAGCTCTGGAAAAAAGTAAGAGACCACTGCAAAAATGTCCAGTTTCTCAGGTTTTATTTTTTATAGGTGCAAGTATTGAACTGAACATCTTTGCCTTAGTTTTGAAGAACTGCTGACAATATTTCTCCTAATTTCCAAATAATAATATTGTTCTTTAAAGCATAATTTAAAGGAAATAAAAAAATTAGAGAAATTATACTGCGTTTACAGAACCTGAATAATTCAAAGAAAACAAATCTCTTGTTCACTCTTAAACAAAATAGCAAAGGCAATAATTACCTTTGATGAACTTCTAATAGTGTTTTGCCATTCATCTGGTCACATTGCAAGAGGATTGTGTTAATACTTTTCCTCATTAAATAAAATGTGATTCAGGTGATCACTAATCAGTACCTCATAATGCAGAATGAGGTGCTTGTGTAGGACTTTAACAGACACTGGCATGGAATGGTTGTCAAAAATAAACAGCTGTGGTCTCTTATTTTTTTCCAGAGCTGTATTGTTTTGGCCTGTGGTTTATGTAAACCATGGTGGTCTTGTAGCTGCAATGGGAACGTAAGTGGGTGAAGTAAACATTAAGGAAAAGATAGCTTTCTTACAGGATGTAAGTGATGACTCCAATGGACCAGCAGTCTACAGCTTTACTGTAGGGCTTCTGAGCCAACACTTCAGGAGCTATAGTCAAAAAAGTGAGGAGAATAATTAAAAAAATGAGTAGGGTCTCCTGAGAAAATTCTGTTTATTTGATACATACATTGGTCATTTTATCAGATACACCTGCCATACCAGTGCATTGTTGCACAACTTTCATCTATACTGTGTGCTATCTATGCTGGAAAGGAACAAGACAGCCACTGACCAGTTGGTAATTGGTTGGGGGCTATTCTCAGAAGCATCTTTTTGTATGTGGTATAGGTATTGCTAAAATGACCAATGACTGCATTTTGATAAATGAATCCGTCTGCAGTACATTCACTCAGTGGACAATTTCAGAGGCCTCCTTACCCACATAGCCTGGCGTCCCACAGGCCGTGGACATGATTCCATTGTCCTCCATCTTGGAAAGACCAAAGTCACTGATCATTATCTTGGAGTTTTCATCTTGACTGTAGTACAGCAAGTTCTCGGGCTGTGGAGTGAAAAAAAAGAGACTGTATTTTACACCCCATAAGATTGTTTCGCAAAAAAAACTGAAAACTGAAAACTGGAGGATAAAGTATGAGAGTTGAGATGAGAGTGAAGCAACAGAGACTCAGCGCTCCATACCTTCAGATCACGGTGCACTATGCCATTCTTGTGTAGATAATCTACTCCCTCCAGCACCTGTCTGATCACCAGGCTGGCATCCTTCTCTGAGTACATGCCCCGGTCCAGAATCCGGTCGAACAGCTCACCACCTGCAACTCTATAAAGACAAGGGAGAAAAATGATAGCTGTAGTTAGCTAAAATTAGCTTCAGAAAATCAGAATCAGAATCAGAAAACTTTACTGCTCCCGGAGCAAACTGCTTAAACATGCAGATACAAAGGAACGACTGAAAAAAACACTTACAGCTGCATTACAAGGTAGTAATGGGTCCGACTTTCATAGAAGTCCTCCAACCCCACGACATTCTCATGTTTGATCCTTAACAGAATAAAAATAATATTGATTTATTCATTTATTCATTCATTCATTCATTTGTCTGTCTGTCTCTATCTATAAAGCTATCTATCTCTCTATCTATAGATGTGTCTGTCTGTCTGTCTGTCTGTCTATCTATTTATTTATTTATTAGATCCAGAACTTGTACCTCCTCAACACAGCGATCT
Source organism: Alestes dentex (assembly GCA_037576975.1). Taxonomy (NCBI): domain Eukaryota; kingdom Metazoa; phylum Chordata; class Actinopteri; order Characiformes; family Alestidae; genus Alestes; species Alestes dentex. Next base: position 20,878,423 of record JBBIGA010000132.1, on the reverse strand, counting down.
CATTCTCCAAGTTGATGTCCCTTTTGTTCTTCTTCTTCACACACTTCATGGCAAACAGCTTGCCTGTTTTCCTCTCCTTCACCATGAAGACCTCTGAGAATGCTCCCCTAAAGAGGTAGAGGTTGGAGAGGAAGTTTTATAGGGGCTGAAAATGTAACACGCCTAGACATTTGTGTAACATATTTGTGTAACATAACGTAGCATTTCCATTTCTTTACACCAGGGGTGTCAAATCCTGTTCCATCTACCTCTGTTAAGAAATCAGGCTCAAAAGAAATGGTCCTAATATTCAGAAACTCCTGAAGGCTTGATCAGGTGTGTTAGGTCAGGGCTGGAGCTCAGCATTCGTGGTAAATCACCAGGACTAGACACCCCTGCTGTACACCTTGGGGAAATGCCAGTTTCTCTGTACACTAGAAACCAATCAAAACAACCTGACTCCAATCTTGCTACATTCATTTTAATAAAAATTACAAACGTTCTTGCTCCTATGAAGCTACTGTTCCAGAGATGTAAGATTTTTTGTGGACCCTATTCACAGTTTGGAATAAATTAACACCATATTGCAATCTCTTCCATTTTCATATTGAGGAGTCTTACTGAAGAATTTTCATTTTCATATTTAACCAGTGGTCAGAGTTGGCTGATGTAGGCTGTCAGAATTTTCCTTTTGCTATATCACAGAGTGAGGCCTCCTCCTGAGAATAAAGCACTTTAATGAGGGTGAGGATGTGACCTTCTAAACCCCTGTACTTCAGATAGAGCCTCCTGGGTGCTCCACATGCAATCTGTTTCATAACACCTAGAGCCACTTGTACCTGTACCTCCACTGAAATGTGAGAAGAAACAAAAAACATGCGTGGTGGAAAACAAATGCCCAGTCCAATTATGTTGAAGGATTGTGATCCGCCTTGATCTTCACACTGTTACAGGTAAGAAAAATCTGTAACTCTCTTCATGAGCAGCTTCAAGTGTACAAATAGTACAGCTAGATCAGAATCAGAAAACATCTGTGCTTGATTAAAGGAATAATCCAGCATTGTTCAACCTAATCTCTATATACTGCACTGCAGACAATAATATGATGCATTTCCTTGTGCTAAAAAACTAACTGAAAACCTAATGGACTGAAATGCATTTATAACAGAAATGAATTGGCTGTTGCTGAAATACCTTCCTGTTGGCTTTTGTTAAAAGTGTGTTTTGAGTAAGAGAAATTCCTGTTAACTTACAGAAGAAAAATGGAAAATTATTGTGTAAACTCCTTTAATAAAACTCAATTCTGATCTGTATGCTAATACTTCATTGTGTAAAATCATTTAACACTGGATTCATTTGGAATTCTGGCATCAGATACTAATTCATTAGTTACCGACTTCTCAAAAGTGGTGAAAGGTCATCTTGTTGTGGTCGGAGGAAGGGGTTTCATGGCTTAAGAGGTCACAACAAGAGCTTAATTTTCTGTTCTCTGCACTTTCCAAAGCTGCAACTTGGAATAGCTGTTCTAGGCCAGGGATTAGGTCTGAAAATCCCTTACGCAACGGAAACAGCCCTGGCTCAGGTATCCAGGTGTGGACCTGCAGAAACAGGTCCAGCCTTCAACCAGGTCAACAAGCACCCCAAGGAAGGATCAAACCATCTCACCGTTACAGGTTAATTGGCAATTACTGTTGGATTGGCTTTACTTTTAACTGTGGGAGCATGTAACTCTTGGGGGACAAGAGTTTTTTGGCTCCTCAGAACACTGAAAAGAATAAGTTATTGGTAACTGACAGCATCTTAAGTGTAGACAATTTATGCAATATGAGTCTACTTTTACTTGTATACAGAGATAATTTCTTTCTTCCAACGTCAGATAAGGCATAAATAAAGCTGATAATTTAGATGCATTCACTGGACGAGATGCCATTTTCTGCAGTGAACCAAATAGATTTGATAATGCATATTTTTCTAAAAATACATCCTTCTACGACTTTCTCATTCTATCATTCTGACACTTGACTTTGTGGACATTGAAATATATGGGTTTATTTTTACCTTGTCCATTCAATCAAAACCTCAACATTGCTTTGCTTAAGGCGATGGTGAAAATTACACGTGAGACATATCTGCATGGGTGAAAACTCATTTATTCTGAGTTTTGTAGCAAGACCGCCTGCTCACGCATAACGTGTCACCCGCCTCCACATACCACATTCACAAAGAACAACAAGTATCACAGAATAGCTTTTAATTGCACTGCTGCCTACAGCCTCCACAGACCCCAGCACACTCTCAGTCACTGAAACGCTACCTCTGCATCTCTCTCTGAACAAAAAGCTGCAACCTTGGCTGATGGTCAGTAGCTGGAATGTATCCTTGTGTTTTTATTAGTCTGATTAAATTGATTTTTTTATGGGAAAGAGTTCAGCACTAAAGCAGCTTAACAGGCTGTGTGATTCACAGATAAAAGTTATTCATGTTAATACAAACATCTCCTTGATATAAGTGAACACGCTTTATGATATCTCATGCACCTTTATCACTAATCCAAACAATTAATCCCTTAAACTCTAATGGTCCATATGTGAGCCCTTCACTCTCATATTGATGCAAAAGTTATTCATTCTTAGCTGGAAAACTATTACTATTATATGAGTTACTCAATAAAACATCTTAAAGGGTTAATTGAGATTTGTGTAACAACAAGACTATTTTCCAACCCCTCTTTCTTTCTGAGAATTAAGATTTTCTAGGAATTAAGATCTGTAACTGTGCTTTCAAGGCTAAAATATGTAAATGACCTCTGTTCTGATAGGCTGCCCTTTATTGTGCTTCTTTCTTAAAGCAGTACAGGTTGAAACATACACACATTGAATTTTAAGATTTACGGATGTTTTATGGATGGATTTATGGAGGTTATATGGACGACACGGTCTGGGTTTCACTGTATTTAGATAAATACGTGAATGATAAGGCTAGGATTCAAAGGGTTAACAAATGTCGGTTGCTGTGCTTTGCAGTCCCACCTCCCCCCCTCAGGAGGTTTATGCTGAGGGAGAGTGGGGTTTGGTTCAAGTTGTTTTTATCACAGGAAGCCAAAAAGGGTCACCTCCCCCAGGCAAAGCTTTTCCCTCTGCTCCTCGCTTCCGCTTGTATAGCAAAGAGCAAGGACGCCGGGGCTACAACTGGTGCAACTTTACGCCAAACTGCATGATATCCTGCATATTAAGGTTATTTGAAGGCCACTTCATGCACAGTGCTGATGTTCTGCCTTTTATAATGTTGCAGAATGCAGAATGAAGCAGTACTATATACATGAATCTGAATTATATTACACTTAAAAGCAATATAATATATGAATTTACTCAAACTGAATTTAATTGCACTGAATTCACCTGAATTAACTTAAATAAATGTACTTGACTTAAAACAATACATAAACACTTCACGTAAGCCCCATTTTGTCTTTTATTAAGCTGGTCTGGGAAAAAAAGGTAAAAATAACAGATGCAGCTATAAACAGTGAGCTCTGGCAGAGTCCCTATAGATTACCGCAAAGCCTTCCTCATCCAGTTAGGCGTTCTGGAAGTGAAACTTATTCTTGTCTGCCAGAGTGATTAACACTCTCAGGCTGCCCTAGTATCTGACACAGCATTAACCTCACTTAACTAACACCCCTCGCCTCCCCACCAGCCAAGGAAGAGACTTTATACACTGTGTAGGTAAAACTTCATTTTGTGTCTCCACACCTTAAGAGCACTCTGTGTGTTAGATCAGAGTGTCACTCACTTATCACTATCGAAAGTAAACCAGGCATCTCAAAAAACTGAAATTTTATAGAAGAGAAAATTGTTCTGAACCTGAAGCAATAATGTATTCCAGACAATTTGGGCCATTTCTGTTGGTCCATGTGGTGAAACATGGACCTAAATTGTAGTTGGCTTTTAAATGAACTAAAATAACTATAAAGAAAAGAAAAGACAAATGTTTCTGATATGACAGAAAAGAGATGAGAAAAGCTAAGTGATAAACCTGTATTACACATGAGCAGCTTTATCACAGCCTTTCGTGTCTCACAGCTTTTTTCTAAAGATAGAGGGAGAGTAGAAACCGTTAAAACACCTCCTTTTTCGCACAGTCCCACACAGGAAGAACCTGAATAATTAATGTGCATATGTGCAGTCTTCAGAATGGAGCAAACGCACCGACTGAGCGCACATTTAGGAAAAGTCCCGAAGACTTGGTTATCCTGAGCGCTTAAGGAAAATCGTGGACACAGTTCAGTTCCAGGTAATATAAACATAAACACCTGGCTATTACCCTGAATCCTCAGTCTAGCCAAGAGCCTACGATCTCAATGGGCTGTGACGTCAACCCCATTCCCGCCAGGCCAGCCACAAACAGACCAAGACACAAGTAAGACAGGGCCAGTGGATTAGAGTCTATGACCCACTTGCCAGTGACAGCTTTGCCTTGGGAACACAGTGCTTCATGAAAATATATCCTCCTGAGACCCGGCCCATTCATTTACATCCTTTATAATGGACATTTTGTTCACCTGTATCTTCCTTAAGT
>JBBIGA010000132.1:20846128-20863543 GCA_037576975.1 Alestes dentex | reverse complement strand
AAGACGTGGTTGGATGAGTTCGCTGTGGAAGAACTTGACTAGCCCGCACAGAACCCCGACCTCAACCCCATCCAGCACCTTTGGGATTGTGAGATTGTGAGCTAGGCCTTCTCGCCCAACATCAGTGCCTGATCTCATAAATGCTCTACAGAATAAATGGGCACAAATTCCCACAAAAACTCCAAAATTTTGTGGAAAGCCTTCCAAGAAGAGTGGAAGCTGTTAAATTGCAAAGGAGGGACCAACTCCACATTAAAATCTTTGTATTTGAATGCAATATAATTATGGTCCTTGTTGGTGTAATGGTGTCCCAGTGCTTTTGTCGGTAGAGTGTATCTGTCTGTCTCCTCCAATGGGGAACTGATGTCCATTTGTTCAGCTTGATCAACCATCACTGTGGTTTTTGCATCACCTGTACTCTAAACCAGATCGACCTCCAATGGGGTCTCATGCTTTTTTGTCTTCCTGACCATTTCAGCCACCATGGACCACCTGCATGTGCTCCCCACCCTAACCAATGTTACTGCAGCTCACACAAACTCCAAAGGAAACTGTCGATACTAACTACAGGCTCTAATCTCATCCAACTGCTGCTACCTAGAGACTCTGTCCTCCAGACCAGTCTTAAGACCATGTGCATGTGCTCACCACCCCCGAACCAAAGGTACACAGACTCCAGCAGAAGCTGGTACGAGTAATTACAGACTCCAAGCGCTCCTTCTTTTGCTAACCGGAGACTCTTATGCTCATCAGTGGTTAAGTTTGTACACTAGGGTCTCTTATTGTTAGTCACCTCCATGGTGTCATTTTTTTGTCCTCTCTCACTATCCGGGGACCAGAAAAGGATGTGTTCCTCCTTTGAGTCTAGGTTCATCCCAAGGTTTCGTCCTCCAGCTTTAGGTAGTTGCTCCTTGCCTCTGTTGCCTGAGGCTTGCTCACTAGGGGCTTGCAGGTTTACCACAACCCCAGCTGTTTGACACTTCTTAATGGTGCAATGGATGTTGTACAAAACCTGCTAATGGCCATTTTAACCGTCTTTATACCATTTGGATAGAAACAGAGGGACCATGATTGCAGATACAAGGTAGTATCTAATAAAGTAGCTCATCAGTGAATGTACCTGAAACACTCAATTTCTCACCATGTATCCAAAATTATCCAGACAATCCTACATAGTGAATTCAACAGTGTTAAGTTGCACCCATTGCTGACACAGATGTTAATGCACAGTTTGAAAATCTTTAAATAAAAACTTTGCCAAATGAATGAAGCAGCTGCACTCAAGCCTAAGGTTACCATGCCTAATGCCAGTCAGTGGTATTTTAGATGCAAAGTTTGAATGAAATATTTGCTGTGATTTGTATCATGTTTTTGTTGTGTGCTTCCATCGTCACATTAACAACACTCAACTCTTTTTTTTTTATATGTGAAGATGTTCCATACTGTTATGTAAATTTTCAGTCATGTAGTCTAGTGGTATCAGATTATTGCTACTTAACTACAACCACCCAAAGTCAGGCATGCCATTAAACTGATGATGTCACCGGCCTTCAGTACTTATTTAAAACTCTTCTCACTCCATAGTCAAAAACAATGCAGCGATGAAGCATATGTCATTGGGGCCAGGGATTAGTTTGCCCTGGGATGCGTTAATGTCTTATATAACTAACACACACTGGAACACTGGCAGGTCAGAGGAATGTAGGCAGAAAGGGAGGGAGGGAAGAAGGGAGAGACTAATAGCTAAAAAATTAATTATAAGAATTTTGCTTGGATGGCAGACATAACAGTACTCGAACAGACAGACTTGTGCTGATTGGCATGTTCTGTCATTGAAAAAATGTAAGTGTTACTTGGCCATTTTTGTCACGTGTAAACACAGCACACTGTGTGAACAGAGTGAAATTCCTCTCTGCATTTAACCCATTCACCAAGTGAATCCAGGGATGCAGCGCCCCGGGAGCAGTGTGTGGGGACAATACCTTGCTCATGGACACCTCAGTGGTGACACTGGTAGTCCTGGGATTCAAACTTACGACCTTCTAATCGCAGGGGCAACTCCCTAACCACCAGGCCTCCAGTATACCCATAAACAGTGACGCAATTATGTCCTGCAAGCATCATCTGTTAGCAAGCATAGCTGAGGATTCAGTGTAAATAATTTGCAGCTTCTGTTATGCTAATGACTGTACAAGCTTGGCTTCTTGACCATAGTAGATTTGGTGACAATATCTATAAAGTGCTCAGTTACTGGCACAAGCTAGTGCAGGTCCCGGAGTAGGCGCGGAAATATTTGCTTTAACTACACTAGATAGGCTTACATGCACACAAAAGCCTTGCTAAGCTCTTACATAGTCAAAAAAACAAGACATTCATAAGACCGTTTTTAGAAATGCCGTGTACAGAAGCAAATCTGACTCTACTAAAATTCGTACTGTCCCTTTACTCAAAGTTATGTGTGAGTGTCCAACCCTTAAGACAGTGAATGTGCATTTTTGTCTTTGCCGTACAGGCACTTGCCACCATTCTCACAATGTTTAATGACCTTATTCCCTTATTTTTGAGGTCAAGCCCTTCAGCGCCACCAGAGTGTTGCACTGGGGGATGTATACTTAGCACAAAACCACTCTGATGGGTCTTAAGGAAAGGGGATTGACAGGACTACAGGACCAAGGGTGCTGACATACAGAAGCATTACTGAATACTTTAAAAGTTTGTACGCTGACTGTCATCTGTATTTTTACAATTATATTTCCAAGAAAAAATACCTTTTACTCCTTACATTTTTATTTACACAATTCCCAAAGTGTGGCCTGTGGGCCTAAAAGCCAAAAAATGTTCCTAATCTTATTTCCTCATATTTTTATTCTTATTTCGAAATTGTTTTTCTGAAGGGTTTTAATAAACCAAAATTCTGTTTTTTTTTAACTCGATACAGAACATAATATAAATGCATGTTTTATGTTGCACACTTTGTTTATATTTTTGACCCTCTGTTCACCACAGAAATTGCACGTAAAGTATTCAGTACAAATCTAGAAGATTTTTCTTTTGTATTTCAGCCAGTCTGTTTAACTGAATTTATTTCTTTCATTAAAAAATGGGATGAAATTCGTGTGTGTCACAAGTGCTGACACTGGGACAAGGCTTCAGTGGAATGATGTAAGTATTTAGATGTCAATCTAAGAACATTGTAGCCTGGACTGCACATCTGATTCAAGTTCTAGACATAAGCTGAACAGACACCGATATAAAAAAGAATCAACCAGTGGGTGTGGAAAACAACACTCTAGATCTTCCAGAGTGGCAGCCTAACCAGTGGGTTTCTGTCAAACAGCTGTAGCTCAGTGTCTAGACACTTTGTTGAAGGAAACACTATACGCATACTGCACACAAAGTCAAATATATACAGTATTAATATGTCAAAGTAAAGTGGCCATTATAGTCAACACAGCACAGCCCACAGTGTGAACAGAGGGAAATTATTTCTCTGTATATAACCCATACATCAGTGGTGCCACAGTCAGTCCTTGGGATCTGAACCCATAACCTTCTGATCACCAGACCACCAACTGCCCTATATAGTCATAGCATGTGCATTAAAAGCAATAAGAATTCCATAGGGGCACCAGCAAAAATGAGCAACATCATAGAGTTGTTATTTTTTGGTATTTATGTCATGAACTGAAGATTTAGATTCAGTGGTCACAGTTTTGTTTTGGATTTTGCGGCCAAGAATAATACATAAAGCCTGTAAAGTGACATGTTGGCTCCTTTTGCACCCTGCACTGCTGCAATATGTTCTTATGAATTTCCAATGACCATACAGGCTATTTTGTCCACAACAGAATCACCACCCCAATTTATAGGCCTGTTGTTTAGCAGCTTGAAGCCACATGTCTTCACCACATGCTTGTGTTCTAATCTCCAAAAGCAGTGTCCATCTATATCATATTAACACAGAGCTGATGTGATTATCTTTGCTGCGGGATTAGTCAGTGAGGAGATGCGATAAGGGTCTTTCTGTCTCCCTTTCGTTATGATTCTCTCTTGTACCCTTTCTAAGAAAGGTCTCATAAAGCACTGCAATTATAACTGAGCACAGTTTCACATTTGAGGAAGGCGCATTACTGATAGGCCAATGATCTCGAGCCTCCATTGTGCTCTCACTGTTCCCATGTGCAGAGCTCCCAGATGGTGCCGCTTTGTTTTGTTCAGCCACTATTACAGCATGTGATTAGTGGTTTGCACATCCCTTATGCACATGCACACACACACATACACACACACACACACACACACAGAGACTGCCTCTGTACAGTAGGCTTTAATATTCTGAGAACGAGCTGGGGGCTGCAGGCTAATTAATCTTCTGGTGTTGGGTGGGAGCTGAAAGGTGAATAGGCCTGCAGAAAGGAAAATAATTAATACAGTTTTATTACTACTGAATTATTGTGCAAATTTGGTTTTTTTTGAAGTATATTAACAAAATCCCCTTTATTTATTTGACTTGTTTGTTTGGACAGCTGATCCATTTTCAGCTGTCGATGCATTTTAGTAATTATCTAAATGTTGATTGAAACAAATTGCTGCAACATACAGTTCTACAGAGGTGCACTATATGTCTGCAAGTATCCAGACATCCATTCTAATTTGTGCTAATTAGTACTGTTTAAATATGCACACAAGGGTGGAATACTCTTCATAGAAGAGCCCTGGCAATAGAATGGCTCTGGAAAAGCCTCACATGACCCCAAAGTCACCAAGCCCAATGCCAATATGGGCTAGAGGGGTATAAAGCACTGAGCTGTGAAGCCCTGGAAGCAGTGATCAGTACCTGAGCTCACTAATACTCTCGTAGCGGAGTGCAATCAAATCTTTACAGCAATGTTCCATCAACAGAGGGTGTTACAGCAAAGAGGACAAAGGCTCTATCCATATATCTGAGCACTTCTATTGCACTCTCTGTTCTTTTTTCCAATTCTGTTGTTGATTTTCTACATTTTCTTTTCTTTCTTTTATTAATTTGGTTTACTTTAGTTTAGTGTGTATTCTATTCTGGTAAATCAAATTGAATGACTTTTTGTGTATGATAATGTGCGATATAAATAACTTGACTTGACTGAGTTCAGAAAATACATTGCCAGCAAGCAAGCATCTACAAACTAAAATAAGTAGCGGCGGTCATTATGAAGCTTGAGGAGGCCCTGCTAAATGTACAGCATATTTATTAATGAATTATACAGTATATCTATCAAAAATGTCACCTTGCATGCACACATGTAGACACATCTTTGGTACCTTGGAGATTATGTGACAAGAACCTAGATTGCATGAAAATGAAAAAGCTTCTCTCATATTAATGTGGTGCTGATTAATTTATCATCTATCTAGTTCAGTAATCAGCAAAAGCGTTGATCATTTGAATTACATAAACCTTGCTAGATCGACTTAACGCTAATGGCATGTGGTGAGGAGGTGACTTAGTTACCTAACCCCTTTATATAACCAGCCCTCCAAACTTGCCACACTCCGCCTCAGTGCAGCACACACCTGCCCAGCATGTTAACACCGGGCATCCAGAACAGAAGTCTGAGGCCAAGTCTGAGATGTTCTTCTATTTTCCATTCCTTTCTCAGTTGACTTTCAGTAGCAATGATGTTTTCGGAAAATGTAAAAACTCAACAATTGCTTAAAATATTTTACATAAATTTCAGATTTTCTTAATGTTGCCCTTTTGCTCCACGCATTTGTGTAGAAGCCTCTAAAGAGCTGAATAGATCCAAATAATCTGAATAAACAATTCAGTGAAAAGCAGCTGACCTTTCTGTTCATGTTCAGTGTCTTAAATCTACTTAAATTTAGTAAGTGATCTAGAAATAGTACACAGTTTGGAACATTTCTTCTTCATTGTACTCATCATTACCTTACATTGTAAAAAATGTTTCGAAATTGTAAGTCTATCTGTGGTTGAAATGGAAAAAAACAGGTATTCAATGGGGACTTGGCTTTTTGGTTTCAACCCTATGTTTAAAATAATTTAAATTATATTGTTTATATTTATACAAGATTTGTAATACCAGTATTACTTGCTCTAGATGGACCGGATCTCTTCTTAATATTAGCATGGCGCGCCCTCTAGTGTTAATGTGGCGCAGTGCAGCTCGAATCTTATCTATCCTCTTCTTTTCAAAATATTTGTTATTATTCTTGATACTTGAACTGACTCAAGCAATTGCACTTTGTTTCTATACAACATATTTCTAGTACCATACAATACTAATTCTAGTACTATACAGTACTATACATTATACAATACTAATGCTATACTATAATACTTTATATTACCTTTATAATACCTTATAGTACGCTTCCTCCAAAATATTACATACGAATTACTGAATTCTTTAAAGGTTTATACGTTTACTCTCATCTGTATTTTTACAATTATATTTTCAAGAAAAAATACTTTTTATACTCCTTACATTTTAATTTACACAAGCCATTCCCAAAGTGTGGCCTGTGGGCCTAAAAGCCAAAAAAAATTTTCCTAATATTATTTCCTCATATTTTTCTTTTTCTTTTTAAATTGTTTTTCTGAAGGGTTTTAATAAACCAAAATGCTGTTTTTTAACTGATACAGAATATTATTAATTTTATATTGTTTATTATTGTACATAGAAAGAATATAAATGCATGTTTTATATTGCACACTTTGTTTATATTTTTGACCCTAGGTTCACCACAGAAACTGCGCATAGCCCCCAGAGTAGGAACTAGATAAGAACCCCTTATTTAAAGTATTCATTACAAATCTAGAAGATTTGTCTTTTTTATTTCAGCCAGTCCGTTGAACTGAATTGGTTTTTTAAATTAAAACATGCAGTGAAATTCATGTGTGAAATGATACTGCGCATAACCATGCTGATCTGTCTTAATAAGAGGATCACCGCGTCACCAAACGAAGGAAAAATGAGCAGTTAAACATTTACTTTTTATTAAATGTAGACACTTTTGTCTAGTTTTTGCCTCTTAGATTGATCTAAGGACAGTTTTACTGCACCTTTAATCTCTGCAAAAATACAGGTGTTTAATAGAAAGTGATCTAAAAGCAGAAGAGTCTTTTAGCATTTAGCTTTGCTCTTCCAAACCGTGTCTATGCTTCCCACTGGGAGTTAACCTGACAGGACAGTGTCTTCATCTGTGGTATCATATCAATTTACTGCATCCCCTGCATAAGCTCCAACAAAGCTCCTCTATCAGCACCATGTGTCCTCTGCTCCACTATTTATGACAGAGTAGAGACACCTGAACTACACCATTTGGACAAAAGTATTGGGACACCACTGTTTTTCGGGTTTGGGCTAGGCCACTTACTTCCAGTGAAGGACAATCTTAATGCTTCAGAAGACCAAGACACAATGCTTCCAACTTTGTGGACACAGTTTGGGGAAGAACCTTTTCTATTCCTGCATGACTGTGTCCCAAAGCACAAAACAAACTCCATAAAGACATGGTTGGATGAGTTCAGTGTGGAAGAACTTGACTTGCCTGCACAGAGCCCTGACCTCAGCCCCATCCAACACCTTTGAGATGAACTGGAATGGAGATTGTGAGCCAGGCCTTCTCGTCCAACATCAGTGTCTGACCTCATAAGTGCTCGACAGAATGAATGGACACAAATTTCACAGAAACTCCAAACTCTTGTGGCAAGCCTTTCAAGAATGGGAGCTGTTGTAGCTGCAAAGGGACACAACTCCATATTAAAGTCTATGTATTTGAATGCAATGTCATTAAAGCCACTGTTGGTGTAATGGTCAGGCATCCTAATCCTTTTGACCATAAAGTGTATGCAGAATGCATAGAAGGCGAGTCACACATTTCTCAGTACTGTGATGGTACTCTTGACTTTCTTACGTGGTTTCTGACACTGATTAAGTGAAGTCAAGTAAAGGCAGATCAGAAGAAAATGCTGTCTATTCAGTATACCCAAGAGAAAGTAAAATAAAGTATGTAAATAGCATGTTAAATGCAACATACAAAAACTTTATTAAACTTGTGATAGTCCTACATATTATATTATACATTTTTACACATAATACATACATAAAAATTTTATATAAAAGCAAAGGAGTAATAATTAAAAAACAATAATAATAATAATAATAATAATAATATACCATTCAGTTCTGACCACACAATCTGATTGGCTGAAAAGTATTCTACCTGTGTTATGTCTAACAGCAGTACATTTTTTACTATACTTTTGATATTCTGCTTTCCAACTTGTGCTAAAAAGCTGTTACTGCTTGTTCGGTGGTTAAAAAATGTCTATATACACGTTTTGCTTTGCTTTTTTTCACTTTGCAAAACTGCAAAACGCACTCCCCCTTGCGTTCAAATGAAAAATCTTTCTTAAAGGAAGAGTTCAGTCAACAGTGCTAATGTTGCTAACAGTGAATGAAAACCAGTAGTCACAGATTAGCATTACTCAGATGAAATCATGCTGGTTACTGTATGACTGAAGTAGTACATTCCTGGCGCAATCACAAATGGCTCCCTTAACCACATTAGTCTCAAAAGACTGGCATTTTTCAAATGACTGAATATACGGTGTCATCCGAAGCGCTGAAAACATCATTGGTTGCTCACAGCTCACACTGGATGATCTTGCCACGTCCCGCTACCTCAGCAGAGCAAGGAACATCCTAAAGGACCCTTCACACCCTGGCCATGTTCAGTTTCAGCTGCGACCATCAGGCAGGCGCTGCAGGACTGCTAAATCCGCACGACCAGACTCAGAGACAGTTTCTTTCCCAAAGCTGTAAACCTTAAATTCACATACGCAGTAACAGTTGCTGAGTCACGAATCTACAGAGTTGTAAAATCACTTTTAATCCTAACACTACAGTGCACTTTATAACATTTTGAAATCATTGAATATTTTTATCATGCTAAATTACTATTTATACTCTACCTTCTGTGTGTGTGAATGTTGTGTGCTTGCATTTTACTGTTTGCACCATATGGGGGAGCAGCGCTCCCAATTTCGTTGTAAACTCTGTCTCAATGACAATAAAGGCATTCAAATTCAATAAGTCATGCACCTTTTGGATGTTTCATGCATTGGTTTTGTGGCCTAGGTGAGCCATTTGAGATGAATGAAAGGTCTTCGGAGGTTTTCCTCCTAAACCATCTTCAGATGAAAAGAGGGTCTTAATGTAATAGTAAAAAGTTCTAGAGACTGGTGAGAAAACATAAGGCCTGATAGACTGCTGAAAGATCTCTGAAGTCCGAAGAAAGATTCTGATCCGAGGAGCCACATGTCAGATATAAGAGAAAGTCTTACACTGATTTTAAACTACATCTAGGGGTGGTAATGAGATTAAGATGAGATCCCACTCAGGACTGTCTATTCCTCTGGGTAGATAAAGCTCTTCTGGATGCTTTGCTACTTTTGAATCAGCAGGGCACAACTGCAGCTAGCGTGAGGCGTCTCTGGTTTAACGAAGAGAGAGCGTCTTTCCAAAAGCCTGAATGCATGGTGTGTGTGGGGGTGTTTGCATGCGAGTTCTTCTGGATGTGCACGCTGATAGAGCGGATGATTTTCAGGCTGCGGGCAGTCTTCCCCATGATCCTGAAGAGAAAAGACAGGGAAAGAGAGAAACTTTTGCTTTTAATCTTTTTATACATACAGTAGCAGGCAGTGTGAAACAACGGCTCTTATACCTGCTGGATATCATAACAGGAGATGACAATTTATCATATATTTACATACATAAAGGGGAATAAAAATGTACAGTGGGAGGCCAAAAGTCTGAGATTTTGAATTTTGAACAAAATTAAACAGAGCAAAGTGATGATAAGTAAAATCAAATTTGTGACACTGGCCTTTAAAATATTATTTTTCACTAAAAGTGTGTAATCCGACAACTCTCAGGCGAGAGGTTTCTGCAGAATGTAAACATTTAAAATATTCTACTTTTCTCTCAAAGTGTTTGACAAGTGATCTGATTATCTGATATTGTCACTTGTGATGAAAAACTTTTTAAATAAGAAAACAATTCAGCACCGAAGGATTTTCACTAGAGTTCTGTAAGGCTTTTGAGGCCTGCTGTATCATTTTATATGTAGGTAAATATACAGTGGGGTCCAAAAGTCGGAGACCACTGGTGAAAATGAATTTCGAGTTTAGTATGGTTCTTATCATCAAATAATTTAAGTGAAAAGTGTTCTAAGACGGAGAACCTGGCACATTTATTTTAGAGGGTGTGGAGGAATGAAAAGGAAAGTGGAACCAACTTTCTAAAAAATTCTTTTTGAACAAATGCATATTTTATAATCTCACCATCCACTTAATTAGAAACACCTTGGAAACTGACTCACCGGACCCTTACTTAACATGCTTAACTTGCTTAAAACTACTCAACATGTCCAATATAAATATTCTTAAAGGGCCCGTAGTACAAAAAACAAAACTGTCTCTGCTATACGCAAACTAAGCTGTTTTGAATTTACTGCGTGTGTGATGTCATAAAACCCAGCACATTTACATAAATATATCTGCATATCTATAGTATTTTAGCTTCGCCCACTCATGCTGAAGTCATAAGGAGTGTTTTAGCCTGGACAGTTTGACAGGGTAGTCAATCAGAACAGAGATCATGGAAAAATGTATTCAGACAGTTATGGTATATAAAATCTTATAATACAGTAAATGTAGGATATGGGCCCTTTGAAATGTTGACACAATTCAAAAATTTATTTTACACTTAATTTAAATTTCAAGTTTTAATGGAATTATATAAAATGTGTGGCAACTTGACAAAAAGCGAAAAAACTCACAACCTTAGCAGCACTAAAAACCTTAACATTTGTAAGGTATAAAGAAAATGCAGGTGGTAAATAAATTAAGTATAGGAATGAAGTACAGTTACTTGAGTACTGTATATTCCCCCTCTGACCATATTATATAAGTGCCTCCCACATTTCTTTTATGTATTTGTTATTGTTTGCTTGTTTGTTAAGAACCATACATTGAGAGATTCTTTAGGGATGTATTTTTTTTAATTGCTCCATAGACCTTTCTGGTTCCACATGGTCCTGATAATTGTCTTAATAGTCTATTTTAATGCATTTTACTTTGAGGGCAAAATAGACAGCACGCTTACCAGGGGTGTTTTAGAGCTTGCTCTGTTGAGTAGCGAAGCTCAGGGTCCTTCTGCATCATGTTGCGGACAAAATCTTTCGCTATAAAATATAATAAACACATCTGTCATTACGCAAATGTAACTTCGAATGACACAGATGACTTAGAACTGAAACAGATGCACACTGAAGGGTGACATGTAAGGCTGCACACAAGGCCAAGGACTCTTACCTGAATCAGAGATGTCATCCCAGAAGGGAGAGTCAAACTCATACTCAGCTTTCATGATTTTAGAGAAAAGAAGACTGTCACTCTCCTCAAAGAAAGGGGGATATCCACAAAGACTGCAGCGACAAATCACACAGTACATTTAGCATTTCTCCTCACTTCCAGACAGAATGCTTCACAGCCCTCCCTTGACACTCAGTGGGAACATGTGGGTATGTACAGTAAAGCATAAGATGTTCTGACATGGTGGGCACATTTTGACAGGGCCCTTTCTCCACAAAATGCGTTTCTTGTTTTTTGTTTTTGTTTTTTGCTGAGAGTATGGTTAAGGTTAAGGACAATGGCTTAAGCTAAATTCTGTCACAAGGCAAAACATTCTTTTTATGTTAATTCTTTAATGTTAATTAACATAAAGCCTTTGTATTCCAAGTAAATTGAGAGCATTTCTATTGGTTCATTCATTATTAAAGTTTCACACAATGTAAGGTGCAGCTGATGTGCTCAAGTGGTGTGGAAAAATAAAACTGAGAAAAAAACATGGTGATGCACGTTTTCCCTCCAAATATCTCAAAATTCTCAAAATGCCTCGTGTACTGCTTACGTTGAATCTCAGACGACTATTGGGCTAAGCCATAATGACAATACATAATGATAAATAAATAAATAACAATAAATGGATGAAAATAAACAGATTTAATTCACTCTTATTTAATCTTGCCCAGTCAATACTTTAAGTCAACTCAATGTATGTGTTTAATGTGAACATTGTTTCAGTTTGTCAGTTAAACAACCTCACTGGTTCACTTTTGGGGTAGGTAGGATTAGGTTCAGGATCAGGTTTAGAATTTAGCTTGAAGACAAGTTTACATTTATTTAAGGTTAGAGTTAGGGTCAAAAAATGTACAGAGTTCCCGAGTTGGCACAATTGTTTGCCTAATGTAAGTATTTACATCTCATATGCAATATATTTACTCTATTTTATGCATTTTTGCAGTGTATCTGAAATGTTTGAAGAAATGGGGAATACATGAGGAAGTTACGTTCTTCAAACAAGACAAAAATCTTTGAAATGAGAATTTCACCTGCTAATGTTTAGTTTCGTGAGTAAAATAGTTTAAGCTATAGCTCCAAACAACTCAGTTGCATAATAATACAAGACTTGGTGGGGGGTGGGGGTGGGGGTGGGGGCATAGTGTGAGACGATTAAGCCTGTGTGTGTGTTCAACCACTAGGGGGGGCTCTTCACAGACCACACGGTCACGCTACAACAGGGATGAAGCAGGCTATAGAGTGATTAAAGTGAGTCATGTTGGAAATCCTATCAGACCCTTTTGTGTTGATGTATGGTTCTTGTTGGATGTGAGTTGGTGGCTGTTAGGTCCTATGTGTCATATAATAGTGTTACCGATGGTGAAGTGCACCTCGCTACACAACTGTCTCATGTGACCCCACTTGTAGGACCGTGCAGCAAGAGATTTAAGGTTTTACTGTGTTCTTAAAAAGCTAACATGCATGACAGCATTCAGTTACATCTGTGTTGTCACTAATTCTGACGCGAACATTTAAAAAGTCAGGAAACCTAAATTCTGCAGGCTGATCTACTCAACATTAACAATGTTTACATACAGCCTGTTTGTCTTACTAAAGCTCGGCGGCATACAAAAAATGCAGATGCTCTTAAAATAGAATTAAAACAGCAGGTGAGACTTATTTTAGCTGTAGTGTTAAAGTAAGTGCCAGACCAGAGGAAAAATCAAGAACTCCTAGGAACTATATGTGCATAAAAAAGAATTATTTTGCTTTTCTGAATGAATTACTGTATTTTAGGAGTGAGATTTACAATCTTTTAACTCCCCACCACTCGATCAACGTCCCCTGCCCGATTTTTTTACCTTGCATGCTCAATGAGGGCCTGCTGTCCTCCTCGTTCCCCAGCAAACTTATAAGTTTAAAGCAAAATAATCTCTACCTGAGATTTTTTGTTTTGATCTTAGCCTGTGCAACTGTGCTAAACCAACGGCATGAATGAGGTTGTGGAAAAGAGTCATCTCAAAAGGATCAAAACTCCCTCTATGGTGAACCGTGCATGCAAGTCATTAAATAACAGTTTCTAGACAGGACTAGCGTATATATAGCACTATGAGCGTAGAAGCCACGGTTTTGTGACCTGTGTAGTGCTCTATATTTGGAGTAGGGTACTATTTGAGATTCAGTCCACAGGCATGCTTATGCTTAACTACAGCATTGAGAAGGATTTTTATGTGTATATTTCTCTTCTCGATGATGTTTAACATTAATGTTTTAACCTAATTGCTGAGGTGGACAATTAAGGTCCAAAAAGTAAAAATCCCCTCCATGATTTTGCTCCAACAGCCTGGACGGCCTCTACTTATGAGTTATTGATCGTTTTTTTTTTACATTAAACACTGCTTTTTTTTTTTTTTTTGGTATTTTGTATTTTGTTTCATGTTTACTTTATGTTTGTCTATCAGGTCGTATTTCCTTGCTTGTCCAGCACTTTGGTCAGCTGTTATTGTTTTTAAAGTGCTTTATAAATAAAGTGGCTTGACTTGACGTACGTGGAAGGTGAATGTTCATGTTTTGCTAATATTAACTGAGGCCTTGAGAGAAAAAGTGGACCAAGCCCATTTTTTTGGATATCAGCTCTTTCAACGTCAATACCATCTAAGCACTGTATATATTGCCGGGAATAGTTAACCAAGTCCATGAGTGCAATTCCGGAATATTTGCTAGATGGCAGTGATGTTCTTCCTCGCAATTTTGGTTTGCCATGCAACAACAGAAACTGGACTTGGTCCACTCTTCCCCTAAAGGCCTCAACTGCTAATATGGGGTAATATGTTTCCCCAATCTAATCCGATAATGCTGTGGAAAGACGTGCGTGGCACAGATCAGAAAACCCAATGCAGTAAACACACGTGTGGAGATGATACTCATATGGCCCTTCCAAGAAAAAAGTCATGTGACCATAACAGATTAATAGGGTGGCTTAAGTCAGCAGTAGTGCGAGTCCTCACAGTATGTAAGAGATGACTCCAATAGACCAGCAGTCCACTGCTTTACTGTAGGGCTTTTGAGCCAGCACCTCTGGAGCTGCAGGTGAAGAGAAAATGTTATTTCACTGAAATGGTCAAGATGTATACAATCGAAATCCAAAATACTGCTGGAGTGCAATTAAGTCATCAAAAGTCATGAACTTGATCTCCTTCAAAGTGCATTTCCCCACCCGAACCTCCTTACCCACGTAGCCTGGAGTTCCACAGGTTGTAGACATGGTGCCATTGTCCTCTATCTTGGAAAGCCCAAAGTCGCTGATCATTATCTTGGAATTCTCATCCTGGTTGTAATACAGCAGATTCTCTGGCTGTAGAGAATGTGAGAGGGGGAAAAAACAGTTAGGCTTTGATCTGTGCTTGTGTTCTCTTGTCTGTTGGCCTTCACTTGCTTCATACCTTCAGATCACGGTGCACTATGCCATTCTTGTGTAGATAATCTACTCCCTCCAGCACCTGTCTGATCACCAGGCTGGCATCCTTCTCTGAGTACATGCCCCGGTCCAGGAGCCGGTCGAGCAGCTCACCACCTGAGACTCTTTAAATGGTAAGAACAAAGTAGAAAGCCATAAAAATGAAGGCCTATAGCTTGACATTCAAACTTTTACATTTTTTCCCATAGTCCAGCACAGGGTACCTACAGTTGCATGACAAGGTAGTAATCAGTCTGACTTTCGTAGAAATCTTCCAAAGCCACAATATTCTCATGCTTGATCCTAAAAAGACAGATTAGTAAAGTGAACATTTCGTCATACGTGAACACACTACAGCACACAGTATGGACAGCACAAAATTCACATGTTCGCACATTTTAATGCAAAGTCACAAGAACAGAAATTAGCAGAAAATTGACACATTTAAGCCTGAACACAATCTCACAGTTGTTTCTCTGCTTTTCACCCTACAAGTGCTGGATGGGCGCCAGCACCAACACGACCCAGGTTAGGGTAAGTGGCTCAGATAATGGATCCACGGATGGATGGTCTGAGCACGATGGTACATTAAAGGTTTCAATTAAAAAGAGCTCATTTTAAAACTACTGAGCTTCCAGTAATAGTATTGGGGAAAAAAATGGTATCATGTAGGGATGGGTCTTGATATTTGAATATTTGAATTGTCAATCATTTATGAAAACAACTACAGTAAATGTGACTATAGTATGTTGCTTTAAATGCCCATATCAAGTGTCACCACATCTCTAATGATAATAAACATAATGATCTCTAATAATATATATCTGGCAGAACTTTCACCTCCTAAGAACAGCAATTTCATTCTCCAGGCTGGTATTTCTAGTCTTCTTTACCACACACTTCATGGCAAACTGTTTTCCTGTTTTTTTTTCCTTCACCAGGTAGACCTTAGAGTACGCCCCCCTAATGAGAGAGAGAGAGAGAGAGAGAGAGAGAAAGAGAGAGAGATTGATTTGGTTGGAATCGGAGATACTTTACTTCACAGGTGTAAGTGTCCCGGATCAGGCAATGCACACTTCAGTTTGACAAATATCATTCAGACAAATGCCTCAGTAGTAGGAAGAATGACATTCTCTGAACATCTCATTCAAACACAATAACAGAAACCATTCAATCAGTAATAGAAACCATTCATTCGTATCAGTCTCAGATGTGCAATCATAGGACAGTTGTCCCATAGCTCACATTTCGAACAATAAAAAGGTTAATAGATAGGAACACTGATTGCCTTTATCTTATGACACATCTCTCAGCACACGAGCCAGTCTCAATACGGTGATGCATAGTTGCGTCTGCCAGACTGATTAATACTCTCAGACTGACTGTCCAGGAGTGTGTCATAGTCTAAACCCCGTCTAACACCAAGGCTCTTTACTGTTCAGAGAGGAGACACACCTGGTTCTGAGTCACTTTCAAAAAGAATTCATGGTTACTAGATAGTAAATAAAATACTAGCAATATTCCCTAAAAAGCAACGTTGAAAACGGCTGTGGTCTGATCTCTACATGGGTAACTGATAGTCATTCTACTTTTGTAAAAACTATTTTGCATTATGTTGATGGTTTTGGAGTGTGTAGAGTCGATTTGGCGTGTGCAGAGTTATACTGGAAGACCCATCCTCTGTAGAAACAAGGATGAGGTGAATACAGTTGAGAGCAAATTTCTGCACATCCCTGGTCAGCTGGCATGTTTTTGTTGTTTTTCTATATGAAAATACATCCTTTACAGAGAACACATGTGAATGAGTCATTTTGCCTGCCAAAATTAGTGCACAGTTTCCATTTGTTCGCTTAGTTTATTAATTTGAGAAAAAAAAATATTACATGTGCCATAACTTTTTCATATGCCACGTTTTATGTTTTATTTATTCCTCAATATGTTACATTCAGGAAATAAAAACCAATTTAACCTAAAACATGTAATTTGACAAGGAGTTTGTAAACTTTTGCTCTTGACAAAATGACACATGACAATATCTTTACAGGACAGGGATGCATCACAATATTTCATTTTTCTGAAATTTGTTAAATTGGTACAGACAAAATCAAAGTATAAAAAAGTACATTAACAATAGATGTTCAGCATTTCCAAACGGGACTGGACTGTGCTGCTGGTTCACGTACAGGAGTACAGTCCATGTTAAACCAGACTGCCGCTAGACAAGTAAGTAGCTAGACTAGTCTAGCCTATCCGGGCTTTCTGTACGAGACAGGCCACAGTAAAATCCCGTCATGCATGTCATTGGGTTCCTGTCTGCTTTAGAGGTCGAATATAGGCCAGCTGTGATCAGCTATGACAGGTAGAAATTTGTTTACTATGCGGGGTCCAAAGTAGGCTAATCTTTAAGTCCGTACTGGTCTAAGTCCGTACTGGCACACTGACCCACACTATATACACTATACATAGACATACCAAACCTAAATATGTATGTATGTGTGTGTGTGTGTGTGTGTGTGTGTGTGTGTGTAAATGTATGTATGTATACAGTATA
>JBBIGA010000132.1:20822418-20841740 GCA_037576975.1 Alestes dentex | reverse complement strand
TGTGCTTTCGCGATCTCGCACACACACACACACACGCACACACACACACACACACACACACACACACACACACACACACACACACAGACGCACAAATACATTTATGCATTGTGATTACATTATGGGTGACTTAATTAATGTACTGAAGAAGGCCATTAAGTTCACATTAGAAAATTAACAGGACTCAACATAAACATCTGAAGACAATTTTTGCAGGTTTTTAGATACGTAGGACTAACACCCTGGATCTCCAGGCAACTCCATCTCAATGACAGCAGTGGTGTGCTGGCAAAAGTGAGTTCATTTCAAATTAGGGATGCACAATGATATCGGAATGATATCTATATCCGCAGCTAATTGCTTCAGAAATTATTAGAGTCAGACGCAATTTCAGATATGACTTTTTCTTTTTTTCAAACTCAGTTTTGATAATTACTGTACATGGAAAAGGCATCAAATTTGGCTACTGCTGTTAAATATCTGTATTTTAGCGGTTTTGGTAACTTCTCTGTGGTAGTTTTAGTTTCTATGTTCATATATGTTTAAGTACTGAGATCAGTAGTGGGTGAAATGTACATAAACTGTATATCGCCTGCAACTGTGCTAGATGTTGTTGATGAATCACTGACAGCTAAATATCCCATGTTCAAAGAGTAATCACAGAAGATTTTGGCCTTGTATGAAATTCTGGGTATTACTGTATATTGATCAGTTTGCTCAGGTGAAATTCATGACTTTACTGTCTGCACAGCTCAGTGCTCATTTGCCAAATATATTATACATAGCTATAATAATACACTGTAAAAATGGTTTTGTCTGTTAAAAAATATTCCAAAGCAATTTAACCTGTTTGATTCAACTTAAATAAATACTTTGACTGAAACTAAACATTTTACATTGTAGTATCTGTACTGATCACTTATCTTGTAAACTCTATAATAAATCTTTCCAAGTCAATGACTGCTCAAAAAGTAAAATAAAAAAGTCGGTACTCACGATCCCAACACATCTATGAAGTCGAAAGTGTCTCGAATATTATCGGTGGTCTTCTTCCAGGCACAGTCTGTCTCTTTGTGACCCATGTCACCACCACTTTCCACAGAGGCTTCACCAAAAAAAAAAAAAAAAAGATTCTAGCTTACAATTATTTTATTAAAAATACAAATAAAGTGTTTCCTGGCCAAGTAAATCAGAGGTACCTTCGTTGGGAGGCAACAAATTTCCAAATATTCCAGGAGCCATGGAGTTTGTTACACACAACCAGTCATTAGAGGGTCAGAAGCACTGTGAAAGTGTGCTTGTCCACTGAGGTCCCACTAATCTTAATGTGTGCACGTGCGTACCTGCTCTACGCTGCGAGGCTTACAAGTGATAAAGGTCAGACAGGTCCACACCAGCACTTCTAGGACACTCGTGACTGACTGCCTTTATGTGTGCTAATACCTGTCTCAGTCATGAGTGGCCAGTAAGCAAAGACAGTGTTTATATATATATATATATATATATATATATATATATTACTTTATCGCGTGTTAAGGCAGATTTTTTAATCCTTTTATTTTGAAAGTTTGTTGCTTTTTTGGGCTCTCGGCTGGTTTTATATTATACGGACAAAAGTACTGGGGCAGCTGACCGTTAAAGAGGGACTTTAATGACACTGCATTCAGATACATAGACTTTCATATGGAGTTGCTCCCCTTTGCAGCTGCTATAATGCTCTGGACTCTGAGGGAACCTTGTTTTTCAATAACAAACTAGGTAAAACATGAATGCCCTGTAGTGACACGTAGCTTTTTTTTTCATATTTGATTTGATTACATTAGTGTTTAAGTTGAGATTTAGAAATATTTGAACTGCAGCTGTGAAACAGTGTTAAAGCTCCTTATTTGTTTAAAACTTTTGCAAACCAAATGTTCTTGCACTTTTGTTCATATAGCAGTTGTCAGGAACTCACTATGACGACTTTAATTGGTCCTAATAAATATTTTCATGGAATTCTGAAACAGCATACTCTCACAGGCTCATTTTCTTTTTTCATTTTAAACTCATTACCCTTAAAGAAAACGTAAAGGTAAACCCGTATTCGTACTATACAGGTTACACTGAACTCCTGCAGTGCTAGAATTAAAAAAACCCACGTTAACCCTGTGTAGACTGTACTGTAATTCACTCCAGACGCTCCACGGGGGAAATTCTGGACTGCAGCGTCACAGGGCAGTAGCCAATCAGTAGCAAGGAGAAATAAATAACGTTCTTGGATTGGCTAATTTCAAACCTCCCACCTCTGAGTACAGCTGACTGTGATGCCCGGGCCTCGTCTGCCACACCCCCTCGTCCTCGTGCTGAGCAGCAGCGCAGGCTCATTCCGTTCAGGGGCCGTTTTACAAAGATAGACTGTAACTATAACTTAGATATAGGGTATAGTCAGACTTGAGATAGATGTCTAAATAATACTGTTGTACAAAGCAGTTAAGACCCTGACTATCTTAAGTCGTACTATGCTGCAAAGAATTGTGGGTATTTTAAGACTCTTTTCAAAACAAAAAAAATGGCGGACCGAGTGGACACACATCTATGTATTTTGGAGGAATTCAACACATATAAAGACATTTTATTAGGGAAATTTAGTGAAGAATGCAACAACAAAAAGTAAAAAGCTGTTTGGAAAAAGATTACCACATCCGTTATCAGTGTAAATCCCGCTGTCGCCAGGGATGTTGTCACGGTTCAAAAAAGATTTAAAGTATAAAGTATTTCGTTCCTTGTGGGTTAGTACGATCCCTGAAAACTCTTTCCCGTCTTAGAGCTCTCTCCATAAATTCATCAGCAAGTTATGAGCCATCTCTTCCTCTGTTTTTTGCTCTTTTTCTGCTGTTACCATAGTGACATAGAACTTTAGACCTATGTTAGTCTGTGGGTAAGGTGGCTAACTTTTTAAGTCTAAAATGAGTTGGTCTTAACTTTTGTGAAACTGTCTATAAACAAACCCAAGACCTATCTTATCCCATAGACCAGTCTAAACTACTTTAGTGGAACTGGCCCCAGGTGTCTGATTGCCTTGCTAACTGCGGCGCCCAAACATAAACAACCAGCAGACGATGGACTGAAACCGTGACTGCTGATTTTCAAGGTATTTTCAGAACTCCAATAAGAGACAGCTGGAAATGTGTGGAATTCTATAGGGAGAACCTGGAATTCTGTTGGAAGAACTAGTTCAAAATAAAATGTACATTCTTTCATTTATTTGTATGTATTTTTTAATGTATTTAAATTATTATTATGTTTTTTGTTCAAAAACAAAGCAGTAACTCAGATAAGCAGAGTACATGCCTGCTCCCTAAATGTGTCCCATTCCCTGGACCAATTTGTTTTAATTTATTTTGCAATAGGTTGTGGCTGAATAAATGCGGCACACGTGAAAGGTCGATTGTTTTGCTAATTAATTGAATGGTTTGAAAAGGGGCAAGTATGGTACAAGATGTTCTTCACTTATCCTCCGACCAAAAGCATGCAGTGGCCTGGACAGATTAGCTTGTCGGGAGACGTGGAGCAAGGTTGGAGATTACACATCTTCGCAGCGGCAGAGGAGGGGCCGGCGCATCAATCACATGTAGCTGTGCTGGAAAGATTTAGAAAGGGATGAGTTACAAGAAGATGCTACCCACTGACTGTCCAAACTCTCTCTGTGTCCTGGACTGATTTATATGTTGACCCTCTGGAATTGTGGAATGATACAATCTTACAGTGGAAGGTGATGAGCCAGCAGAAAAAGCACATCAGTCTCAATGGTGCTTTTGTATTTTATTTATCATCACACAATCACATTGGTACTTCCAAAAGACATATGAGACTATACCTCAAATGATTTACAGGTCATGAATAAAAAAAGGGTTTGTCACTGAATGAATTTCTGAGTGTGCCCATTGTAACTAAAATGGCTTTTAAAGGGCCCATATTTTTATTTGCCTCCTGTGAAATCTACTGATGATAAAGGGTAAAGGGGCATTTGGCTTATGCTCTTATCCAGAGCAACTTACAATCATTAGTTACAGGGACAGTCCCCCTGGAGACACTGAGGGTTAAGTGTCTTGCTCAAGGACACAGTGGTAGAAAGTGGGGGTTCGAACTGAGACTTTGTGGTCATCGGCTTCATGGGCAAGTGTTTTACCCACTAGGTTACTAACACCCTGATGATATATTTGTTTGGAATCATGGATGAAAAAAACAGACATGAATAATATTCACATGACTATTTTCTGACCTCTTTTAATCCCTTTATCCCATTTAATCACTCTGCCTTTACAACTGATATATGTAAATGAGCTCTAATCTGATTGGCTGCCCTGCATGATGACTCTCATGGCACCTTTACATCACTGGGAGTATCAAAACAGTCGACTTTGGCTGTTGAACTGAGCCAGCGCAACACATTAGGCTCTGGACCCTAGCAGGAGAGAAAAGAGCCATGGATTACTGCTGAAATCATTCATGACTCACATCTTTAAGCAATAGCCATCTCCTTCTCTGTTGAGTTTTACATAAGTCAGTTTCCCTCTTGAACGATCTTGCTGGCTGGATTTCTCCTTCTCTTTGGCAGAACTTCACTCATCTCTGTTATGTGTGTCCTCTCTGCCAGTGGATTAGTCACTGCCAAGTCTAATAGCTCTAAATGACTATAATACACCCACAGCTCGTGCAGTCTACCAGGATGTCGCTGTTAATAAGCTGCGCTCAGTGATGAAATCAACGAATACCAAGGGCAAAGAAGGCATATCACCAACTCTACATTATATGAGATATATCACCAGTGTCAGAACAAAACCTTGTGCATTTTAATTTTTTTCACATGGATGGACTGTGAACGACAGTAAAGAACTTGTGAGGGGTATTTTCTTTTGATAGTTTAAGATGTACAAGTGTGACATAGCAGGAGTGAGGTAATCCACAGGGCTACAGGAGGACCTACAAAATACTATAATACTGTGATATAATACTATGTAAATACAATGATAAACATCCTTATCTATGTATTTCCTTTGTTACCACCAAGTCCATAAATAAAATCAGTATAATTTAATAAACCACACAAGCAATCAATGATATTTTGGATATTTGAACTTTATTTATATAGTCAACCTGCATAATGTACATTTGTATACTTTTTTGGTAGAAACAATAGGTTTCAAAAACATTGCGACCCCCGTTATTAACACTTGGTGAAACCTGCTTTGGTGAAAATATCAACACTGAACCTCTTTCTGTAAAGCATAACAAGGTAAGAAGACACTCAGTGAGGGACTGCATATAGAAGGAGTTCTCCTAGTTGCTATGGAGTTGCTCCTATGATCAGAAGGTCACATGTTTGAATCCCAGGACAGCCAGGGGCACCACTGAGGTACCCTTCAGCAAGGTACCCCTCACACTGCTCCCCGGGCGCTGTGTTCCTGGCTGCCCGCTGCTTCACTTGTTGAATGGGTTAAATACAGAGGAAGAATTTCACTCGTGTGTGTTCTTGTATGATAAAAGGACACTTCACACTTTCCTTCATGTTTTTGGGTCCTTGCTTGTGAACTGTTTACTTTGATACTCACCATAGGTTTTCATTTGGGTTCAAATGTGAGAGAGCCATTACAAAGCTTAGATTTTGTGAACCCACAACCGGTTCTGTGTGGATTTTGATGTGTGTTTGTGGTCATTATTGTGCTCATTATCATCTCCTGATATTCATAATGCCATTGATTTTCTAAAGATCTCCTGGATCACTATCAGCACAACTAGCAGCACAACAGCCCCAAAGCATTTTCTTTGTATGCAATCTCTTTTTTGCCCAAACTAGAGGTTGTGCATGACCAAAAAGTTTGATTTCATTTGTAGTCTCATATGATTTCATTTGTAGTTCCAGTGATATTTTTGCAGTCTTCAAGTTCATTTTGTAGCTTGCCATTATTAAAACATTCTTTCGTGGAACTCTTCCAAAAAGCTTCTGGTCATGGAGGTGGTGTCTGATTGTGGATTTTGAAATGTGAATATCCCAACTAAATAGTGCACTTCTGAACCTATGATCGTTAGGTTCCTTTTGCTTCTTTTACAGTCCTCCTCACTATAAGTGGGTACAATATGCTCATGCATCCTCTTCCTCGAATGCTTCAAACTTGAATGCTTGTCAATTTCTAAATTTGTGCAGGCCTACAACATATGTCTCATTTGAATTAACCTCCTTGGTTTTAACCATGTTTGTCCATGGCAAAACTGTTTGAGAAGCTGAACTGACAATTTCGTCAAACCTTTTTTAAGAATGTTTGAATTAATACAGGTTTTTTGGTTTTTATTACTTCTTGAGGGGTGCCAATAATTCTGGCTATATTCCAAAGGCAAAGAGTGCTTAAGCCATTTGGCAGTTTAGTATATGAAACATGCTTGTAAGTCACTCATGTTAGCTGACTCGTATTTGTAGATTCTTGAGAGCAGTCTCTTCTCCTAAAAGTAAATTGCCCCAACTGTGCTCAGCCTCAAGCTGTACTCATAAAAACCTTTTTCCCAGGTGGTTTCATTCAGGTTTCAAGAGGTTGAAAACAATTTTCCACCAGTTGCAGGTGGCTCTTGCTGTTTCTAGTGCTCCTGGTGTTAAACTGGCACTGACAGAAGGTAATGACAATGGAAGTTTATTCCTCATAAATAACCATTGTGCAAAATATATGTTTCAATCTTGCCTAAACCCCATTGATACTAGTCTTGCTCATGTAGTTTCTTACCATGCATGACATACATACATTATGAAAGACAGAAGAAAAAAAATACAAAAGAGTGTCACATGGCTAAAAATAGCAACTGTATTGAAGTTTGCTTTTAAAAAGAGTTGCTCAGATGCACATGGCGTTCAGGTCCATAGATCCACTGAAACTCACCAAAACCAGCTGCTAAACATCAGTGGATGCCTTAGTGAGGGAAGAAGGAAATTCAGGTACTGACAGCAGGACAATCGTCAGATTTTACTTCCAAGGGATTGTTGAGAAACTGTGGAGAAGAAAAACTACTAAGGACGGATTGTGAACAGCAGAATCTGTAGGAAGCAGATTTTTTTTTAGGTTGTTCAAGACACTTTTAACAAGTATGACAAAGCATTATGAAATGATTGTAAGGGCTACAGGAGGACCTACAAAATACTGCTAAACTGGATTTCCTACAAGCCTATATACAGTAGTTAATGGGTGTTTATTCCCCTCCAATTAATATGTGCAAAATACATGCCTAAATCATCTCAACACTAGACTTTCTTATGTAGTTTCTGACAATGCACTACATACAAATAGAAAAAATGCGCAAAAGAAAAATGTACAAAGGGTGTCAAAAAAATAGCAGCTGCCCTAAAGCTGAAATTTGTCTGTTTTGCAAATTTTTTTGCCATTACATGTTAGCCTCAAAGCTTGAGGGCAAAAAAAAAGTGTTTCCTTCAAATAAGACATCAAACCTGTCTTGGATAACTGGCAAGGAGTAATATTATGCAAAGTTAATTTTTTGCTATTCTGTACTATTAATTTGTTGTTTTATAACATGGTCTAAAATGCCTTCAGTTACATCTCATGTCTTGAGGCATTTTCATATTGAAAAATATGCCTCAAGGCAGTATTGATGGAGCATGAAGGTCAGCGAGGAAAGTCAGGAAAAACGTCCTTGATGGAGAATGTTTGTCAGATTAACCACAAAGTCTTAGCTTACCTTGCAGAGATTCAGTCTACAGGCACTCAGGAATCTCAGCGTTGCAGGGCTTGATGAAAATTTTTCAGCATGCAGAGCTGGATCTAAATTTAGTAAAACAAACAACATGTTTTGTGTCTAGCTGATGCAAAGTGATACACCTTCATTTAAGTAGGACGCATACAAATGGTCGACTCCACATGTCCCTGCATGCCCGCACTCTAATCTCCAAAGCCAATGTCCATCAATATCATATTAATACAGTACGAATGTGATTACCCTTGGCGGGGGATTAGTCAGCTTGACCATAACCCTGGAATCAATCAAGATAAGCCATCTTTTATGCAAGACGTGAAGTTTCAGGCAGGCAATCTGCCATTAAAATGGCAAGAGATTCAGTACCTGATAACAGAATCTCAACAATTCCACAAGATTCCAACTCTCAAAATAAATAAATAAATTAATGTTAAAAAGATTATTGATAAGCCAATAATCCTGAGCATCCACTGTGCTCTTTTTTTACAGTTCCCATTTGCAGAGCTCCCAGATGGTGCCGCTTTGTTTTGTTCATACACTATTACAGCATGTGATTAGTGGTTTGCAGATATTGCAAGCAAACACAAATTTTTACATACACACACACACACACACACATACCTGTCATACGCTTTAATATTCCGAGAGTGCGACGGGGGTGGGGGGGGGGTGCTGCTGCAGGCTAATTAACGTGCTGCTGCTGCTGCTGGAGCTGGAAAAGGTCATCATGAGCTTAATAGGATGAGCTATAATACATTTAAGTCTCAATCTAACGGAACTGGTTTTGGTAGGTTGTGCATAAAAAAAATAATTTGATCGGCATTAGACAGATGCTTAGAGTAGACCGATATTTCAAACTGATACTTGATTACATGTTTCTTGAGCAGAACATACGGGTGAGGATCAGCATTTCTGCATTGTCTTCTGCAATTTCCTGCACTTGTAGCACTCCAGAAACCAAAGCTTTGTGACACCAATTCAGGTCGTCCCAGTTTCTATAAATGTTTGTGTATCTGTATCAATAGATTTGTACATTGAAAGTATTAGATATTGGCTCACGGTTCCTAAATAAATAGGAACGATGTATTTCTGGTGGTGGCTGTATCATTGCATATTTGATTGAAAAGAATTCTGCACCTTTGTAAATAAATCTGCATAAACCCCTGCTGAATCACAACACACTCCACCCTTTTTATGGCATTTATATTTTATTAGCAAACATGAGGAAATCAGATTATGGGAACCCTTGACTGCAAAAATATCAACCTATTATTTAGCCCGTAACAACAGTACCTGTCTAGATTGATAGATAGATAAATGGAGAGAAACTTTGTTGAATATATTGAAGTCTATAAGTTCACCGTTTAACCCCTGTAGCCCGGCTTAGTATTCTGCCTGAGTGAGCAATACATGGCAGAGGATACTCATAATAAGCTTATAATCACACTTGCTTGAGCAGACCTTTAAGCACTTTTGCTGAATATTGAGATGTTGAATCACTGTTGTAATGCTGTGTGTCAACAGTCTATTGGGCCCCTATTAAAAGCATGAGGCTCACAGATCTGAGGCCTGCTCTAATCTCGAATGGGTGAGTCAGTCATATAACATCCATTGTATCCGAGACTACAGTGTGAGTCAGTCCGGCTCACCGGGGCTCACTAGAGCTTTGACTGGTGGAGAGAGCTGATTTCTGGCCAGGATCCGATTTAGCAAGCCCGCTTCCCAATATTTTGTCACAACATTTGCGGCACTTCCAGACAGAAAGTAGTAATAACAGTTTAACATTTTTGCAGTTTTTAAAGGAGACATATTATGCAAAACTCACTTTTTGCATCCTTTTGTATTTCCATTTGGGTCTCTACTGCTCCTATAAACACTCCAAGCGTGGAAAAAAAAAACAAAAAAAAAAAAAACATCCATCCATTTTCTGTGAGTCAACTGAAAGATTTTGGTGTCAGGAATCATATGCTTCTATGAGCCATTTGGACGGCTCCTACATCCTTGAAGATCTGCCATTTTTGTCTGCTGGTTTTACGAGCATGCATAAGACGTCGAGCGCTACGGCTACAGGCAAAGGCAAGTCACATGAAATGTTGTGTTCATCTTGCTCTGGGTCCGACTCGGGGTCGAACATACCATGCCTCTGTTTTCTGCCATTTTCACGAGTGTTAAATGCACAGCGTAAGCGAGAGATGGGTGGAGCGTGGCCAGCAACAGCTGATTTACATAAAAGTGACAGAGCCCTTAAATGGCTCATTTTGAAAGGGACTGAAACTGTCAAGAATAGAGCTGGTGAGATCTCTGTATGTGAGAGTGATTTTGTGCAAAGAACTTCATGAAAATGTTTTGTAGCCCATAGACTTATTATAACTTGTTTAAAAAGAGGTATAATAGGTCCCCTTTAAAATTACACTGCATTCTGCCATGCGTGGGTTCACGATATGCAAAATGAATGAGATCGATTCATGGGAAAAAACATCCTTTCATGTTGGTCTGGTCCTGATTAACTGTCTTATCTCAGCTTAAATCTCCACATTATCCCCTAGTTTTCCACCCATGCTCCACTGAGGACACACCCTCTAGTGGTACTGTGGACCTTTGCAGACAAAAGCAGCTTATCTCGGTCACACATTTACAAGCTGTATCCTTTTAGAGAAATCACTGAATACAGTCTTAATCAACTTTTCATACAGCGCTGACAGGAAAAATGTTAAATGTGGAAGGCTAATTTACATCAGACTTCGGAAAAGAGTCAAAATAAAACACCATTCAGATCGTTGGCCACCAGTCAAAACAAAACACCAATCAGATCTTTGGCCATCCTATGTTAAGACCCAGTTGTGGCAATTTCATTTACAATGCCTTGCTTTTCCAGCCTGCAGCTCTACTGTTAGTGCTGAGTCTGTGAAAGAAAGCCAGCCTTCTCAGAGACCTACATTAATGAAAGCATTGGTAGACTTACTCCTGACACACAGAATTTTTTGCATAGTCCCCAACAAAACTTCTTTCTCAGCGTTCAGCTCAAACCTCTGCTCAGGTCTCAGCAGCACACAGCATGAGCAGCGATACCACTATCATCAAGGACCAGTCCAGCAGCGAAATCCCAAGGAAAATGTTTAATATACTGCATTTTTTTATTGTGAGAATCCTGTGTACAGTCACAGTAGAAAGAAAAGGAAATGATACAGAAAAGAAACACAGTGGGGCAAAAAGGAAACAACCGCATATTCAAGATTCATTCTACATCTCTTGCAACAATGTCTACCTCTCTCACCCATAGAATATTAATACAACACAAAGTCCATCCTTAATTCTGAACTTTTTGACCACCCTTTCAGAAATAATGTTGATGCTGATATGGCGTACCAGTACAGGTCATATCAAACCCTGAGTTTCAAGACCACCTCACTTTACAACATAAACGCTTTCTATGGAAAGTTGCAGTAGTAATAGTAGTAGTGATAGTAGTAGTAGTAATAATAATAATAATAATAATAATAATAATAATAATAGTAATAATAATAATTACCATCAAACAAATAGAAATATACATTGCACAAGAAAGTCCAATGTTTTAAAATACTTTGCTGTGGCAAAGAAAACATACTGAATTTGTACTTTGTTTTTTTTTTTTTTAAGCGTTGGCGTTGACACTTGGTGATTATGGCGTGGTATCAATAAGCAGCAGCCAAAGGACTGAAATACCATCTCTAACAAATAACACATTATAATTTTTTTATAATGACACTATGAACATTTATCTTTCAGAATATGTATGTGCTTGGCAGACAACCCTGATAAATATGACATGAGATATTAGAAGAGAATCTACATTCGAAACCCCTCTTTTTCATACTTACAGTAAAATATGGAACGGAGTTAGCAATAGCAATGTCCCAAGCCCATCTCTTAGATACAGCGTCTGGTACACACTGTGTGCGTGGGAGCGTAGCTACTACAGGGAGATTCCACTGATCTCTCCCTAGGCTGTGACAGGGCAGTGAAGGCTGGGGCGGTGTTATTACAAATTCCAGATTTTCTGGAACAATCTGAGGTCTCGCTCATGGGTATCCTCAGTCTCGGATGACTTAAACCCCCCGTACGTCACGCTAACATCTCCATAAACATCTGGTGCTCGAACCTGAGTGTGTCCAAGTGCACACAGTTATGAGTCCGATCTCATAGGCTTTGAAGTCTTTGGTTATAAATGTAAAAGTTTCAGTGTGTGGACAGAAGGCGGCGGGTCAAGTCTGCTTGTGTGTGCGAGTGGGAATTTTCTCATGCCCAGTGTACCTGGGCGGTGGCTGCAGTCGAGTGTCTTTTTTTCTCCAGCAGTGAGGAGCCCAGCTGTTCCTCACTTATCTCCTTAAGTCTCTTTTCTTCCAGGAAGGCCACGAGAGAATTCCTCATATCCACCACCTCCAGCATCTGCTGTAAGATTTGCTCCTCCTCTGCCTGCTGCTCTGTGGTCTTTTCAGAGTCTAAACACACAACAGATAAGGCAACAATAAGGTGGAGCTGGACCTTCTAGCATGTGTGCAAGATGCATATTCCTTTTGCATATTGCAACAGTAAATAAGTTGACACACGCAAACTTGTGTATTTCTATATTTGTATTATTTGTATAGTGCACTCGTTATACTGCACTGTTGTGTTGTATAGCTTTTATTTTATTGTTTTTGCTGCTCTTACTTTTGTACTGTCGGCTTTCTGCCACAACAATGCAAATTTCCCACTTGTGGGACTAATAAAGGGTAGTCTTATCTTAAAAACAGCAACATTTGCTGTTTTTGGACTGATGACAAATATATGTACTGATGCGTATCTCATACACTATATTACAAAGTATCTAGATGCCCTTTTTAATTAGTGAATCAATACACCCACTGCCGAGACAGGTGTTTAACTGCGTATATGCCATTTACACGCTGTATATTCTCCATAGAAAATGCAGCTGCACATGACCACAAGGTCACCAAGCGCAGTAGCAAGTGCTGGAGAGAGGGGTATAAAGCCCTCTGCACTGGACTGTGGAGCAGCGGGCCAATGTTTTCTGGGGTGACAAAGCTCTATTAATACACTTGGCATGAGGTGGTGTTCCCAGAAAATTGTCCAACATCAATACCTGAGTTTACTAATATTCCTGTGCCTGAAGGCAATATATGCAATGCTAGTGTAAAGCCTTCCCAGCAGAGTAGAGGCTTTTACTGCAGCAATAGGAGGACAAACTCCCTATTAATAACTGTGAAGAAACACTGCATCAGCAGGTGTGTACAAACCTTTGGGTATGTAGTGAATATTTAGCTGCTGTTGTCCAGTTACATACTTTTGTAAACGTATTAACAGAGAATTGATTTATAGGTAGAAATAACCACCTTTTTGTTCAGGATTAACAGGTTAAAGAAGGAATTGGCTATATAAAATAGTAAAATAGTCATGGCATTCATTTATAAATGGACTACGCAAATTCAAGACACTGGTCTTGTTAATGCTTTTGTCCAAAATAGATTTTTATTTTTGTGTATTATTCCTTCGATTAAGACACATGTTCAGACAAATGTTAGTCAGAGGATTTTGCAAAAACTTTTGTCTTAGCTCTAGTTAGTCACTGAATCATTTAAGTAAAATGAGGACATTAATGCAATAAATACTAAGAAATTCAGAAATTCATGATCAATTTTCAAAAACTGTACTTTCAATTCAAATGTATGTTTTTAATTACATATTTAGAAAAGAGAAGCATTTTCAACCGTGTTCTCAGAATATGGACCCCACGGTACTTCTCCTGCACATTTTTATATGTTATTATTTTATAAACAGAGCTTTTTAATTCTTGTTCACTGCGTGTCTGGCATCCAAAACACAGCTGCTTCAGAATATTGCACAAACTATCAACCACACATACACCTCATTAAAGTGCCATGCCATGTAACTTAAAAACTGTGCCTTATTGCCAAAATGGTCTCAAGACAGCAATTCAAAACACATGAAAACTGTAAAATTCCAGAATGAATTAAGCTCAAACTACTGTAAGTTTTGTAAATACCCTCTATTTCCATATAGCGCCTCAGCTCCAACTCAAGCATGCTCTGCTTATCCTCCAGTTCCAGCTGCCGAGACCTATGGGGTTGAACAACAAAATTAAACATGAAATTGAACTAGCATAACATATGGTGTGATATCATGGTGGGAGTCAGCCTAGGTGATTTTAAAAGTGGGGGTTTCAGTGGGGGAGTGCTATGGAATGTAAATAT
Organism: Alestes dentex; assembly: GCA_037576975.1. Classification (NCBI taxonomy): domain Eukaryota; kingdom Metazoa; phylum Chordata; class Actinopteri; order Characiformes; family Alestidae; genus Alestes; species Alestes dentex. The sequence continues at coordinate 20,827,755 of JBBIGA010000132.1, read as the reverse complement.
ATGTTAAGTACACTACATTATAAGAAGGGCTTACATACAGCCTACCCACTTTCATGTTCCGCTTACCAAGCACTAGCACATATATTCAGTGACAGTCAGAATAAAGGTTACCAGAGCAACACGACACAGAGGAAATGGTTTTGTGAAAGGCCTTCATTATTGGAGAAATAACTCCCCCACCACCAACGCCTCACCCACACGCAAAACCGGTATCTCAAACAGAGACCTTTTCCCTGTTTAAAGGACCGATGTAAATTAAATGACATCCAAATAAGGATCAAATAAATATTAACATCGCCTAATCTAAATGGCTACATTGCTTTTAATGTGCAGGATTTAATGAGCTGGTATGAGCAAATTTAAGCTTAAGACTTACGCCACCATGAGATCAGACTCTTCTGAAACCAGAGCATTCTTCTCTTGGACCAGCTCAATCCAGTCATCTATCATGGTAGCCGATCCATCAGACTCTGAAGGAGAAACATAAAAATGAGTGTGCTGTTCATGAAACACCATCAAATGTGGCTTCATACTTCAGTGTCTCCCTAAAAGACTTCATTGTGAAGTATGGTCTTATACTTTAGATCGCTTCTATCATACGACACACTCCAGATAGGTAGCCATTGCCATCAATGCTTGCTCCTATCAGTGAAACGGGATTGCTAGCTTTGCAGCAACTAGTAGTGGACAGTTCGGCTAAAATTAAAACCAAAGAAAGTTCCAAGAGATGGCATAGCGTAATTATTTTGGTAAAAATTAAAAGTCATTCATTCGTGCAGAATTAGACAGCTTTGTACGTCATAGCTTGCAGGCATTGTGAGAGGACATTAAAATACCTAAAGTGGCCTTGTGTTTAACTAATGGTTAATGCTTAACCCCTAGTGGCCAGCCATTTATTCCATGCTGAAACTACAAATGGTAGTAAAGGGTCATACCAGGCTGTCCTCTGAGTGATCTCTCCAGCGTCACTCCCTTCTCCTCCAGGTCCTTAAATGTTACCTCAATCTCTTCCAGCCTCCTCTGGATAGACTGTAGATAGGAAACATCAGACACCAAGAACATCATCAGTGAAAGCAGAACCAGTGCAGAACTGCAGATGGCAGATCGTTCAATTTAGATCTAAAAGCTGTTTGCCACACATTCTTACAACAGTGGTTAAATACTGCTGCAGAGGAAATGTAATCTTAGCTTGTTAGTACTGCCTACAGAACTGCCTACAGCTATTGAGGATCACATCAAATTCGTTTGCCAGGAGCTACATGGATCTAAAGAAATAATCCCTGTGATATACAGAGATGGTTATTTCTAACCTGAGCTTTGTGGAAGCGCTGCAGTTCGCTCATTTTAGCTCTTCGCTCCAGAGTCCTCATCTTCATCAGCTCCTGCCGCTCGGCTTCAGACAGTTTCACTGATACAGACTGGATGCAGGAAATAAATAAATGAATCAGCCACAAAGAAATAAAGTCAAAGAAAACTCAAAGACAACCCTGTATCTTCACAAGGGGAAATAAAAGCTTGAATATGCGATCAGGAGAAATGTATGTGGGCGCGTGCATTCTTTCTTCAAGGTCAGATTTCTAGCAGGCACCTGCTTACTGAAACATGCATACAACGACTGTTGCTGAAGCATCTAACCTGGCCTTCCAGAGAATAATCCAATGTCATAAGAGCCTCATCAGTCTCTTCGTCATCCTCATCATCAACAGGATCAGCATCAACCTCATCTTCCGAGTCTACTTGAATTTGCACTGGCAATGAAATCAAAGTATAAAAATCAGTTGAGAACAGGAGTCTCAGACTCCAGCCCTGGAGAGTCCCAGTGTAATGTTGTTAAAATAATTTCCAAGCCCTTGATGTGCAGAGCAAGGTAAACATTCAAGTGATAGTTTTATACAATTTTCCCTTATACAAAAGATAGCTTTTAGGTGTCTGCTTCTTTCATTTTTGCACCAAAGCCACTATACAACTCTTAACAATTCCAAGAATTTATACATAAATCTGGCCTGATGTGATCAGGTCTTCATAAAAAAAGGGAACCTAATGAAACAGTTACACAGTATTCCATTCAATTACCGAACACAGTGAGCCAGCATTAAATGTCTTTCGACACATTTCTAGATGTGGTAAAGAAATAATGGAAGCCTTACAGCCTTCATGCGAAAATGTTCACACAATTGCCTGACATACTTTGGTTTATAAAACTGAACAAAACTGCATCACATAGTTATTTTTATCAGGTCGCTTTTGTTGCCATCATGCTGTAACTCAGACCAGAGTTTGACACACGTGACTTAGGAGAAACATAAAAGGCAGTAGTCTTACCTGCAGGCCTCAGAACACTGAAGCGTTGCTGCAGCCGGGGTGAGGACAGGTTCCAAGGGGAGAACTTTGACCTGAGCCTGCCTTTTTGAACCTGAATGGACTTCTGGGACTCGCCTTTCCTTCTGAAACACCGTCGATTTTTCTTCTCCCGAATGTGGCCCTGCGATGCCCCCCCGCTCCAGTAGCCCTCCTCCTCACCTCCATCATGGGGCTTGGAGGACGAGGAAGTAGAAGCAGCCGACGAAGACGCAGGTGTTTCTGAGTCTGAGTCTTGGCTGAAGCTTAGATTCACCAGCTGGGTCTTCTCCTCATGTGTCAACTCCAGCTTTTTGAGGGACTGCTTGGGTCTGGAATTGGCCATCCCTTCATGTTCACCGTCCTCTGACTGGGGTTCCTCCTCATTTTCAGTGACTGATGTGGAGGTGGTGAGGTCTCGGTTCTCCTCACTATGTGAGGGAGACACCAGCACATTATGGATGGTGCGAGGTTTGGGGACAGGAGCTGAGGTTGATGTTCGGGAATTGCGTGGGGCCGGCACTGGGACTGCAACAGAAGACGACTCCTCTCCATTCTGGTGGTGATCGGCTTCCCTCGTCCGTGGCTGGCTCTCTGAAATCAGTTCTGTAGGTATGAGAGGCTTATCAGAGTCCTTGGCAGCACCGGTTGCCAGCTGGTCCTCCTGATCTTCAAGGGTGTTAGATTCTGTGGCTTCATCACAGTGAGGGTCTATTGAGATTTTATAGGAGCCTTTTCTCCTTACAGAGTGGAATGACTGAGGAGACTCACTCCCTTTGTGATCCTCCTTTTCACTCTTTTCATTTGTTCCATTCTCTACCCCACTCCCCTCATTATCAGAGGCCTGGATATGATCCTGGATAAATGGTGAATAAATACATGCGTAATTTAATATCATAATGTGATTATGTGCTTTAAACAGCTTTCACAATGGCAAATCTGTGAGAAACCATGAGGTCAAATACATGATTCATCTGTTAAACAACAGTGACACTGCTGTAAAAAGCATGCTTGGAAAAATATGTGCAGCACATACACATACACACAATCCTGCTGCAGCTCTGAAGAGTCTTTTGATAAAACGATGGAAATTCGATCTCACAGGCATTAGGTCTGCTTTATGCCTCTCGCTCTCTCTCTCACACACACACACACACAGACACACACACACACACAGTTACATTTGCACTGAAGTGTTCTCTGTGGGTGCTGGATTACATCGTAATCAGCAAAATACAACCCAAACGCTGCATGAACAGCCCAACTCAACATTTCTAACTCTGTTATATTCACACGGCTCTGATGCAACATCATGCCATTTCTTAATAAAAGAGGAACCAAATCTTCCTGTTCAACTAAAGTGGAGTAATTCTCTACCAGAGCTATACAGAACAAACATTCATATAACTGAAAACAACACTGTGACATTAATATAGTGGACTGAAAAAGACAGTGACATAGCAAAATAGCTTTGCTATGGTCCATACCTCCACCCCTGTGGACAGATCTTCTGGCTCCAACTCTGCCTCTTCCTTTCTCATCTCTTCCACAGATTCAGAATGCTGCTCGCAGTAAAACCTCCCTGGTGATGTATCAGACAGTAAGCAGCTGATACTAGCACAGCAAAAGGTGTGCACTGGCATGCAATCATGCTCCTCTACAGTGGATAGCAAGGTAATGGCAGGCATAATGGGGGGAATATGCATGTATTTTTAATCATATAATGAATAATTTAGCCAGTGCTGCGGTATTCCAGAGGATGGAATGAAGAACTACAGGTAAGGCTGTATTATAGCACAGTAGAGAGTCTGAACACCGGAACACATGGGCTTTTGGTATGTCATGGCCAAAACAATACAGTCTAAACATATCTGTAAAGGCACAGAAATCAAAATATACAGTTTTTGTTCCATAAACAGTCAGTTCACATCAATAATAGCCTACAAACTGGTTATTTTCTTTGTTTTCTCCTTAGCATGTATTCTCAGTAATGTTGCATAACTTCTCCCTTCACCACCCAAATGTGTCCTTTGGCAATGTCTGCCTCCTGTTTCCTGCCATGCATCACACTGAAATGCACACAACACCACTATAACATAGGCAAAATTCTGGGCCAGCACTGGGAACAACCTTACTGGAGCTTTCGTAAATATTGCATGTACAACATGGTTTAACATCATGCTAAGGCCTCCTTTTTTTTCTCCATATGGCTACAAAAGCCTGGTTCACAGCCAGCAACATATTTCCAGAGCATTTGTCTACACTGCATGAACAACACAGTCTTACAGTGCAGTAAAATCCTCTCTTGTTACGGCCTTGGAGGCCAGGCGGGGGCTTACCTGTTTCAGGACAGAATGTGTATCCTCCCTGACGCAGTGTGGTACCACACTCCTGGCACATGAAGCAGCTGCGGTGGAAGAATTTGCCCTCAGCACTGCCCCTCTCTAGCAGATAAAGCTGCTGGTGGCAGAAGTAACACAGCTCACTGCTGCCTGGCGTGGCAGCTGGCTCTGCAGACACAGGCTACAGCACAGGACAGAACATGACACTGAAATACTATGCAAAAGTAACATGAACACACTGTGACAGTCATAAAACCATTCTGAATTGTAACTTTATAGCAGAAGCAAGAAACAATCTTAAATGTATGTTATGTAGCGTTCATGGACCATTTCTACAGGTCCATTTGTCAGGAAATATTCATGCAGCGTAAAGAATGGCTGCAATTTTCAAATGGATTAAAAACTGACATTTGTAACAAAAATATTAATGTCTCAGCAATATTCTGAACAAAAACAACGTGAAATTTCACGATCTGTTTGATGAGAAAAGGTCACTAATCCACATTCATCCAATGTCATCAGTTTGTGCAGCTTAGCCGCACTGAAGCTGCAAGAATCCTCTTAGATTTAGGACACATGTCCGACCACACACACACACACACACACACACACACACACACACACACACACACACACACACACACACACACACACACAC
>JBBIGA010000132.1:20788501-20807044 GCA_037576975.1 Alestes dentex | reverse complement strand
AGAGAGAGAGAGAGAGAGAGAGAGAGAGAGAGAGAGAGAGAGAGAGAGAGAGAGACAGAGACAGAGACAGAGAAAGAGAGAGAGCCAGACAGAGAGAGAGCCAGAGACAGAGAGAGAGAGACAGAGACAGAGAGAGACAGACAGAGAGAGAGGTCATGCCCGCCTCAAGGTGTATTTACACCATCACCCAGGGAGACAGAGAGGAAAATATGGCTTTGGCTATATGTTTACATACCCTCCCTCTTCAACAGATTCACAACAAATCATCACCTCAGCATGGGCGAACGGGTGTAAGCTGACTTAAAAGTTAATCATTAAACTGGAGCCATGCCATGAGTGAGCAAATTCAGGATGCAAACCTTTGGTCCTCCAAAAGCGGACGACTGGGAAATTACACTGCCTGCCCTGTAATATTAATCTTTTTTAATCTCTCAGTACCACAGTGAATACCACTGATTTGCAGAGCAGTTCTTAGCACTGGACCACTAAGAGAATGGCTGCAAGGTTTTGGTGTACCAAAGCTAAACACATCAACAGGCCACATGCTACAATAGTGTCTCTGTGAATACCAAACCCAAAGCTCTCTAAACAGTTCAAAACACAGGACTGAGAGGCACTGGAGTCAATATTTACTCCGCCTGACAGAAGCAGGTCAGAGGTTGCCACAGTAGTGATTCCTTGCATTCCTGGAGTAGAATGGTGAAGGGAGGTTCTGATCTTTGGAAATGAGAGAATTTGCCTTAGTGCAACAAAAATGTATATTTATATGTATTTATATTTGTAAAAGAGAGGTTGTGTTGATGATTCCCAGAAAACCACACAAACAAGTTACGGGGCTGTACACCACAAGTAATCGCACATTTTGACATTCAAGTCCCGAGTCACATACCAAGTAAACACAGGCAGATCTCAAGTCAAGGCCTGAGGCAATACAGGCAAGCATCAAAATGAGTCCCAGGTCAGTGACAGCAAGTCAGCCTGTCTTTAAATTTATATTCATTTTTAATGTGTAGTACATGGGGAATTAACCGCAAATGTAATAATATGAATAACGTTAACTCTTTCAAAATAAATGAATCCAAAGTACAGAGTAAGACTCAAATACAGAAAGAGGCCATTATTTATTTAATTTTTGTACTGCCCATGCAAAATAACAACAACGGAGACACAATCTAACAACTAGGAAGCTGACAAAGTTCAAGCACTACTATCTGTTCGAGCTGTATGGCACTAACAATTTTATCTTTAACGCTGTGAGAAACGTGAAGGTGTGAAGCCATCACTAACAGGTAAGCAGGGTTAGGCTTTCATCTCGCAGCTATGTCGAAAAAAAAAAAAAAACAACCTCAAACAAGACTAGAAATAATAAAAGACTACAATAACAAAAGCAGCTCCAACGGAGAGAAACACTGTTACCAGCTGAGATACACGGAAAACTAAAGCCTGCTGCAAGTTCCGTGTCATCATAGTACAGTTTAGGTACAGCACAATTCCTGTATGCCTATGGAAAAGTGGCTTAACAGTTGAAAAGAACTGTAAAACAAGTCAGTCAAGTCATCACACTCATGACTCAAGTCTAAGTCCATGTCACGTGACCATACTTCTGCAGTGAGGTATGAAAGTGGAAGACATGATGTATCATGGAAGGAAAAATAAGGGAGATCACAACTTGCACAGCCCAGATGCTCAGCGCTTTAGGTAACGATATCAGTTCTCGGGGATAGCGCTGTGATGTTTCACGTCTCGTACAATCAGGACAGGCTAAGCCGCTCCAGAGGACGCGGCACCAGAATTCCCAATCTGATATTTATTATTAGACTCATTACAATTTTAAAAGGTTAAGAAATTGTACACCGTTTTTAAAATGCTCAACCATTTACTCCAGATGATTTCCATAAGTTTTGGTTAGTGGAACAGAAGGGTTTAGCCAACATTCTTTAAAGCTTGTCCGATCCCAAGCATTGACTGAGAAAAAGGGGGTGTGGATTCCGTTGCTGCACACATTCTTGGCTCTTTGCATTCCTAAAGGATTATGAAGACTGACAACTTCCCAGAGATTTTTCTGTCTTTAAAAAACAAGTTTAAATGATGCCCTCACAGATTTACAACAACAATATATTAAGAGTCTTGGACTTAGAAGAGCCGGCAATAAGTCATAATACAATTTACAATATCTCAAAATGCTTGAAAACAAAATATAGTTTCCCAAACATAGCAAATATTGGGATGATGCGCCATGGTTTCTGACCCCTGACATTTGTTTTTTATGCCTTCTGACACAAAAACACATCTGGCGATGGTCCCAGGTTTATGGACTTTCTGCATGTTATCCCAAATACTCAATCAGTCGCTGACATACTTCAAATTATGTAGGCTTTACAAAAATATCTGGGCCACTTACTCTGCAGCAACCCCCGTGACCCCATAAGGAGATGCATTTCTCTAAAGCGTTCATAGTCAGGCACATGCCAATGCTGCAGCTCAAGCATGTGGCTTATACTCCATGTTCCATCTAGTGCGCCTCAACCAGGCAAGCCAACAGCATGTATTAATACATTTGCAAGTAAATGAATGTGCATTTCAATCACTCATTTGCTCACTCATTACATCCAAGCTTCTTCTTACCCTCCCCCCGCCTGCTTAAGCCTGCGCAGAAATGTCTGCAGTGCTCATCAAGTACCTTACTCAGCCACCAGCAGTGAAAGTGCTGGATTCAAGCCTTTTCCATGAATATACCTGCCCTTTTTACAGCAAGAATCAATAATCCAATCAGGCAGATCAATTTAATCATTGCAGGCTGCACTATGGGCCTCCTCAACAGATGCAAATGGCATAATTTCACTATAGGCAGGGTGGAAAGATGTACAGAGCTGATGGGGCAATTAATTTAGTCTTTCAAACAAAGGGTTCAAGAAACAAACAAGACTACAGTTAAATCCCATGATCCCTGGAGAAGTACAGGGTTAAATCCTGGTACCACCAGGGACTAAAGGAATACGGGAGAAAAAGGTCAGAGTGATACAGAACATGACTGTCGGCATTTCTTTCTGAAGCCATTTGATGTCAATGGCTGCTTCAGACTAGCGTTGCCACTAATTATCATATTAGTAACAAAGTAATCTAGTGATTATTTGGACAATTTATATTAGCACATATTTAATTTTACTTCATATACAGGAAACTTATAACTACAAACATATGTGCATTGGTTACATCCTGCTTCTGTGGGTTCCCTCCCTTTCAGCTACACACAACGATTTGGAGGAAGGTCAAACTGAGTAGGGCTTTAAAATGACCCACATATTCCCCTGTTTGTTATTCTCCATCTGTTGATTCACTGAGAAAATACATTTCAATCCATTATGTTTTAAAAACTGGGTAATGAATCATAGCTGAGCAATTCTCACTACTTCAAAATCCGTTGAAGAGCAAAATAACCACTTAGTAGTCATATATGAGTGCTGAGAAGAAGGAAAATAAGGCTGCACAATATATTATCTTGCTTTTGGAACCACAGTTCCAGATAAAGTTGGGCATCGGGCCGCAGACCGGTCTCGGTCCAAGAGTCATTTGGTTCCAGGCCACACAGAAAGAGAGAATAAAAAATATCTGACTGATTATCCGAGTCTTAAAGATCTTTTATTTTGAACCCCCCCCCCCCAAAAAAAAAACAAAAAACGCTCGTCTTGGTCACGTGATAGGGTACATCAAATATTAAGCCTACAAGCTAGAAAAAATGACTAAAAAACAACGCACATTGTTTTTAGTTGTATCTATACCAGTCCGTGAAAATATTGTTTTACATGAAATTGGTTTGTGGCACAAATAAGGTTGGGGGGCATTGTTCGAGATGATCAGGCATAGAAAGAATTTCATATACAAATATTTCAGCTACACAAAATCCCAAATGTCTAGAAGATAATGCTCAATGCCACACTATAAAAATGGTTTGAGGAACACAAATTCCACAGATCTAGAGGGGCACCTACAGCACTGGTTTTAATGTTATGGACAGTGTTCATGACCACTTTACACCCTGTAGGTTTTCATGCAAAGACCTTTGTCTTCACATCTGCTTAGACCACAAATAAAGGGAATTCCTGAGTGCTGATACTACATTTTTCACTTCATGGTCATATGGTTCAGGTTCTCAATTTGAGATTAGCGCGGTGGCAAATAAAAACACAGACAGTGTTGACAGATACAGTGTAACCTTAAAATGACCTTGAGAGCCTGCATGATTCCAGAGATCTGTTTGGACAGTGTACTGCCGCTGTGAAAAAGGGGATGTGGACTTATGATTCATGCTTTGCAAAAGAGTCATTCACCACGGCAGCTGCTGGAAGTCTATTATGCTGAGCCACTGATGAATCTAAAACAAAAGAAAATAAAGTAGAAAATAAAAATAGTGTAAAACATAAAATTGGTTATAGCCAGACATCTAACAAATAGGCAGCATTAAACATGGCTGACACAGCCCAAAGACTGTTCTCTTCATGGGTGGCTTTATCTTGGAGGGAAAAATTGTGCAGTATGCAAGATGTAAGCTGAGGCCAATTCATGGTCTGAGGCATGCTATGAATTACTTACCTGTGTGAACCACAGTGTTATGCCATGGCCTGTTGCTACTAATAATAAATGGTCTGGTTTACTGCAGTTGGTTCCTTCCTCAACCAGAATGTGATGCTAGTCAGACCCACACTTTAGTCCACCATCCATCTGTAAACAATCATACAACCACTGTTCCTCTTCTGAGTCTAAATATGGTCATGGCGTGTTCAAAGACCGATGATCTGTGGTCATGTGTACTGACGAGAGGGAGGAAAGAGGGTGGGGGGTGGGGGGCGCTTTGAGAAATAGAAGAACAGACAAGGGAGGAAGATAATCCCCAAGGTTTTGCTTTCTCCTATGTTCTCACCGAAGAAGTAACAGAAATAATAAGGCAGAAACAAAAAAAAAAAAAACAAAACACAAAAAAACATGCACTTCTATCATAGCCAAACAGTATTCTGCTGCTGTTTAAAATACGTTAAACCCACAAGGCATTTGTATTTCTGTAGGGAATTATCCTTTTGGCACTTCTGTACTCTTGTCCTACTGCTACTTTCTGCCATTGAGGTTAAAAATGAAATAGAGAACCGTAGAACAACAGAGGTGAAGCCAAAATGGTCCATCAGGCAGCGTGTATCAGAATCGATGGATGGCCGGTATAGAAAATGCTTGATTAAATATAAGAAGAAAAAAAGAATGAATCCAATACAAGCATGTAACAAGTCTAGCTATGGCTAGTTACTGCAATGTATTTTTTGGGACCAGCAGAGTATTTGAATAGTTTGAGCAAGGTTCGATTCATCTGAATATATATGTGAAAGCAGATTTCAAAGAAGAAATATTGGATAAAAGTGGCGTTGAGTCCTAGTACACCATCATTCAAAATATTTTATTAGAAATGTGTGTGTATTTACTTGGAAACCATAGAGTTAAATGATCTAAATTATTTCACTCTAAATCTCTCTTGTGCCAGCACCTCAGAGTGAACCTCAACTTCCCAGCACCTTTTATTCACCATTCTTGTGTTCTTTAATTTTTTTTTTCATTTTTCAAACTTTTGAACTTTACTAAATATAAACCAACCATGTGTACTTCTTCATTATTACTGTAGACTCAAATTAAATTAAAGGTAAACATTGACCAGAAATGTTGTGCTACTGGTGTGTTTTGTCACTGCATCATATTATATCATGGCACTTGTATTGTGATAGGTATTGTAGAGTGAAATACTGATAACATCCCTCCCTGAACTTGAAGCAGATATCATGATGAGAAATTACTCACTGCCACACTACAAAATGCTTCAGCAGAGGCCTGAGGAACATGAATTCCACAGATCTTAAAAGGGAGTAACAACATTGGTTTTAATGTTATGGCTGATTGGTGTATATAGCCGTGAATATACCAGTGTAGTTGTTCCCATCCTAGTATTCCTTACCACTATCCACCCTGTAACAAGAAGTTACTCTAAATTGATAAATGATAAACTGTACTGAAAACACTGTTTCTCAAAAACTTGAATCGAAGAATAAAGACTGGCCTGTTCTCAAAATACTTGAATACTGAATAAAATAAAATCCAAAATACACTCATGTACACTGAACTGGTGACTCACTCATTCTTGTCCCATCTTAGGAATGCAGAGCCAGCTGAAAAGACGAGCCCTGACATCTCCCTCACACACCTAGGGATGTGCTAGAAGTATGCTGAGGTAACTCACACCCTCTGACTAAACTGAGACGTGGCCATAGGGTAGGCATTGTTCCTTTGGAACGTTCCTCATGCATTTTCAACTTAGAATCTCCTGTCAGCCAACCACAAACAAAACCAAGCTTGCATTTCGCTTCAGGTGATAATCTAGTGAACATTCAAATTTACACAATTTTCTGCTTGACCCAAAACAAAGATGAACCTAATGCCCTGAGTTTACTTCTTCAATTTTAAACCGGAGCTACAAGACTATTGTGGCCATCAATGGAGGCATATAACTTAATGATCATGGCATCAAAAAAAGTTTTTTTTTTTTTTTTTTTAGAGACGGTGTATCACACAGCGTCAAGAGGACACACCCATGCACACACAGACTATCTGAGAATACATGTTGGGTCAAACTTGATCATTTAGAGGGATACAAGCTCCAGACTCCAACCATGTTGACCAAGTGTGTTTGAGGTTACAGTAAGTTTTAAAGTTTATAAGGAGGTTTTGGCCTAAAACACACTTAAAAAAAAACCTCAGATAACGGAGAGTTACATGCAAGGGGTAGGTTGAAACAATACCTAAAGAAAACTTTATTTAGATTTATGGCAATGACACACACAGGTTCACTGGTTGTTTTGGATAGTAATTAAAATGGCTGTATTTGCACTGAGGGCTTCACAACTTCTCTCTTCTATTACCACTGCTGTAAAGAAACTGGAGACAGTACAACTGTTTCATATCAAAACACTCTACCCAAGTCTTTGCACCAGTTTGAATGTGTTAGGTGAAGATATTGCAAGTGTTGACTCCATGATTTCACTGTGCCTTTTAAAGCCAGTGCCTTTAAATCTCCTCATGAGTGACTAAAAATCTTAGAAAAAACAAAGATTCATTGAGGACCACAAAAGAACCTCAGCTTCTTAGCACAAGAACAGGTTGCTCAATAATCCCCCCATTCATGCACCCGGCCAAACCACATGAGTTTTCGCTGCAGCGCTGTCTGGAATCAGTTGACTGGTGGTCATTGTCAAATGAAACATGTCGGCCTGTGGCCTAAGGACTTCCCCAGAGCAGTAGAGGAAATGAATATGATCTTACTGGGATCAAAGCTACAATGGTTTCAATGTAAAGAAACACACCAGGAAAAAAAAGAACCAAGCAAAAGACAGGAAGTGACAGATGAACTGTTGACTGTCAATGGAATTTATTCAGTTTTGCTTCTAACTTGTTGGGACATGATAGGCCCACGTCTCTCTGATTGGGAAATAACACTACCGGCATATCTGAGATTCTCAGCGTGTAAGTTGAATACGGAGACGTGCACAAGTCCGTGTGGGCCAGTGAGGACACAGAACCAGAACAGTTCTCTCTTTCTTTATAATCAGTCAGTCATCAGGTTTGCTTCTTTTTGTTTTGAACTGGAGGAAGTGTAGCTTTCACACAATGGAAGCAATTAGCACTGGATGTGTAACCTAAAAATGAATTTACTACAGAAATAAATGTTTGCTGCTACTGTACTTTCATCAGTTTTGTAGATAAATGTATGTCATACACTTTCAGATCCCACATAAGTAAGTCCACTTAAAGGGCTCCTCACGGAAAAAACAAATTTTCTTGCAATTTGCATTTTTTTAAATAAAATTTAATGTAGCATGTAAACACTAAGTCTCAGAACGCATTGTTCACTCCCTGGTCCATACAGGGCACTTTGAAATGGGGAACACAGGGAAAACAATAAGAACAGTTCATTAATGTATATCAGTCCTAAAAGGCACAGTAATGAAAACAGCCTGTTTAATTCTAAGGGATCAAGAGTGGACCTAAGAAGAAAAAATAAAATATGAGAGACATACAGGATACCTTAATAGCTCAACACAGTTTCAAGCAAGTGTGTGAATATTTTGGCAAGCAGTTTGTACAATGTTAATTGATGAACTATAAGTTTCAGTTACTTGCTAGCTATGTTATTTGTGCAGCCAGAGATGGCTGCACAATACCCTGGGTTCTTTACCAGCATTCCACGGAACCAGTATAATGAGGCAGCATGAACGGTTAAATGCCGAAAGTATGAAGCTCAATTAACATTTGCGTTCTTCTGAGAACCTGAAAATGACAACAGAGGAATTTGAATGTGATATATGCCCCAACATGCATGTAGCTCAACTACAACATTTACAGTACTGCTGCCAACGCAAGCAGGAGGCACCTGCAAAAGGAAGGGCATATACAGTGCCACAATCGCTCTTCCTGACAGAGCAATAATCAATCATGTCATTTAAACAAAAGCATAAGACAATGGTGTATCAGTAATGCTCCACCATCAAGCGGAGCCAGCAGTCAAATACCCAAATGACGAGATTTTCCCTTGTAACGCACCGGGTTGTGTGCAGTCGTCAAACTTAACTGGCTTATACCCTCAGCATTTCCATACCAGATTTCATGCCAGCAAGCAAACACAGACTTCATTTCCATTGTCGTTCAGACTGCTGTTTCAATATACAAATGATTCTGCCATTTACCATAGGTCTAACTTCCTTCAACTTGATGTTCTGCTCCCATATACGCTCTTTCATACTAAAATGAGGTGTGGTTCCATCAAGAGATGTGTAATATGGAGAAAAAAAGAAAGCTCCGAAGCAGGTTTGATGCTAAACTGAAATAATAATACACAAAGTAAAGCCCCATTAAAAAAGGCTAACAAAACACTGCAAGGTCACAAAAATTATATTACAAGAACCTGACAATGATATCAAAGTGGAAAAAGACTGACAAAGCAGATTTCATTAATGTTAAAATACAAAAACAGTTATGTTCCATCAGGGGAAGATAGGTAATATGATAGCTAGGATTTTGGTGAAACTACAGTTTCCTTTTGTAACAGGACTGTGACGGTGGTGCTCAAATAGTGTTATTTGTGAATCAGTAAAAGAGAGGAAGCCCACACTAGCAGGATTAGAGGTTTGAAGTTACAATTGTAACATACAGGAAGCAACATAAAATGCACACTTTTATTAACTGCATATATGGGACTGATCGATTAATCAGTGATTCAACAATTAACCTTAAACTAACAATCAATAGTGACACCTCTATTACAATATGACACAGAATACTGAGCATCAAACCTCAGATCTTCAGTTAATGCCAACAGTGCTAAATTAACACATACACTCTACTTTTTAATACAGCTGAACATAAATTAACTCAGTAATAGTACTGGACACTGTGGACTTGCCATGGACAAAGTTCAACTTCTGACAGCATGAGAACTTGAAAACAACAGGAAGTTTATGGTCAGACAATTGACTGTTGTTGAACCCCACTTTAGGAAGTGGTTGACTGAGAATAGGCAGACTAATCCGTAGCTTCAGAGTATGAAGTCATGCTGGCATTTCTTCATTCTGTAGATCAAACTGTCTTACTATTAATCTGATGCATTTCTGAATTCCAGTCCTATCCTAGAGGATTTAGTGCTGGCTAATAATCTGTGGAAGGAAGATTAAGACAGCTCCCTTGGCAGAGGATTGACCAATGCAGCGGTTAATATTAATAACACGATTAATATTAATGAGGTCATAAAATGAGAAGCACATAGCAGGAGTGTTTTTGACTGGCGGAAAAGGAAAAGGCATGAGCTCGAGGGCTTAAACCTCCAGAGGAAAAACTGACTGAGCACGGTCTCCGATTCACCACAGGCGGTTTTAGAGACTACTTCTGCCTCCCAGGCTGGGGAATCTGAAAACATGCAAGCCTTTCGAATCCCTGCACTCTGTACTTACGATAAAAAGTGCAACTGTATGAATGAATACAGTAGCAGAGAGAAGGTCTACGCTAATCATGAAGGCATATTTATCCGAGAGCCTAGTCTAAAAAAGGCCCATATAATACGGCTCCTTATGACTACAGAAATATGAAGGAAGACAACTAAAAAGCCAAACCCAAAGCAAAGAAAGAAACTAATGGAAAAAAATCAAGGCAACACACTGGTGCTCTTTTGGCAAAACGCTGCCCTGAACTTGACAAAGGTCCGTAAGCACTGTGAAGGCCAACAGTCTCACACATTGCGTTATCTGTTCAATTAACGCCTCACTCCAGATTCATCACAGCTTTCACTCAGTATGTGTTTCCCCACATATAATAAACAAGACCTGACACACCCTTAACAATGGAAGAATAGTATCTGGTGGGATACCAGTTTATACCATATACCACTTTCATATATTAAATTAATAACCTCATTATCGTTGTCATTGACCTTCTTAATTCATATATTCATTATTACTGTACTAAATTAATCTGTAGCATTTAAACTGATCAAGATATTGTCCAAATTGGTGTTATTTTTTTTGTATCATATGAATTTCCTGACCACTCCCAGCCCCGCCTCCCTCTGAGTTGCGATTTGCAGCCATCTGCAGAGAATAATATGGAAGAAAAGTTTGGAAAGGGAGGTTAGCTTATAGCCTAACATGCACAGACACAAGCTTCTGTTTCCTGTTGCACGGCCTGTGATGCCACATCCTTCGTTTCGCCGTATCCTGCATATGGTGGCTGTTGCAGAAAAACCCAAGAACCAGTTTGTACTGATAGTTTAAATTACTTGTACTATTTACCAAATTCCAGCAGCGTCTGATGACTGTAGATGCAAGGGTGCAAGGGACACACCTATAAAACAAATGAAATTTGGAAGACTGAAAGCTTTCAGAGCAGAATATGAAGAGGCAACACATAAATCCTGGTATTTCCGTGCTTCTTTAATATTGCTCTAAAAACACTTAGGGTGTAACCATTTCAACACAGTATCAACAAAACAAAACCAAAAAAAACATTGCAGTGTCAGCACTCCCCTCGCTGTTCTCTGACCAAGTCTTATTTGTTTCCTTCCTTTATATCGACATCAAGCATTAAAACTAGCATCCGAGTGGCCAGGCAGGTGTGGGGTCATGGACACGCTCTAATGACTAGGGTTTTTTCCTGAGATGTTCATAATTTCTATTATTTTTAGGGTTATTTTATTAGAAGGTAGCACAGCAGGCATCGGATTGAGAATTTTTCTTTGTTCCAAGACAAATTAATCTGTGTAATGTAGAATTACAGCTCTGCATTATAAAGATGTATCAAACCTGGAATTCATTATACTGCAAAAGACCAGAAACTGCATGAAAAGCACACACACAGCACACTATTACTAGCACATAACATCATTTATAGAAACTGGTATGTTCTAACGTTCAAACTATGAATTAGCTGGGCTTGAAAGTCAACAAGTAGCTCCAGTCTACCGAGTCTATATGTGTATATGTATGCATGTATGAGGACTTCTCAGCATCTCAGACAACACCGTTTTCTGTTTTCTAAATTCAACACATAAATCACAGATAACATTTTGACAGAAACCTTTCATAACATGACAGGCTTCAGGCTGAGAGGATAATGGGCTGTAGGCATAATCTGATAGCTAAGCCATTTTTTAGACAAAACATTGTCCCAAAATACGGCCTGTAAGAATCCACTTACAATATGAGCCAAAATGGGCCGAATACTCAATTAAACTTGATTGCTTTGGTTAAAGGGGACATATTATGCAAAACTCACTTTTTGCATCGTTTTGTATTTCCATTTGGGTCTCTATTGCTCCAATAAACACACCGAGCACGAAAAAAAAAACATCCATCCATTTTCTGTGAGTCAACTGAAATATTTTGGTGTCAGGAATCATATGCTTCTATGAGCTGTTTGGACGGCTCCTATATCCTGATGTCAGGATGAGGAAATTTGCATAGAACCACCCCTCACCTGTCGAGCCCCCACCCATAGATTAGTTGAAGATCCATCATTGGTTTTACGAGCATGCATAAGACGCCGAGCACTATGGCAACAGGCAAAGGCAAGTCACTCATGGAATATTGTGTTCTTCTCGCCCTGGGTCCGACTCAGGGTGGAACATATAGGGCTGGATAGCGCCTCTGTTTTCTGCCATTTTCACTTGTTTAAAAAGAGGTATAATATGTCCCCTTTAAAATAAATAAACAAATGATTCGAATGTACTTGGTGTTTGTAACTATAAGAAACAGAGCCTGCATTTTATGCCACATTTGCGATTCATATGGCTGCAAAAAACCCCAGCAGATTACTCATTTTGACTTAATCTAAATTTATTAAAGCTTGTTTGGGATCCTAATGGTGCTGAAAGATGCATGAGGAAGAGATCACAAGTCTCACGAACGTTTAGGCTACCATTTATCTAAATAAGTGCACAATGACTAATTCAGAGTCCCACAGAACTGGAAAACATGAAGAAAACATCCTTGTCACGCTAAATGCCAACTTGCCTCTTTTTCATGAATTCCCCTCCTTCCCCCCACCACCAAACCCCCTGAGGCAAGAGAGGTGGGAAAAATCCATGCCGAAAGACAAGAGAGAACAGAGGAGGAATTGAGTGGGGATGTACAGCATCTGTGGCCCTTCTCCTCCGCTGAGCTGACGGGAAGTGGCCTGAACTCCAGGAGGACAGAGTGGCCCTGTGTTCCTCCCAATGAATCGCCATCACATCCTCCATTCAGATGACCCCCAAAACACGTCTATAGATGCCGCACATCAGATAAGAGCTCTGTGTTGTCATCCACTTAGTCCATGTGACTGGGAAAGAGGATTTTTTTAGCACACCCTAAGCTAGCTAATTAAAACAACAGCTCATTCTGCAAGGCAAGCACATTCATGCTGGTTTCCAATGTATAATTAAAGGGTTTCTGTTGTGCTGCTAATAAACAGGGAGATTTCTGAGCTGACAAAGACCACCTGTGTTAAAGAGCGCAATGGACAAAAAGGCAAAAAAAAAAAAAAAAAAAAGGGAAAACGAAGGGGAAAACGACTGATTTTTAAGTAGCTAAAAATAATTGGTGGGTGACATGGCAATGACCATTTCAATTGTACAAAACAGTAAACACAGAAATTAACAAAATGTCAAAGGAAAAGCTATGCTGCATATGCACAAGTACATGCTGGCTTATATGGGTTCAGCAAAAAAAGTCTTGGCTTTTGTTTCACGTCCTCATTTCCCGGGTCATCTTTCTCATATGCCCCACATACTCTCTCTTATGTCTTCGACTGCCAAACAGTGCTGGAATTTGGCAAATATTACAGTCATTCACACTATCAGTAGCAGCTGTTAAGCCATGGGTTCTTGGCTTGAGGAGAGGATCAGGCCCCAAGACGGTGGCACCATCTGATGCAGCTGACCAAAGGAGGCAGCACTGCAGTGGGGTTAGAGGAACGGCTAATGGGCTGATATACTAAAGGCTAACCCTACAATAAATACTACCATTACCCCAAGAGACCGGCATGTGTTCCTTCTACACATCTCATTCACTAACAGTCTGGACTAACATGACCAGACTGAAACTGACCACACAGTGGGAGAGGAGAAGTAATGAAGGCAAGCATTCAAATCAAGTAGGTTTAGGGTCACTTCAGACGCACAGTACGCAGTGAAACAAAACAATGTTCCTCCAGGACCAACACAAGAACAAAAACAGGAACACCACAAGACTACAAGAGCAGATAGGACAAAATACACAGAGAGCAAGAAGAGCAGAAGTGAAAGAATACAAGAAAACCACGAGAGCTGCAAAACAAGACAACATTTAGTGCAGTCGACGTTTGAATGAATACAGTATTACGATACGATACTATTTTTGTACAGCAGAGTCATTAGGTGCGCAAAAATGCAGAACAGTGGTAAACAGCAATAACTAATAATTGTGCAAATAATAGTAGAAGCAGGATAAAGGTATATGCAACATATAATAAATACGGGTTATTTAAAGTGGCCCTTGGGGTGTAAATTAAAGGCAGAACAGTTCAGTGAGTGTCTGAATTGTGTTAGGAGAAGGAGGAAGTTCAGATAAGGTGTGTGTACACATGTGCGTGCGTGCATACAGTTTATGTTTCAGTTCTGATTGAGGTGTCTGGTGGCCTAAGGGAAGAAATTGTTTCCCGTTCTGGCAGGGGCCTGTATGATACAGAACCTTTTGCCAGACAGGAGGAGGGAGAGGTCTGTGAGGGGTGTGTGAGGGAGAAGAAGGTGTGTGAGGGGTGTGGGGGGGCATCTCAATACTTCTGGCTTTGCAGATACAGCCAAGTTCAGCTATGTTGGTGAAAGTGACACTGTGTGTAAGTTGAGTATCTGCTACTGTTTGTGGCATATATGTCATGGCAAAACTAACAGAAACAATAGCATAATTGCAACACAGACACATGAAAATACCAGGTTTTTACACAGAACATTCTGATGTCCTAATATACATGCCTGCCATGTTGCGATTTGATAACAGCATCTGGCTTTCAGCATGCCACACTTCTCCCCATCACTACATAATATCCTGTTCTTTTCCCGATCCCTTCAGAAAACTGGCCTAAAAGAAAGACACTACTAAATTCTCTTACATTAAAGATATCTGTCTTAACAACATAAGTAGGCTTTTTCAATGTTTCAGTCAATACTGATAAATCTCTGTGTGATCCCAAACACTTGTCACCTCATTATGGCCTTTGCGTTTGTAGAGCCAGCTGCCTTAGCACATACAATTAGGGCTGCACATTCAATCTGCGATCTCGATTCACAGTTCTATGAGATCTCATTTAGAAATGTCAACAGTTCTTCTGCATTTTATTACATCAGCTGCATCAAAACAAGCGCTCCTACTTTCCCCTCGAGTCTCGTGCATCCCGTAATTCTGTATTGTCTTTACTTTCTCCCTCAGTCAATAACAACGAGGCTTTACACCATGTAATGAAGCGGAGCAAAAAGCAAGCAGCCGAGGAGTGACACCAGTAGACAGACTATGATAAAGCAAATGAGAGAAACAGCAGCGAATGAGTGTGAGACAAAAAACAGAGAACAGTTCATGGTAAGGAGAAATAAATTAAAATATGAAATGAATCCAAAAGAAAACCCAGGTTCCCATTCAGTGGTTTATAAGTATTTTGGACTCAGACAAGATGATGAAAGTCAGTCTCAAGTACAATGCAAGCAGTGCTTCACCACAGCAGCAGCATCACATGATAACACCACAAATCTTATCACATTAAACGTCACCACAAAGTGCAGTATCACGAAGCTGTCGAGGGTAATAAAGCATCAACTGAAAATGCCTGTTTGGCTTGAATAACAGGAACCTTGTACAATCCATCACCATACCCATCAAGCTCCCATAACCATACGGAGATAACAGAGGTGATCACTCATCACTTTGCCAAAGATATGACCCCCATTAACACTGTAGAAAATAGTGCTATTCAATGACCTCCCGCAATTATTTTTCCACACACTGAACACCTGCTCTGTACACTCAGCATCGAGCAGAAGTAGAGACAGAATTGCAGGAAGTGTGTCATTTTTCAGCAAAGACAGACTTACGGTCCATAATAATAAATTATTATTGTTGTTGTTTTCTATGTACATCAATACATCAAATGTATTTTCCTATCAAATGAGATTGCAATGAAAGATGACCACACAGTTGGTCCATGCAGAAAAAGCTTGTGTGTTGCTTCAGTCACAATTGGAGGCAGAAGACAGAGCTTGTTGAGGCCCGAAATGAACTCAAACTACCTAAACACAATCCTAAAACTGGGAATAGGGAAACGCTATGGTCCAGAGGGTACTTGAACAGCTACCTACTGTTTCACTCATGCCCTCCTCTGACTGGAAAGCGAGATATGGCAGCATATTGAAGTCCTTGAGGCAATCAACAGCACTCTCAACCCACTGACAGACTTCACTGACACCAGTTTCTCCACCTCTGCAAACCAGTTTCTCCACCTTTTTGAAACATAATTTGTGGTACAGGAAGATAAAGATGAAGACAACAAAATAACTGTCAAAGCCAGACTGACAGATGAATGGAATAACTTTAGTTGTGGTGTGTATGTTTACATTACATCATGTTCACAATGATCTGTATGCACATGTTTTACATGATTGTAAAAATGTGTTGGTGTACTTTAGTCTTAAATTATTGTGATATTACATTTAGATTATGTTGATGGGTTAAAATTAGATTTGCTAATGAACTTCTTTCTTTTAGAAGAGCTAGAGCGAGCAGTGGTCTCAGAGTTACAGTCATATTTCAAGCAACACTGACTGTGAAGATGAAGATGAACACTGACAGTGAAGATGGATACTGACCCTTGTTTTCCCTCTGGTAGAGAGAAAACAAGGGTCAGTATCCAAAACTGTCTGTGCAGGTAAGGAAATCCAGACAATACAGGCTCATTTTCTGCATTCCTGCTACAAGCTCTCCTTCAGAAAGGGTGTTCAGTACAGAGGGGAACACTGTAACATGTCTCCGTTCCTCACTAATGCCTCACAGTGTTGACAGACTTGTGTTCTTGGCAAAGAACCTGTAAGCGGCTGTGTAAAAAAAAAAAAGGAATATGTCCATTTTCTAAAAAGATTGCTGTTTTGGTAACTGAACGGCCAGTCAAGCTATGTTCTCAGAAGTTGCTGGTCCTGGGTCAATCACATGTTTGGCAAAATCATGTTTTGTTGTTCTACAGTTTAATGAGTGCCATAAATATTTAAATTTGAAAAAAATATTTAAATTTAAATTTGAAATTTGAAAAAAAAAAAAAAAAAAAAAAAAACCAACAAAAAACTTAATTCACATTTTTCCAGAATAGTGTACCCCTATACAGAATACTTTACCAACACATTGGAATTAGCAGTCACAGAACATCCTGGAGAGGAGAGAAAAAGAGTGTCACTCTATCACGAAAACAGGTGCCGTTCCCCAGTCTACTAAGCGTCCTTGAAAATCACTGGGAACTAATTAGGAACATAAGTGGGCCAGTGTGACAGAAAACGATGAGACAGTTACGCATGGCGCCAGAAGTGAGCTGTCTGCACTATGAAATATTTAATGAATTGTGAGGGAGGGAATGGCATTTCACTCCTGGGGGGGGGGGGTTCAAAAATGGGCATTCATTTGGAAATCTAAAAATTTAAGGCCAAAACAAATGGCATTGAGGAACTGCATATGTGTTGGGACGGTTAAAGGCTTTGTTTGTTAAGCACCCTTCACCTCAGAGACTATTGTTTACTCACACAGTAACCAGGCTGTTTATCAGCAGGCAATTATACCGCTCAGTGCCACACCCATGTAAAGAGACAACTCAATTGTTTTCACAAAAATTAAATTATCATAACAATCAGTGAAATAAACAGGCGATCCAATTAATCATTCGTCATGTATAATATACAAATAATCCTGTAACAAAAACTTTTCACCGTATATTGTAAATACTCCAAACAGATGAGTGTTTCTGAGGTCTTAGGGAAATCAAGGCGAGGCATGAAATTAAATGATTTAATGGTATATATCAAATTGCTTCTGTCTTACAAAAGTATTGGAAATCTGTCATTCAAATTTCAGTTTTTAAGAAGTCATATAAAGCATGCATAAGCCAATAAGCTTGTTTGCACCAAAACCTAGACTGTTGATTGACAATATGCATACAATCTGCTAATACAACCTGTATGCATGTAACTAAGAGCAGTGCTGCAAGGTGTAAATATACTTCCAGTAGGGCTGGGAGCAGGGATGGGCGAGTAGAGCAGAATAAATGGGTGAGTAGGGCTTTCAAAGAGCAAAAGGCATCAAAATGAGATTTCATTTCTGGCACCCACATGGTCTTGTTTGCTGTTAACAATCAAGAAGCTGATTATTTTGGACTTTTGTAAACCTGTTTTAGCCCACAGTATCCAGCTCCACTGGAGCCTGTAGTAAGTACTATAGGCCTACTATAAGTTCGATTGAGAAGAGAGACAACAAACAATAATAATAATTAAAAAAAAAAAAACACACACACAGTATTTGTACATGTATGAGAAAGAGCAGATAGGTGGATATATGTAAATGAATTCCCTTCACAACAATAGTGAATCCAAAACAGGCTGTTCGATCATTTTTCAATGTTCACATATAAACGTTTGTTTCAACACAGCAAGAGAAATTTTTAATTTTCATGATATAGACTATGGCATTAACACAAAAGTCGACTAGTCGACTTCCGAGGCACGAGTCGATGCCCCTGAGAGAATTTGACTAGTCGCTTGTTTTTTTTTTCCCTCTCTCTGCCCTCACTTGTGTACACAATGCAGTCTCTGCCTCTGATCGGCTGACACTGACACGCGTTCCTTGGTTTAACCAATTACCGTTGGCACGTAGAGTGGAATCTAAACACGAGACCACAACAAGACGAGAGACACGGCAGCAGAGAACACAGACA
>JBBIGA010000132.1:20755178-20788401 GCA_037576975.1 Alestes dentex | reverse complement strand
AGAGAGAGAGAGAGAGAGAGAGAGAGAGAGAGAGAGAGAGAGAGAGCGAGAGAGAGAGAGCGAGAGCGAGAGAGAGAGAGAGAGAGAGAGAGAGAATTTGACATGTAATTTATGACAGTACACAGCTGTATGCAAACATATGTAATTTTAAAAACATGGCAGGCTCTCATCAACTGAAAGAATGTCAGAATTTGCTATTATGCAGTTAACCTGCCCATTCAAATGCACCACATTAAGGCGTGCGTTCTGACTCCTTTAATTAGCATTCATTTTATTCACCGGCACAGGAAAAAGAGAGACATCGCTCATGTTCGATCCTCTGGTCAAGTTCCACTTAAAGCAAAAAAAAACCTTCAGCTAAGTGAGTCCAAAAACATTTCTAATGTAATAAAACTGGCCCAACAAATTAAGACAAATCAAACCAATCTACTCAAAGCCAAAACTACTAAAATGATGTGAATTATAACCGACTGATATACAGTTTGCAGAGAAGGAAAACCCCTCAAAAATGAAGAACTTGTCATTCAAAGTGTTTTCTTTCGGTCACAGATGCTTTCTGTATATATAATTTAATGGTTAACATGCAAACAAGCTCATTTAAACTGGTCTTATGTGACATTCTCCATTCTAGAGAAAGTTAAAGAGTCAGAACTGTTCATGGTGGTGGTGAATGGAACCAAATGTCCAAAGCCTCTCTAAAAGCTACCTCTCAGAAAGCTATTACATGACAATGGCCATAAACACTGCCTGATGCGGGAAGCATTGTTTTATAAAAGTTTAAAGAAAAGGTTTTGGCCTAAAGCATATTAAACTTATGTTACCACTCCCAGGGTTACACTGGTTGTTATGGCTCTTTCAGACCTCATGAGCCCTGGGTCCTATCACCACCACTGTAGAGAACTCGACTGGTCTGCACAGAGCCCGGACCTCAACCCCATCCAACACCTTCAGGATGAACTGGAACATCAGTGCCTGACTTTCTAAATGATCTACAGAAAGACTGGGCACAAATTCCCTCAGAAACTCCAAAATCTTGTGGAAAGCCTTCTAGGAAGAGTGGAAGAGTGGGCACCAACTCCATATTAAAGTCTACATATTTGAATGCAATGTCATTAAAGTCCCGGTCCGTGTAATGGCCACGCGTCCCAATACTTTGGTCCACATAGCATATGATTATTTCCTTTGGTTAGCTTTTGGGGATGTTACCCCTACTCTAAAGTGAGATTCTAAGGGCGGTATGGACAGTTTTTGATGTTCTGAGTCATTCTGGGTGGGGGCACTAGGAGAACTATTATCCTGAGAATATGAACCAGAAAAGCTGGAACTCAGCATGAGTGAGAAACAGGCTGACAGGCTTTGGGTGGGCTTCCAGAAGGGGTCTAGAGCAACAGAACTTCTTTATAAGAACCTTTTCAGTGAGAGTGGAGAAGACACAGGCATGTAGACCTATGTCTATGTAGAAATGAACACAGATCTGTGTTTGTGTTTTCTTTAAACATTTTCCTAAGAGAAAGCTGGTTTTATACAGAGTATACATTCAGGAGATGGCCTAGTTCTCTTTCTTGAGAAAAGGACAGTTAAGAAAATAAGACTTAAAAAGTCATTTAGTCATAGACTTAGACTTAGGGTGGACTTCCAGAAGGGGTCTAGAGCAACACACATCTTTATTAAGAATCATTTTAATTAAGGTGGAGAATCCACACACTTAAATGAACCTGTATCCTTTTCCCAGTACGTAGAAATGAGAACAGATCTGTGTGTTGGTGTTTTCCTCAAGCATTTTCCTAAGAGAAAGTCCTGGTTTAATACAGAGTATACGTACATTCAAGAGTCGACCTAGTTCTCTCTCTCTCTCTCTCTCTCTCTCTCTCTCTCTCTGAGAGAGAGAGAGAGAGAGAGAGAGAGAGAGAGAGTCATAGACTTCGGGTGGGCTTTCAGAAGGGGTCAAGAGCAACACACCTTCTTGATAGCCATTTCAGTTAAGGTGGAGAAGACACATGCGGGAATGAACCTGTGCTTATGTAGAAATGAGCACAGATCTGTGTTGTTTTCTTTAAAGGTTTCCCTGGCTTTATGCAGAGTATATATTCAGGAGTCCACCTCGTTCTCTCTATCGATAGGAGAAGAGGACAGTTAAGAAAATGAGACCTAAAAAGTCATTTGGTTACAGTCATTTGTCTGTTACTTTGAAAGTAGCAAAACAGAAGCTCCTCTGCTACAAAGTGACACGAGCAGAAATGGGGCAAAAGAGGTAAAATAGCCAGTCTACTCACCCAGGCGGTTGTCCTTTGTCAAACTGGTCGAACTGGTTTGTCGTTTCACTTTCGTGCTGATGAACTGGATGGGGGAAATCACGAAGAGACCTCAGATTCCCATTGTCAGAAATGGACAGCAGATACTAGAGCAGCAAGGAGAGGGAGAGATCCATTCAGGGTTTTGGAGGGGAGGGTGAGTGAGGTCATGACGGGGATTGCCTGAGAATCCGTGCAGCGGCAGGAGTAACCATGCCTGAATGTGTCTTCAAATGTCTGCAGGAGAAAGGGGGCTACAGCAAACACGGTCGTCAGAAATAAAGGAGCCCAGGAGGAGCAGACAGTGAGGTCTGAACGTGGCTCCCTTCTCCTCGCCTTCGTTGCTGAGAAACCACGTTAAGGCGACTGGGAACGAAAACTAGACTGAGGAAAACTAGAAGAAGAAGAGGGAGAGAGGGAGGGAGGGAGGGAGGGAGGGAGGGTGTGTGTGTGTGTGTGTGTGTGTGTGTGTGTGTGTGTGTGTGTGTGGGGGTGTGTGTGGTTTGACATGGAGAGAAAAGAGAAAAGGCTCAGAGCTCATTGGTCTGTTAGGAAGACCGGTGCGTCCTTCTAACAACAACCAACAGGGGGCGTACAAACTCCACCATTAGTCAGATTCTGTAATTCTAGTCTACTACTGAATGTGCTTTAAACTGAGTGACATGAAACAGATTACATTAAGAAGTGTTTTTAAGTGTTGTATGTTTTTATTTACTTCCGTTTACTTAAAGAACCTACACTATATGGATAAAAGTATTGGGAAACACCTCTTAATTCAGGGTTTGGGCGAGGCCCCTTACGTCCAGTTGAAGGGTAATCTTAAAGCTTCATTTTGGACAATGCCATACTTTCAACTTTGTGGACACAGTTTGGGGAAGAACCTTTTCTATTCCAGCATTACTGTGTCCCAGTGCACAAAGCAAGGTACATTAAGACATGGTTGGATGAGTTCAGTGTGGAAGAACTTGACTGGCCCACACAGAGCCCTGACCTCAACTCCATCCAACACTTTTGGGATGAACTGGAACAGAGCCAGGCCTTCTCATCCAAAATCAGTGCCTGGCCTCATAAATGCTCTATGGGCACAAATTCCAGCAACACTCCAAAACCTTGTGAAAAGCCTTCCAAGAACAGTTGAGGCTGTTATAGCTGAAAAAAGGGGACCAACTCGGTACTAAAGTCTGTGTATTTAAATGCAATGTCATTAATATCCCTGTTGGTGTAATGGTCAGGCGTCCCAATACTTTTGGCCATATAGAAAATGAACGGAATAAACGTGTCTCATTACGCTCTCTTACTCCCTAGATAGTCCACTGCGTAGGTAATGAACGAAGAGGTTTTGTTGCTGTTTTAACTGACATTATTTCAGTCTCTTCATGAGATATGGACAAATGGGAATATAATGCTTTGCAGCTGACCGCTGAACCCTCTTTTACAACTATGCTGACCCTTACTGACAGATGGTGCTGGAGCAGCTGGCCTCTACCATGCAGTTCAGTTCTAATGAGTCAGTTTTCAAGCTTGGGCACTTTGGTCCCTGGCTAAGAACCAGTACGTATACACAAGCAGGAGACCAAAGAAAAAGAACCAGTTAACTGAACTTTAGTATCCACCAGTATCTTTAAGCCATTGCCAGCAGGAGGTGCTTGGTCTCCACTGTTTGTCTGTACATGGTCGAGGACTATATTAGGTCACCATGGATAGAAAGAGCCAGCTGATTCCCATAGGAAAGACAACAGCTGCTCGATTGCCTCATGTCTTATGGTGAGAAGTTGCTGAAGGGTGGAGTGGACAGAACAGTAAACTTCTTTTGTGAAGTCGATGCCCTTTTGTCAGATTGTGATTTGAATAAGTCTGAAGGAACTGAGAATGAATATGACATTAAGATTTACCAGTTTATTTTCACCAATCAGTTTTTAACCAAAAAATTGTGGCAACTATCCTGAACAGCACTGTGTCAGTTCTTTTTAGACCATTTTACAACAATGAAAACTACTCCCCAACAGAAAAACACGGGAAAAACATATAACACATACTATAATAGAAGATCAGTCTTTTACATTGCTGTGGAGGATTTTTGTTCCAGTCTTCTTTGCAGAATTGCTTTAATTCACCCACACTGGAGCATGAACTGCTCATTTGAGGTCCTGACACAGCATCTCAGGACGTGCGTGGCTGTTCCAAAACCTTATCTTTGACTTTTCTGAGCAGTTCAAAAGTAGACCTTCTCCAGTGCTGCATGTGGTCTTGCTTCATAATCCAATTGTGCTTCAGATCATGGCCAAAGACCTGACATCCTCATGCAGAATTCATGGTTTGGCACTTATAGTAGGTCACCCAGGAGGCAGGAAAGCATCCCCATACCATCACACTAACACCAGCATGTTAGACTGTTTTTATATTTTTTGTGAGGAGTGCTGCATTGGCTTATTGTGAGATGTGACAGGACCTTTGGCTTCCTTTGACTTTCAACTCATCAGTCCACAGAACATTATTCGTAAATGCAAGTTTTTAAAATAAATATGATTCAAACATTAATGTTCCTCTTGGTTACCAGGGCTTTCCCTTTGCAACTCTGTCATAGATACCATTTTTGCCCTCAATGCCTGTAGTTCCTTAGATGCCTGTCTTTATGACTTTCCAAGTGAATCACTGCTGCACTCGTCAAGGAATTTTGGTAGGCCAGTCAGTTCTGGGAAGATTCACCAAGTTTCCATCAAATGTAATTAATGGCTCTCACTGTGGTTTGCTGGAGTCTCTCTGGAATCCCAGAGGCTTGGAAATAGCTTAGTAACCCTTTCCAGAGTGATACATTTCAGTAATTTCTTTCTCATCTTCTTTGAAAATTCATTCGATTACAGCATAGTGTGCTTTTATTGAGACCTTTTAGTCTGCTTCACATTGCAGGAAGTGTTTTATTTAAGGGATGATTCAACAAGGCTATCAGTAATCTGTCATGGCTAGACTAATTGATTCCAATGGACAAAATGTGGTTAATTAATTGATTTCATTAACTGCTAGTCTGTATTCAGCACAAATCTAGAGTTTTTATATTGCAAGAATAACATTTCTCCAAATTAATTTCAGCTTTCTTTTTCACCCTCCTTTTGCCTGCTTATAGTCATGTCAGTTTTATTTAACTCAGATTTACAAGAAGTGAAGGCTTAAAAGAATAGCTTGGTGAAAATCATCAGAATTTTCCCTAAATGTAGTCAGTGACCCAAGGCAAGCATATAAAATTCCATCATGATGACAACACTGTGACCTTTTCAGTGATATCATCTTATTGTAACACCAATTACTACTTAAGTGATGGCTCAGAATTCTGAAGACACATGTGAAAAGAATCAGTTGTCAGTCATGTTATTTCTGTCTCTTGCTCATTCATGCATTAATTGCGTAATAGCAATGTTAGTGCTATTAAAATCCCCTTTACTTTGTCTCCCATGAACCTGAACTTAGCTAACAAGCAGGAAAGTCATACTAACATCATAAACATACTGAACACATGATATTACATGAAGCTTGGCATTGTCTCCCAATGCTACCCACTGGAGTGAGGTTTATGATCCAGAGCCATTCGACCTGACCTCACTAACGATCTTATAGCTGAATGCAGTCAAATCTTTGCAGCTAACGAAGCCAACATCTAGTGAAAAGAAGAGTTGAAGCTGTTACTGCAGCAAACAAGGGACAGATGTCTTTTTTATACTCCTGATTATAAGAAAAAAAAAAACGTTAATGAGCAAGTGACTACAAACCTTTGGGTATATAGTGCAGCCTCCATACAAAAGAGATTATTTGCTCTTGCTGATAAAGACTAGTAATGATCCAGTGTCTGCTGGATGAGACCGTTTGTCCTTTCTTTGGTGAGCAAGGACGGTCTGTTATAGGAAGGCTCAACATTAATGACTCTAGCAGAAATTTAAGGTAACTGGGTCACTGTAAGTCCTATTGCTGTAAGTGGGACACCCCAACACCATGCTGAGTACCTAAAGGTAATACGAAATATAGTCTCCTCCTGAGGTGCAGAATTAAACGGGTTCCATATGAAATGTGTTTTATTATTTCTGAGTGAATTAATGTATCTCATATTTACTTAATTATTCCGCTCACGGGTCCTTTACGCCTATATAGTAGGAAAGAAGAGTGGTAAGAAAAATTGGGAAATTTGGGGAAGTATTGCTATTCTTCCGGCCAAAACAGTAGTAAATCCATAGGATACGTCCTGTGATATCTTTCACCACCAGCTTTGAAATTTAGAATTTTTCAGATAAAGGTCAGTGTTAAAGTTCAAATGTGTCTCATGGAGCTATGAAAGTACGTTGACATTTAATGGAAAAATACATTTTCTGTGACAGGAAATGTACTTTTGCCTTCAGCTGAATATGCCTTACTATTACAGGGACGGGGGGGTGGGGTCATCTCAGAAATCCTGGTATAAATGATGGGATTTACACACTTCCTTCGCTCCAAAAATATATATTAAACATATAAAAGTGTTACTTTTAGCCATTATTGTGTTCACCTTTTAAATGAATGCAGTGTGTCATTGGCATCATGATGTACAATGTATGTCAATTTATAATATGTGGCGGCTGGAATTTACATTTTGATTTGCAGCATAGTGGGTAGTGCTGTTGCCTCACAGCGTGAAAGTCCTGGGTTTGATTTCTGGCTGAGGTGGCTGAGGGCCTTTTTGGTGTGGAGTTTGCATGTTCTTCCCATATCTGTGTTGATTATCACTGAGAGCTCTGTTTTCCTGCCAAGGTCCAAGAAATGCACTTCAGGTGGTTGGAGATACTAAACTGGCCCTAGATGTGAGTGTGTGTGTCTGCGCTGGACTGATGACCAGCCCAGTGTGTTTCTTGTGCCCAGTGACCACTGGGATACATTCCAGCCTCCCCGAGATTCTGGTTGAGTCTAAGCAGTTCAGATAATGGTTGGATGTTGATTTGCCCAGCATTAATATATCTTGGATTTATTTTAGAGGTCAATGGAAGCTGTTCCACTAACACAATGTCACTGTGCTGCCCCCTAGTGTTTAAATAGCCTTAATGGACTTAACCTTGAAGTAAAGCACACTCAGAAGAGTTGTAGCTGAGTTTGTACATTATAAAACATGTAAAATTAAATATATGATATGTCACAATGTATATTGTCTGACATATAAAATATATAATGACTAAAATACAGTCCAAAGCAAGAAAAATCACAACAAATGTACCATCCATACACTGCGTATTTAATATGTATTCAAGGAATAATTCTTAAAGAAAATGGCAACATGTAACTACAGGCACAGGAGACATTCAAGATATCTTCAGGTCATTGTACAAAACGTTGTGAATTACGACATGTTGGAAACATCACAACAGTAATACAAAAGACTGACAATGGTCCGAGACTCAGAGGCCAGTTTCCCAGACACAGATTAATCCTAGATCCTAAACTAAAAAGAATTTCTAGTGCTGACCCACTACTGGCACTGCAGTTCAGTCTAAGACTAAGCCTTATCCTTGTCTGGGAATCCGGCCCTAACTACCATACGTGCTTGATGTTGGATGTTGTGGTTTTTTGCTAATTTTTACTTAAGTATCAGGAGTTCCATTTCAACTCATGCATAAGTCGTCAGAAATATGGCATTGAATGGAAACATCCGAACAGTGTTTTGGATTCAATTATGTACAAACGACATACAAAATGTTTACTTTGATCAATACTTGTAAGATGGCACCCTCATTCTTCTCAGGTCACTGGAATAACAAAAGGTAGAAACAAAGTGCCGTCGTGTAGAACATGCGTCGTGATGAGTGAGTTGTTCTTCACTGAATGGCCTTCCGAAGTGAAGTGTTCTGAACAGCCTGAGTACACTTTTATAATGTCCTGATGACTCAGGCTTCAAGAGGGATGACCCAATTTAAACTGGTAAACAACGTCTCTACACTCACCCACAGCATTTTCATTCCAGTCATCAGGGTCTCTCAGATCAGACGAGGCACTGAATAGGAGGAGGAGGATGTTGCTTTACAGCGACATGCTGCTGCCCAGGCCTACACAGTCAGCGCACTGAAAGAGCAACAGTTCAGTTACTAGCTAGGTTTTTATAACAGACTGCTCCTCTTTCTGGGACCGGTAATGATCTGCAGATCCTGATCTAACGTCCTGAGTCGAGCTTTAAAAGGATGGCCTAAATTAGACTGGCAGACAGGGTGTCTTGATCGATGCTGCTGACAGTGTTTCTGTTTCAGTCCTCAGTGTCTCTTGGATCGGACGATGCACTGGGGAAGAGGACATCGCTCTCCAGTGACATGTTGCTGCCCAGGCCGGCCATTCGGCTGCGCAGCAGGAAGTGAGTCCGCCGCTGCAGCAGCCGCTGCTGCTCCTGCTTCAGCTCCACATAAGAGCGTGAGAATGTGTGGAAGATGGATGTGACGGGGAAGGCCATGAGCAGGATGCCGCTGAGGATGCTGCTCAGCGCCACCACCTGGCCAGGGATGCTGCGCGGCACCATGTCACCATAACCCACTGTAGTCATGGTGATGACCGCCCACCAGTAAGTTGCAGGGATGCTGCTGAACTCCTGCGTGGCCGCCACTTCATTCTCAATCAGGTATAGGAGCGGTGAGAAGAGTGCGATGGCCACGCAGAGGAAGAGCAGCAGCAGGCCGAACTCGCGCGTGCACCTGCGGGCCGTGAGACCCAGAGTCTGGAGGCCAAGCGAATGCCTGGCCAGCCGCATCACGTACAGGATCCGCAGGGCACGCAGGACGCGCAGGACCAGGCCCACTTTGTCCAAGTATGTGTTGCCCGAGCCCAGACGCTTCTCTCCTGCGGAGGTGCTGTCCACCACAAGCGTGATGTAGTAGGGCAGGATGGCCACAACGTCGATGAGGTTGAGCGGGCGCCGGAGGAAAGCCAGCTTACTGCGGTCCTGGATGAAGCGCAGTGTGAACTCCAGGGAGAACCAGGCCACACACACCGTCTCCACAATGAAGATGTTGTAGCACATCTGGGAACACTTTCCCTAAGACACACACAATGACACAGTTTAGTACAATTTAACTTTAAGGACCATCAGCTCCTCAGTGCACATACAAACATCCCACAGATGTTTAAAGATCTTTAAAATTCAAGTATGTAGTTAAGAAGTTTAGTTGTTATAGTAAATTAAGAAAATCATCAAGTAGTGTGAGATTGTCCTAGTTCTTTTTTGAGAAATTTTAAAGGAAACTCCAGTTCTTGGATTCAGTTGGACCACCACACCCAGTCTTCAGCACTACTAGTACATCCGTATTGTATTACCCTCAGCCGCCATGGGCCTCTCTAATTATCCGACTGATAATCTGAAACTAATAACTAACTGAAAATCTGCCAATGAACCCTTTTAAAGCAGGAGAAAACAAAAAAAAAGATAACAGAACATTTTCTGCTTTAATATTTCAGTAATTCAGCAATGTAAGTTTTGTTGTCTGAAATGATATTTGGTTAAACAGAACTGTTAAAATGAAAACAAGTTAGTTTGAAACTTGAAATTTGACAAGATCTGGAAGGCTAAGAAAAAATCTGTCAAAAACTTGCATAGACTGGTCAGGTGCAGTCTATGCAAAAGGACAAACTGGATCGTCTGGCTGTTTCAGGAAAGGTGATGTACTTTCACACTGTGCATGATTGTTGTGCACATATCATTTGCCTGGAAAGGTTATTTGAAGATAACTGTGATCTCATTAACAGCAACTTTTGGAGCCTGTGAGTTCATCCAAAGTGGGTTTCACTCAGCACTGCCTGAAGGGTGCCAAAATATTTTCACACACCACATTGTGTGTTTTTTCCAATATGTTACTTTCAACAAGGAAGGTAAAGGGGCATTTGGCAGACGCCCTGTCCAGAGCAACTTACAGTCATTAGTTATAGGGACAATCTCCCTGGAGCAACTGAGGGTTAAGTATCTTGCTCAAGGACACAAGGGTAGAATGTGGGGCATCAAACCTGCGACTTTGTGGTCATCGGACTCACAGGCAAGTGTTTTACCCACTAGGCTACTACTATACCTTACATTACAAGCAAATAGTCATTGTACAACAGAATTTGCAGAAATATTTTTCTTTGCTCCATGCAAATTACTTTCACAGAATACCTTTCATCTGTATTTAGATGAACATGGGGCAAGGAATGTGTGTTGAGGCAAGGAAAAGTGCAAATGAGTCCCCAGAAGCCAAAACCCTTCAACTAAAGGACCTAGACTGTAGGTTTTCCAAATGCAGAGCTTGCCACTAAACAGCAGAGGGAAGCAGAGGCTACTAAATGTGAGGACAGCACCTCAGTGCTGCAACCTAGCCCTTTCTGACTTCATTTCTATTTCAAAGTGTTTTCTCCATTTGTCTGAACAGGCGCTAGTTATATCCCACACAGATACCTTCGCCATGCTCACCTTGCACATGGCAATGTCTCATATCTTCATCCTCGTTAAAACCTGGTACTATATGTTGCAGAGTGTCACCAAAGCATTACTGTACAGTGGGGGAAATAATTATTTGATTCCCTGCTGAATATGTAAGTTTGCTGACTTACAAAAAAATGAACAGCCTCTAATTTATGAAGTAGTTTCAACTAGAATATCAACCAAAAATCCAGAAAAAAACGTGTTACATAAAAGTAATAAATTGATTTGCATTTCACTGAGTGAAATAAGTATTTGATACCCAAGCAAAACACAACTTGGGTGGAGAAACCCTTGTTGGCAAGCACAGCGGTGACATTTCTTGTAGTCGGTCACCAGGTTTGTACAGATCTCAGGAGGGATTCTGGTTCACTCCTCTTTACAGAAACTCTCTAAATCCTTTAGGTTTCTTGGCTGCTGCTTGGCAACTCGGAGCTTCAGCTCCTCCACAGATTTTCTTTAGGACTGAGGTCTGGAGACTGGCTCGGCCACTCCAGGACCTTAATGTGTTTCTTCTTTGGCCACTCCTTTGCTACCTTGGCAGTATGTTTTGGGTCATTGTCATACTGGAAGACCCACAACCCATCTTCAGTGTTCTGGCTGAAGGAAGGAGATTCTCGTCCAAGATTTTACGGTACATGGCCCCATCAATTGGCCCCTCAATGCAGCGAAGTCATCCTGGACCCTTAGAAGGAAAACATCCCCAAGCATAATGTTTCCACCTCCATGCCTGACTGTGGGGATGGGGTTCTTCGGGCCATACTCAGCATTTCTCTTCCTCTTCACATGGCGTGTCGAGTTGATGCCAAAGAGCTCATCTGACCACAGCACTTTATCCCAAACCTTCTCTGAATCATTTAGATGTTCACTGGCAAACTTAAGATTGGTTGTACATGTGCCTTATTGAGCAGCGGGACCTGCATCCATTATAATGTAGTCAGTTACCAGTGGTGTTCTTAGTGACTGTGGTCTCAACTGCCTTCAGATCATTAACAAGCTCCTCCCGTGCAGTTCTGGGCCGATCCCTCACCTTTCTCATGATAATCCTCACCCCCATGAGGCAACATTCTTCCATTTCTGAATAATCACACCAACAGTTGTCACCTTCTCACCAAGCTTCTTACTGATAAGTAACCCATTCTAGCCTCGTGCAGGTCTATAATCTTGTTCCTGACGTCCTTTTATGCAACATGTTTTTTTCTTGATTTTTGGTTGATATTCTGTCTCTCTCCATAAAAATAAAACTACCTCATAAATTAGAGACTGTTCATTTTTCGTAAGTCAGCAAACTTACAAATTCAGCAGCGGATCAAATAATTATTTCCCCCACTGTATATAAGTGTTGGCAAATGTGTTGGTTTATTCCAGCAACTGTGTATGTGATTGTAATTGCTTTGCAAATGTTAGAAAAGGTCAGCATACTGAAATTCCAGCGCAGTATATACTGTAGGTGAGGCCGAAACATGATTATAACATGCCTTCATGCCTACACAGATTATCCTTCTCATAAGTTTACAGTTCATTTTAAGCATTTTCCTCCCTGTCTCACAATGCACCAGCCTACCTCAACAAAGGCACTCTGTCCTAACTCTACCTTTGAGACAAAAAGCCCACTGTATTACGAAACAAACACCCACAAAGGTGGAAATAGCTTAAGTGGTCCTGAAGTGACAGAGTCAGGCATAAATTATATGCATTTGTCAGAATTGCAGTGAACAGATCAAGCACAAAATTACAGAGTCCTTGAACAATCCAGGGCATGTTTTCAAATATTGGATAACTGCACAGAAAAGTTTCAGTGTCTGCAATCAAATACAGCCTCTATGCCAAATGTTCTTCGGCAGTCTTTGTCTATACAGTACCAGTCTATGGTTTTCTTAGTTTTACTATGTTCCATAGGTTTGAATAACATCAAATCTGTTAAATATCACTCATGGAATTATGTAGTGAACTAAAAGATTGATGGTTAAATCAATTAAAATGTTCTTTTTTTTTTAATTTATCTCCTTTCTTCTGATTCACACATTATTTGCCCCTTTTCACCCAGCCTCAGGATGAGCAAACATTTCCAACAGTCATTGGAAAATAAAAAAATTCCCAAATACACTATTTGGTCAAAAGTATTGGGACACACCTGTTTTCAGGGTTTGGATTAGTCCCTTCACTTCCAGTGAATGGCTTAATCTTAATGCTTCAGAAGACCAAGACATTTTGGACAACACCATGCGTCCAACTTTGTGGACACAGCTTGGGGAAGAACATTTTCTATTCCAGCATGACTGTGTCCCCGTGCATAAAGACAGGGTTGGATAGGTCCAGTGTGGAAAAACTTGACTGGCCCATGCAGAGTCCTGACCTCAACCCCATCCAACACCTTCGGGATGAACTGGAATGGAGATTGTGAACCAGGCCTTCTCGTCCAACATCAGTGTCTGACCTCATAAATGCTCTACAGAATGAATGGGCACAAAGCCTTCCAAGAAGGGTGGAAGTCCCTGTTGGTGCAGTGTTCAGGCATCCCAGTATTTTTGTCCATATACTGTATGACCTACTGGCTGCTGAAAAATAATGCTCTTAAAAATGGTCCTCCAAGGGTTCTTTAGTAAATACAATGGTAACAAGCAGAACTGTAAGCAGGACCATTTAATGGCATAAATGCTCCTTTGGGTGGTTGAATGGTTTATTTCTATGATCTAAAACCTGTTGAAGATAAGTAGTCCCTTATAGTCCCGTGTAAACACACCACAGCACACAGTGTGAACAATGTTTTTTTTTTTCTCTGTATGAAACCCATTCACCAAGTAAAGCAGGGAGCTGCCACCAATAAGGGGTGCCCAGGGAGCCGCATATGTTCCTTGCTCAAGGGTGATGACACTAGCAGTGCTGGGATTCAAACCCACAACCTTCTAGCTGTAACTCCCTAACCACTAGGCCACCAGCTGCCACCTAGTTCTATATAAGACCAAAATGATGTATACTTTAGTCAAATAATAGTGTTTGAATCATGCTTTATGATACTGACAGAAAAACTCATGAAAAAACTATGACTGTACTTTCAAAACAACTCAAAAACATTGAATGAGGCACATGCTAAGACACATTAATATAATTTGTATTAATGTCCAACATGCAGTTAGTTTGTGTATCTTATGATGTATTGTCTGATTTACTGATACAAATGAATTAAACCTTAATTCTTTTTCATTCTTGTATAATAACTGGCTTGTAATTTGGAAAGCAGTATTCATCATTTGTGCTGGTTCGAGTCTATTTGAATCCTCACTAGCAGCTCAAGCAGTGTGTATCAAAATCCATATCCGATGCAGATGCAGCAGGAGTTTGGATGTGGTGTTGTCCTACTAAGAGGCATTTGACACAGAGAGGGAACACATGTTCTAAAATGCGGAGAGGCTCTTTGAAGGCAGCACAATGCTGATCCAATTCATAACTGAAAATTACATGTCCCGCTTCTCTTTCTTAGCTGAGGGCAGCCATGTTAATTACATCTCTGACTGATGCCAGACTGGATAACAAGCGCTTTAATTCAATTAGCAAACAAGGCTGCTAAATGTGTGAGTCAGTGTGTATCTGAAACAGACTTTTTTCTGATTTAAGGTCACCTTCAGATTAATCTTAGAA
Source organism: Alestes dentex (assembly GCA_037576975.1). Taxonomy (NCBI): domain Eukaryota; kingdom Metazoa; phylum Chordata; class Actinopteri; order Characiformes; family Alestidae; genus Alestes; species Alestes dentex. The sequence goes on along the minus strand of JBBIGA010000132.1, from coordinate 20,774,031 downwards.
AGTGTGAGCTATTTATGAAATACTTCGGTATACTGCTCAGTATACACTATGTGTTGTGTGTTTTCTGTTGTAACCTCACATGCATTCTTGGGCTCTCATAAGTTCCTATTGCAGTTGATCCTTCTTTTGATCCTTTTGTTCATCATTAAACTCTCTTTTTGGTCGAACTGTTGAACACTTGCACAGTCCTTTGTCTAGCACAATGACAATAATGCAAATTAAACAAGGCTATATATACACACTATATGGACAGAAGTATTGGGACACACCTCTTAATTATTCAATCCAACATCAGTGCCTGACCTCATAAATGCTCTACAGAACGAATGTGCACAAATTTCCACAGAAATCTTGTGGAACGCCTTCCAAGAAGAGTGGAAGCTGTTATAACTGCAAAGGGTGGACTAACTCCATATTAAAATCTATGCATTTGAATGCAATGTCATTAAAAGTCCCTTTTGGTATAATGGTCAGGCGTCTCAATACTTTTGTCCATAAAGTGTATTCTAAACAAATGCATTACACTTCTGTCACCCCACCAGGAGCTATGTTTATCATCTGTTAAGATCATAAGTAGTGTTCATAACATGTTATACTGTCTGTGCCATTAAAATACAAGAAAAAATGTCACTACTAGTTTGCTTTGTAGCACTGGAAATGCTGTGGCTTCGATTAGTCACCAATAAATGTATGGCTTTTTATTATGCATATTGACAGGCATATGATATCATAACCCCATTATAAAAAATGGTAAATGTTTGTGAGCTATTAAGACAGTGAGGCATTCTAAAACAAAGTTAATTACAACCACAGCACTTCCAGTGTTCCAAAACAAATTCATAGTAAAATTGTATGACTCTGGCACTAGATTATAATGTGTTATGAATATGGTTCCTATGGTTTTCTATAGACAAGGTGTTGGTCATTATAGTCTTTTTTTGGACTGATACAGTATACTAGCCCTTTATACACTTACCCAGTTTGTCTGATGGAAATGACTTGTATCTGATCTTGAATCTGATTGGATTAAACTGGATTGAATCAAACTGGATTGCAAAGTCACCTAAAGCTAAAACTATGACTTGATTTTTCTGCAGTCACACTGAAACAGGTGTTAGATCAGGTCTATCTAGATCCAGTTCTGGAGGTACCCCGAAGGCTCTCCGTCACTGGAGCTGTACACCTATGGTGTATTCAGATGATCCTGGTTAACGTTTGAAAAGGTAACCAAAGTATAACTACTAGTTCTATGTGGTCATGGTAAACAACACTGTGACCAATGCTAGAGTAGCCTAGTGTGTTTATGCTGTATCACAGTAGAACTGGTGAACCCAAGTCATTGAGTTGGGTAACATGGAACAAGTTTACCACTTGAATTTATGCCATTTGACTGAATTATGAGGACCATCTGAATGCGCCATTAGAACAAATCATCTGGGCACTCACATCTTCCTCCTCCTCCCTCATAGCAGGCATGGTGCTTATGGACAGGTTGATGGCCGTGATGGTGACAAAAAGCACCGAGAGGCAGGCGAATATTTTCCCGGGCAGTCCTGAGTGTGGCTTCTCTACCATGTCCCTCAGCTTGCCCATGCAGCGGCCCAGCCGGGACTGGCCCGCCATGCCACCTTCGCTTTCCTCATCATCCTCATCTTCTTCCTCCTCTTCTTCGGCTGCCCTTTCCAGCTCATCGCACTCCTCGGCGCGCTGCAGCAGACGTCTCCTACAGCACCACTCCAGGTTCTCCTCTGGCACCCCCCAGTAGAGGAGCTCCTCGCGGAAGGAGAGGGCACACATCTCCCGCAACGAGCGCAGCTTGCCGGCGCGTAGGAAGGTCAGGATGGTGCGGAAGGCGCATGGGCTGCGATCAAAGAAGAACTCGTTGCGTGTCACGTCGTAGTCATCACACACTCGCATGATCTCGTCGAAGCTACTGCACAAACGCAGTTGGCCCAGACGTGACAAGGGGAAGTCCTCCAGCGTGGTCCATGGCAGCTGGTAGCGTAGGCCACCCACGTTGATGATGACATGCAGACGTTGACCGTCGGCAGGACGGGTCGTGGCATCAGTAGTACTGGGAGAGACTAGACGCTGGGCCCGCTTGTAGTAGACACCCTTGAGGGCTTCACGCTCCTGGACAGGTGGCGGGTTCAGTGAGGTGTCCGACGCACAGCTCAGGGCACTGTAGTCGTAGTCGGAGCCATCCCCAGCCAGCAAAGTCATCTTTCACCCCACTAGTTCCGGCTCACATGCCTGGAGGCTGGCACTCATTCGCAGGCCCTCACCTGCATGACAAGAACAGATGACAGGCAGGACAATGCTGTTAGTGCAAATCCAGAAGGCATTTGTACAAATTAAGCACCTTGCAAACAGAACCATATTAAGGTACACTATATGGACAAAACATCAACAGGGACTTTAATGATGTTGCGTTCAAATGCATAGACTTTAATATGGAGTTGGTCCCCATATTAACTTCCACTCTTCTTGGAGTTTCTGTGGGGAAATTTGTGCTCATTCTGCAGAGCATTTATGGGGTCAGGCATTGATGTTGGATGAGAAGGCCTGACTCACAATCTCCGTTCCAGTTCATCCCAAAGGTGTTGGATGAGGTTGAGAATAGAAAAGGTTCTTCCCCAAATTGTGTCCACAAAGTTGGAAGTATAGCGTTGTCCAAAATGTCTTGGTCTGCTGAAGCATTAAGATTGTCCTTCCCTGAAAAAAAGGGGCCTGGCTTAAACTCTGAAAAACAGACTTGTCCCAATACTTTTGTCCATAAATTGTATTCTGGGGCTCTAGGTTAACTCTGTCTCAGGGTCCCTATCATGCCACATAAAAACAATGTAAACACTGTTTTTTGCTACATACAAAACAGTTTTTGTCTTTTTCCAAAGCTTTTCTGTTTCTTCTTCGCTTTTCAAATTCAAGTGTTAGTTTAGGAAATCAGCTTTTGTATATAAACGTCAATCTGGCAGGCAAGGCAATACAAAGAAAAATGCACAATGGGTGCTGTATAAAAGGTTCTAAACCTCAGTGGCACACATTTACTTACTGCTATAGATCCATCTCCATTAGCATGCATTTCCTTACTGTGATTAATATCAATGCAAATGGCTTCAAGGTAAAAAAAAAAAACACTTCTTTGTTAATAGAATAATAATGAATGATCAATGAATGATTCCACAGCAGCAGCTCAACGTGTACGGAATGCACTCCTTTGTCCGTTTTAAGAGCTGACCCTGGGAGCAGGTGCTGGTTGTATTCATTAAATACAATGACATTAAATAAGATGGGAAGATGCACACATGACCAGAATGTAATCATATGTGTGTCCTCAGGCATATTTTTTCATAAAAATTATACCACACTGCAAAAAAGTAACACTACACTCAAATAAGTATTGTCATCTGCAGAGGTGGACCATGAAAATTAGATCTTCAGTGCATGTTTAAAATCAGTCAGAAAACCTTTCTATGTCTTCCAGTACTTTCTGCAAGCACCCTTATGGTGTTTCTAGTGGTATGTTAGTGCTAAGCTGATGCTGGGGTATTGGGATTTTTGTAAGGTCGATACTAAACAAATGTTTTATTCAAAGCTTGTAACTGACATTGACATACATGTAGGAGTTTGTACCAGTTTCAAAGGGACTTTTCCAATAAATAACCCTGCTTCAGAGCTACAGCTGTGTTTTCCCCTTGGGTAGGCTCCTCGCTTTTCTTCTCACAAAATCGGTCCCACCCATTGGAAAATCAACATGCGATTCATTTATTTCACTCTCACTTCTTCATTATGATAGTCTAGAGCACTTACTACAACACTATCAGAATTTAACTATAGTCAGTTTGATGACAAATAAAAATGAATAAAGTACAGATTTTTTTTGTTAATCATTAGGCCTTCTGTAAAGGTGTAATGATACTCTGATACAGACCCAAATGCAGAAAACACTGAGTAGATTTAATTCAAGATACAATCCACAAGTACAAGAGGCAAAGTCCGAAAAATGTAGCAACAAAGCCCAAAACCAGTAAATCCATTCCAAAGCAGTCAAAGACAAGTCCACAAGGCAAAAGAGTAATCCAAAAATCTAGAAAAGGGTCAGAGAAACACAGGAAGGCAATGCAGACAAGACACCAGGGAAACATTTGGTAACTAGGCAGCACTTAGTATACTTCACGGTGAGAGACCATCGCTTAGATCTATATATATACCCCTAGGTCTAGTACTCAGGTGATCCTGATCTTCTTGTTATGAGGCTGTGTGAAACTCTGGGGTGGTTGTCCAGACAGGATTCTCTGGAAGTGTCAGTGCCTGACTCTGGTCCAGGGCTAGAGCTTACAATAAGCCTACAATATCCTAACAGTTCTCCTTTTGTTATCTGTTATGTTTATTTTGGAATATTTTACAAGCGCAGGTGTGATTTACTTAATATCATTAAGCAATATGTGTAGTTATTATAACTATTCTAATCGTAAAGATAACTTGAGTTAAATACTTCCAGGCAGCATGAATGATATACAGGCATCAAAAACAACAATAACAAATGAAGTAAATGCACACACCCTCATCACAACCATTTTTGGCTTTGTAAGGCTCAGACTGTGAGCACAACATGATAATATATTTATGTACAGAAAAATCAGATCTGTCTTTTCTCACTACGGTCACAATCACTCGGGCATTTGCATTTGTTGTTTAAATATCGGAAATTTTGGTCTGTCATGGATGCAGCTGTTTCTTTGCCACATTAGCCTTGTGATTGGTGAGGCTGAAAGTGAGGCTAATGCAAGCAGTTTACACTAGATGTGGAGAATTTCTGGTAAATGCATTTTTAATCTGGGCTAGGAACCTACAGTCACACATTATTGTTATTTCCAGTAAGAAGTAGACCATACAAGAGTATCCAGTCTAAATTTAGTCTTTCATGCTGGAGTATCAAAATTGTATTTAGTGTGAATAGGCCTTAAAAGTTTGATCAAAAACTTATCCATTGTTGCTATGTTTAATGTGTTTTGCATTCATGTTAGAAAGCACATAAAAAAATCCCACAACCCCAGCGAACCCTGCCTAGATTGTATTTTACAGTGGGAATCAGACACAGTGCTGTTAGTTAAGGGTTCAGATTGGATAGTTGGTCAGTTAAGGATTCAGATTAACACCATGTGGTGCTGTATTGCACTGACTGGTGGAAAAATATGGTAGTGGACACTGAAAATGTATTCATAGGACATTTGTCTTCCCAGGGGCCAAAATTCAGATGAGGTGCCTGGACTAGCATCATGATGATACAAATTAGATGTTAATGCACAGCCAAGACAGGGTGTTATATAAAATATAAAGTATGAAGTTATAGTCTATAAGATCTTAAAAAGGCTATTGATTTTTTGAGTTTTGCCCCAGTCTCCCAGTATATTTCCATTGCAGAAGAATGAGTGCTGCTATCGTATGTGGCCACTGAAGCACTAATTAACCACCTAAAAGAGCCTGTGGAACAAACACCTAATGGTATTACAATGAGTGCTTGGTCTCAGACGACTGGCTGCTGTACTAATGTAGTAAACCTCTTCCTCAGTAATGCACCAAGAAACACTTTTCTAATGGCCAACGCTGCCCTTCGACTTACCAAGAGAGATGCTGATGGATTTTTTAGGGAATGAACTGTGACTCAGCGGCTCTACAAGCTTGTCCACACAATGGCATGACCTTGATTTCTCTCTTTTTTTCCAGAGGTTTCCTCAGTTCATTAATAATTTTGTACATTTATTTTAGTACTATTACTTTGGGCCCAAGTTGGGCCCACTAGCCAAGAGGTCAAAAGGCTGCAAGGCTGTGTACTGTAGTACTTGATGGAAAAAAGGCTTTCACAGTGCCAGATGATGAGACTCAGTTGAAGATTAGCTCGAAAACAATTTCCTGTATTTCAAGATCCTGCCCTGTTTGTCCCGCTCATGTTGTGGTGTTAGCTGTGCTTGCAGTGCACCATGAGGACTGCACTGTAAAGAATGGCTGCTAACTCACAGTGGAAACACTGCAGTGAGCTACTGTATGCCTTAACCCCGCCTACAGAGATTGCATGACTCTGCTCTTGATTTTCTACCTGTTAGCAATGATTACATATGAAACACCTGGATGCACAAATTAGGAGGGGGTTCCTCATTCTTTTGGCCTTCAAGTAAAGTGGTCACACTTGAACACACCACAGCACACAGTGTGAAATTTTTCTCTGCATTCAACCCACTAAGAGAAGTGTGGCGGCTGGAAGCCTAGTGGTTAGGGCGTTCACCCTGCGATCTGGAAGCCATGGGTTTGATTCCCAAGACTGCTAAGCACCTCTGAGGTACCCTTAAGCAAGGTACCGTCCCCACACGCTGCTCCCTGGGCGCTGTGTTCCTGGCTGCCTGCTGCTTCACTTGGTGAATGGGTTAAATAGTGTGCTGTGGTGTGTTCACGTACAACAGAATTGTCACTTTCACTGACCAGCCATTGGCACAGTGCCCTGGGAGCAGTGTGTGGGGACTGTACCTTGCTCAAGCGTTCCTCAGTGGTGAGACTGGCAGTTCTGGGATTCAAATTCCTTGCTCACAGGGGTATCTCCCTACCCACCAGCTGCCCCAGAATGCTGTACATTGGCCAGGATTCAAACCGCGGCCTCCTGCATAGCAGGCAAGTATCCTACCACTGAGCCACCATTTTTCATTATTGAATAAGCTGTATCGTTGTAGTGTTGTATCGAAGAAACTCAATGTATTGAAGATACATTTTTTCTTGTTGAATGACAACAAAATGTATCTCCTCAGCTGTTAGTATCTACTCAGGTTAGTGATCCAGTACTTATATCTATCACAAGCTGATCTGTAAACCACCATCATTGTATTAAACTGTGACTAAGAAAATATTACCAATGACAGGATGACTAGATAAAGCAGATTTTTGTTATCCTGCAACACTGTATCACTTCTCTGAAAAAGATACAGGGTGGGATGTAGGTTACTAGGCACCTGAAATATGCATTTAAGGGTCAGTTTAGAACAAGTTGCACCTAATTGCTATCTGTATTTCTGTTTGCATGCAAGCTTTTTTGGCACCACAGAAAAACAAACAAACAAACATTCAAGCATTGATCATAAATAGACATGAATAACGTGTAGGCCAACACGTCCTCAACATCTGTCCGGCTAAGGAAGAAAAGCTATTTCACACCCCGGTAGCAACACGATTTTCATGGCCTGTGTCCAAACTAATTAAATCAATTATAGTGATTAAGACCCAGTAGATTCACAAGGCGCAAATTAGTGTCTCTGCTCCGGCATGCTCCAATCAGGGATTAAGACGGGGGCCTTCAGCAGGCTGAAACCAGGGTCCAAGTGCGTCACCGGATGCTTATTAGGCACCTGCGCTGTCAGTCACCACCAGATAATGATTACGCTTGGCCTTTTGTTTCCGGCCTGTCAAATTAAGCCCACTCTGAGCCCCACGCTGCTGGGGAGGGTCTGCTGGCTCAATGGGCTCCCACTGCTCGCTTCTCGCACTAGCACGACCATCCTACGGAGGGTCGTACATGAGCGCATGATGAGACAAGAATAATTAGATAGGAGAGAGGCACAGAAGCACAGTGGTCATGATACACAGTAGAGCGGCATGTTGAGAATTAGCCTAGAAGGAGGCCACAGTGGAGGATCCCCTTTGGCATCTTGATTAAGAGAACCAAAATAGCCTAGCCACATATGTATCAGCTAGTGGTGCATGATGTATCAAGAGTTCAGTCCTACAACATGGTAAATCATTCTGTACCCTAATTTTCAAACTTGCACTTTGATTTATGTGAGATATTAAGCTCCACTGGCATTTTGAACCAAAATTGTTGAATTTTTCCAATTGAGTCATAGTCAGTTCCCACCTGCTAGTTAGATCTCTGTGTATCACATGGTGCTACCCAGCTGGGAGGCTAGCATGTGGAGGCTAGCATGTGTGTCCAGCCAGCCAACATCTCTGCCACATCACTGGACAACTCAACATGCTTGGAGAAAAACATTAACAATTATGTCAGGACAGCTACCAGTAACCTCATCACTCTTAATGCATAGAGGGGAAAGGGAGGGTCATCCTACCCTCTCAGAGAGAGTTAGGCCAATTATCCTCTCTTGTCCTTCTGACCACAGATGGCTATGGCATTAAGGATCAATGATAGGGCCAGCATTTGGCCGGCCAGAGATTTCTAATGACGAGGCCAGGATTCAGTCGGTTGCGCCATTCAGGAGCCTTGTTTTTTGTGTCCAGTCCAGTTTAAGATAAGATAAGATAAGATAAGAAAGAACTTTATTTATCCAGAGGGAAATTCTTTTGTCATGATCATGCTCACTGTAACAAGAGGAATACAGATAAAACAATAGAGAATTTTTAAAAGGACAATAAAAATAATGCAACAGAATAACAAAACTATTAAAAAAAGGTATAATATATTAACAGATTGGTAGTGCAAATGGTTTATGAAAAGTGATTTAGTGTTTGTGTCATGAAAATATGACAATTTAAATAAAATGAAATAAAATGCAATAAAGTGAAATGAAATAAAATTAGATTGGACCGGGTGATGAGGGGATGTGACTAACATTCAATAATATTCAGACAGTAAAGAGTTGTATTAGTTGTTCTGACTGTGATAAGTGTCTTCAATTTTTATGTCATTACGGTATTGTGATACTAGGCCTGGTATCGGTATCAAGAAATCAAGATAATCCTGGCACTGGTTATTTTCATACTGGTGTGTGCTTGCACATTTTGTGTGATACATTCTTCGTGTGGCTTGAGGTAATTTCGAGGGCGTCTGTACAAGCAGAAGCTATGGATAGATGTTTCTGACGCAGATTGAAGACCTCTCTATCTCTATCTCTCTCTCTCTCTCTGCAACAGTGTGATCACAGCTTTGCTCCAGGGCTCAGTCTCCAGATTGCCAATGACTCAGACAACTCAGATTCTGTCAGAAGCAGGACATGCATACCTTCCAACCCAACACTGCTAACTTCTGACGCTCCATAAAGCATGCATACACTTCAAAAGCAGCTCAGCGTCCGTGGTACCCCCCCAAACATGCTCCCTGCAGGTATTTACAGTAACTTCTACTGCTTTTCCAAATTCTGGTTATAAAATAGCAGTTTTAGTGGAGACTGTAAAAATATTCACAGAAGCACTAGCTTCCCACAGTCCAATCTGGTCAATATTCCAATCACATGTAAATGCAGGCGCATCAGTGCTTATTAACTAGATTTGTTTGTAAGTGTGCAGTGCTGCAGAAACCTGTTTGAAAGGGTTTATGTCAATAAGTCGTGAATTTAAGATGCATGCAGTGGTGCTTTAAAACTTTTGTCCTTCGGGCCCACCCAGAACGCAGTAGATTCATTTAACAGAGGGGAACCGCAGTACCTACAGTAGCTCTTCCATATGTCAGAGTGATCTTTGGACCACAGGTGGCAATTATTTTGACTGACCGGCTATAATTTTCTGACAAATATGACAATTTTCGTTTCTGAAAAATTGTCAGCTTCTCCCTCATCTCTTTCCAGTTCCCTGCTCTCTCCTCTACAATTTATTTGTGGGCAGTTACCAATCACGATCTAGCTTTTCCAGGTTATTGTCACTACTGTATTTCTAAAGCAGTAATCTTTCAAGAGAAGAAAAAAACCAATGAGATTTTCACGCCATGACAGAAAAAAAATCATAAAAATGGTGATGCCAGGTATTGTGATAATATGCATTCTGTGGGTCACCTGAAGCAGGTCACTAAATCTTTTAGCAACGTCATTAGGTAGCTCAGCGGCCTTGAGGGTTACTTCAGCGAACAGATGCCTGTAATTATGATCGCCTGGACTTATTTATTTATTTACTGTTTATACCATGACGGTGTTTTGGGTTTTTTTGTTTCAGTACAGATCAGTATGTTTTGTGAAGGTGGACATAAAAGTAGTTGATTTCCAAAAGTCTGCAATTTTTTGACTTTTTCAAAATAAGTCTTTATTTTATTTGTTGGGTCTATTTCACATTTTCCTCCGCACATGTTAATGCACAATAGCGTGTTGGAAAAAAGTCAACATAAAATGTGGCCTGTGTAAAAGTTAATACACAATAACATATTGGAAAACAGTAAACATAAAATGTGACTTGTTTAAGCCCAACAGCAAAAAAGAAACAGTACGTAAAAAAGCCGACTTAGGAAACTGACAAAACATATCATTTGACCAGGGCTATGCAAACCTTTGCACATGATTGTGTACAGTATACTGATAATACGGTTAATGATAATATCATCTAAATTACTCAAGAAATTAATTAATTAAAAGGCTTTTTGCATTAATTTTCTAATTTCTCCTGTACTGTCACCATTTCAGGGATACGTATAGCAATGTGATGAGAGTGCTTTTTCATGGAGTCAAATAATAAAACTCGACTGGGAGTGTTCTTGTTATCAGATAAATGAAGTGCTTGTCAACATCTTAAAATTATTGCCAAAATCTGATTTTCTGCACTTTTCTGATGTAAATTGTATTGTATTTGCATTTGTATTTATCCTAATGGCAGTAACTTTTTTTTCTCAAACAAATAACTACAAATGAAAAAGGAATTATATATACTGTAATACTAAAATATTTTTTATGTTCATGTAAATGCTCATTATAAGAACCATAAAAATGTGTTTAGAGTAAACAACAAAAACTGCAAAAAAATAAATGCATCCCCCGAAGAACTTGCCTGTGCAGATTAATATTGGACAGGGTTCTGAGTGCTTGATGTCAATTGCCTCAGGGCCCCCTCTGACTAAGGCCTCTGCAGCCTTTCCCTCCCGCTTTGCCTTTGGTCAAATGCTGTATTCTCTAAAGTCATCCAAAATGCAGAAGACAATCATGTATCTGAATGCTAAACACATTCCAGCGAAAGGGATGCTCTAAGGCAATAACATTCAGGAACAAAAACCTCATACCAGAATTAGTGTTCGTTTGGTATCTATGCATATTTTTTTTTTATCATACTTGACTTGTATCACATATTTATGAAACGCAGAAATTTGTGTGTGCACTTTTATGTTGCTGTACTCTGGGCTATTTTATACAGCTGTTTAAAGCTTAGGCTGGTGTGGAATAACTTCTGACTGATATTTATTATAGTAATCGAATCATCTAGGTTCTAAAGCATATTAAGTCCATGATATCTCTAATAAGACACTTTCCACACGCTCTCAGATAAGTGAGCCTTCTACACAGATCAGGCTTTAGCCCACTGAGTCAGACATTGCAATCTAAACCATCTTTTATGTCTAATGCACTGTTTTAGTTGCCATGTTTGAGGCTGACACTCGATCCACTTGGCGACAATGAAAGCTCCCTCCTGATTCTGCTTGGTGTGAACGCTTGGCAACCCTGGCCCACCCCGTCCTACGCATCTCATGCTCTGATCGGGTGCCTCCCACCCATCCGTCTACACTGCCTTGTTTGCACCCTGAATCTTTTATTTCTTCTCTTTGCATGACTTCTGCTCTCTTGCTCTCCCACCCACCAAAGCACTCTTCCCCTCTTGCACATCCTCTTGGGGCTCTTGCTGGAGGACTGGAACGTGTGCTAGAGTGTGAGGACGGCTGTCGTTCCGCTCACATCTCCCTTTTAGCTTGACGGATATTACATTTACATTGCTATAATTAGTGATGGAATGATAACACTTTTCTTCTTTTCCAGGTTTTTTTTTTCCATTATCACTTGGATGGCCATATCTTCTCAAATACAGAATAAAATACATATGATGAAAATGCAATTGTGTGCAAAATTAGACTACACTGATCTGCCATAACATTAAAACCACCAGTTGAATATTGTGTGGGTCCCATTTATGCTGCTAGCTCTGGACTCCACACATCTGAAGGTGTGCTGTGGTGTGTGCCTTGCAACATGATGGTGGCAGTAGTTCCTGTAAGCCTGACACCATTCTATTACAGCCAGTAATAATCTTTTCAGCAGTCTCTATTCCAGTAGCACTGCTGCTAGAACTAAATCATGCAGTAAAGTAGACTTCTGGCAGGAGGGAAAGTAACAGTGGACTGTGAAAATAGATATTTAGCAATGTTTAATTGAACTGTAATTATTTTATTACTATTCAATTCTATATTCAGTTACTATAGAATGTTTATTCTGCCATCTCCACAATTGTAATGCTGTAGGCAAAAGCTTGATGACCCCTGGTTAAATCACATTAAAAAAAAAATTCTTTGTGAAAGTTTCTTGATTCTTTGTGAAAGAAAACATGATATAATTCCATAAATAATCATACAATTGAAATCAAATACCCTTACCTTTGCACAAGCCACCTTTTCGGTTTTGGTTTTGTCTCAACATGTTAAATCCAGCATATGAATAGAAACCCTGCTCTAAAAATGTATTGAATGTATTAAAAACCCTGCTCTAAAAATGTATTCTTTCACAGGCCACAGTAATCTCAGATCACTACCTCATTACATATGAGATTCATCTTTCCTATAATGTAAGTACATCCCCTCACTTTTATATTTGCTGTTTAATAACATGCGACACAGCTCTCAGTTTTATTGAAAACCTCCCAGATTTAACAACTTCAGTTGCTTTTCCATCTGGTACACCAAACTTAGGTAACCTAACTGAATGCCTTGAGAACGCTAGGTAACATTGCACCTTTAAGATGTAAAAGTATAAGACGGAAAAGGTTTGGACCCTGGTATAATAATCAAACACTCCTTAAAGCAAAACGTTCAAAATTTACAGTGTAAATTGCAATTTACCAAGGTGAAATATTTCCACTTTATATTAGAGACTATGGCAGAATCTACCAGTAGAGTTTCTAAACTAACTAGGAACCAGAGGGGTGCAGACCTACAGATACCTGCAATCTATAGTAATGATGGTTTTTCTTTTTCAACAATAAAATCAAAGCCATTAGACAAGAAATTGAAACAAGTCTTACTCCACCACATCAGCTGATACCTGATACAGTCAAAATACTGATCAAAATATAGCTGCAGCAGAAAGTCTGGTGTCCTTTAATCCAGTTCAACAGGCAGAACTCACTATGATTATCCTCTTGTCAATATCATCCACCTGCACACTCAATTCAGTTCCTACAAGCTTACTTTAAAAATTCTTACAATTAATAACTGGGCCTCTTTTATCTATAATAAACACTTCTCTCAGTATTAGTTATTTCCCAAAAGCCTTTAAACAAGCAGCTATTAAGCCTCTGTTAAACAAACCACATTTTGATCCATGCAAGCTCTCAAAATGATCTCTAATTTAACATTTTTTATCAAAGGTTTTAGAGAAAGTCATGACCCAACAGTTATGTTCGCTGCATAAGAATTGCTTATATGAAAAATCCTGGCCTCATCACAGCCCATACATTTGTGTTAGGCTCCATACCTAAAAATAAATGATTTTATTTTCACTTTTGCAGTAATAACCAAATAGAAGCAATAGCTTCTAAGCAGGAAATGGAAAACCAAACAGCGGAACGCAATTACATCGCATTCTACTTGGCTTGAAACAAAGGTACAGGTCTTAGGAGCCCATCTACAACTCTGACATGCCGATCATGCAAAAAGCATTTTTGGAACTGGACCTCCAGCATCTCCTCAGCTATTTCTCTTCTTATACTTGTTTTCTATATTTACACATGACACATGTTGAAATGAGTTTCAAACGTGAAAATGTTCCGGGCCCAAAATGCCCGCAGGCAATATCACGTTGTAAGACCTTTGCTCATACCAGCTCCGGCAGAGAGAAGGGAGTGGGAAAAAAACAACAACAGCACATTTTTAGACATTTGTGGGCGGATTTACTAAATAACTGAATATATTGAAACAAGAAACATCTTCGGGGCTATAATTGCATTCCCAGGCTTCTCCATGGTCCACAACAGATGAAGAAGTAGTTGAGATTCTTTGTAGCTGTGTTCCTCTCCACACTGTGCTTAACCTTTGCCACAGTGCTGCGTGTGTTCCAGGCTGATTTCAGACTGAATCATTCACAGAGGAAGTGAGCTGCGGAATTTCTGAGCAACCATCTCTGCTAAACATCTCTTCACTAACACAAAAGTTACCAACATTTATATAAATTTCATTGTAAACTAATTAAGTTAAAATAATTAAGATGACATACAATTACATGTATTTTAAAAACTGTAATTTTTACTAAAGCAATAGGAGTGCTAAAAAAGCTTAATCAGAAACTCATCAGCTTCATGCTTATATTCCCATGAGTGCATGGGCACTGGAAGCATTTTTAAAGTAGGGGGGTGCAGCGCTTTACATCTCGCCTGTGCGTGTGCGGGGGGTGGGGGAGGGTGTTGTGGGCTTGACTGTTGTCCGGGTAGGAAAAAGTGGGAGGACGAAACAAATGATTTTGATAAGTGCTATAATGGTTCCGGTGCCCATGCATTAGTGTGTAGGTCATAAATATAATACATTCACTCAATGGTTGATTCTAGCCCTCTCCCTCCGCTTTATACAGTTTATGTGTCTTCGTTACAGTGAAGGTTTTTGTAAGTAACTGGAGTTTTCCACATTCCTGTTTCAAAGCGGGACCTCCATGGATCGGACAAGTTTGTCCAGCATATCCCACAGGTGCTCAGTCGGATTGAGATCTGAGGACGTTTATGGGTCAGGTCAATGTTTTTAACATTTTGTCAAGAGACCACTGCCATTAGGAATGCAGAAGGTGTGTATTTGGTTTGCAACAATGTTTATATATGTAGTACATGTCACAGTAACATCCACATGAATGCACCCAACCGTCCAAATCAGTGTATACATATTTATAATTCCTAAGATCATTTACTGCTCAGTGGTTGGAAATAATGTAACAGAGAAAGTTAGCAATCCATGTTTGATAGGCATGTTAAATACAAATTCAATATGCTTCATAAATTTGTAATTTTTTCTTTCTAGTATTTTCCTCCATCCCCATCAAAAATATTGAATGAATAAGAATTATTATAAATCCAATAATCATCTGTGAATTTGGAAAGCAATCAAACAAATATTTCTAAACATTTTGCCTGAAGATCCTTTTGGGACCATAAAAGTATAATTTCTCAGTGCAAGTATTACTCAGTTACTACAGAGTTGTGTGTATAAGTGACCTGTATTATTTGAATCACCCTCTTGGCAGCTGTAATGAAGCTTGGAAACACCTTTCAGCTAGAGCTAGGAAGGCGAGAGCTACAGTCTCCATACAGATTAGTCTGTTGTAATGTGATGTTACAACTAAGACACCCAAACACTATCCTCCCACATGAATTCAAAATAATACATTATTATTTTTTTGTCCAGATATTTCAGAGACTTGCCATAGATCTTTATTGTGCTGATATTTGCTGTTCTACTTTGTGTTCAAAAATTCTCCATGCCACAACTGACATGTTGTCAGGTAATCATATTTATTTGAATGCAGATGTTGTAATGAATTTAGGTTGGAAAACAACATAGATAAACAATGCACAATATAGCATTGGACTGAATTCATTGGGTTGGACTTGCAATTATTAGTGCTAGCACCACTGTCTGTTACAATTAATACCTCCTATTAGGTAAACTATGTTTTCAAAACAAAACGTGTGTTTTCATATTGTCACTGTCAGAATAAAGTCTTGTATCTCCAGTTTTACCATTTTTTGGACATAATTTGAAAGCTCAGTGTCTTCTCCTTCTCCTGAAAAGTTACTATTTTGGAGATTTGAGGTTGTGTTCTGACAGTAATGATAAATAGCAGAAATGTTTCTCAAATATTTATTTAAATTATTTAGCAAACAACAGGAGCTGCCTCAAATACCATTTAAACTCTTTTTGTGCATATATTTAATTTATTCTAAACACATGTGGTTAATTACAGTGCAGTCCATTACTGAACTTTGATCAAATCCCTGTTACTGGATGTATTTGTATATGACCAGAAACTGGCATCTTCTATAATGATATTCTCCCACTCTTGAACTCCAGGCCAGTTTCAGTTCCAGCTTGTTAAAGGTTTTTCTTTAGAGTCAGTGTTGCTTTTGAAGTAAAAAGCTCAGTGGCACAGGGGTTGTGTGACTGACTTGCCCAGTCAAGAACTCTTCGTTTTTTGGCATTGAAACACACCAAAAGTCTACAGTTGCTTTACTATATTTTTACTTTTTCTGGCACAGGTTAATCTTCAGCTGATCTGTTCATGCAACTCTGTCCCTGAGCCCTGCAGACATTTCTATGTGTTTTTCAGCAAACTCTAACCTGGTGCTTCGGTTGTTGAGGAGCACCAGTGGATGCATCTTCTAGTGAATCCTCTGAGGTCGTGCTGGTGGATAGTTTTTATTTTTGGTCATCTTTGACACATCACTGCCTACATCCTGAAAGGAGTTCTTGAACTGTTTAAAAGTAGTTTGGACCAGTATGTGAAATATTCAGGGGGTCTCCCCTGCCCACAGCACCAGTGCTATAATGGAGTCTTACACAGAGTAAATATACAAAATGCAAAGTTTCATGACAATCAATTAGACTATACAAGCTTGGCACACGCATCGCTTAGGCAAATATTTAGGTAACTATGAGGCTACTCACTGTAACAGGATCCAGACAGTGTGCTTGCATAACCCAAATCACACGCTCAAGACACTCAAGACACTTGTTGTCATTGACTTTTCATGCATTTGCATTACTCATAAATTTTATTTCACTTTTGTTAAATGAATTGCATCTGGAATGATGTATACTGGACATAGAAAGCATTTTTTCCCTGAGGCCCCCTAAATTGTTATTGTTGAGGCTTTAAGTAAGTCAAGGGGTCTGGGAACCCCAAGACCCCCAAACTATTTTGCACCTTGGTTCATAAACCATAGAAACATATAGCTATACTGTAGCTGCAGGGGGTGATAGCCTAGTGTATTTCCTCGGAGGGGGGGTGGGGATTGTGGTGCGTGCTGCACTTGGCATGTTTCATTCATATGTATAAGTGCTGGGCAATGATTAAAATGTTTAATCGGGATTAATCGCATTATTTTCTGTGATATATCACAGTTATATGCCAAATTCAGTAATGAATTCAAGAGTAGTGAATTGTGCACTTTTATTTTTAAAATACTGCTACATGAACAAAAGTGCATTAACCTTTGGTTTGCAAACACTTTCAACAAATAAGGAGCTTTTTAACAGCAGTATTTCCTTTAACACAGTTACACAGTTGAAGTTTAAATATTTCTGTATATCTCAACTTAAAGATTAATGTAATCAAACCAAATACAAAACCAAAGCTATTTGCCACTGCAGGGCATTCATGTTTTATCTAGTTTGTAAAACGAAAACAAGTTACCCTCAGAGTCCAGAGCATGGTATTTTTTTCTATTCATTTCAATTGACAATCAAATGCAAAAGTTGGGACACCCTCAGTCTAATGACATGTATCGTTGATTTTCTAAGTGAAAATAAACAATTTCTGCTTAGTTAAACATATTAGAAAAAAAAAACATGGAATGTAATACAATGTAACTTTTGCATAGCTCACATTTTATGGAGATTTTTTCAAAACTCAATATACTTAATTCAGCAAATAAACAGTAATTGTGTGTAACAATGTATATTAATATGTATATTTTGTCGCTGTTAGAACAAAACCTCACAAAAAACCTTCCTTAACTTTCCTGAATTTGGTCCATTTCTACTGGTCCATGTATTGTGAAATTCGAACATAATCCAAAAGGCAACAGGTTTTTGTAAATGGCATCAAAGAAAAAGCGGATAAAGGATGTTTCCATTGAATAAAATAATACTGACAAGATCATAGGGCATCTGTTGACATTGCCGGAGGACTCGGTGCCATTTGCACTGCCGAGCATGACCTGTCTTCTTCTTCCTCTCTCTCTGTATCTCTCTCTGTCTCTCTCTCTCTCTCTCTCTCTCTCTCTCTCTCTCTTTCTCTGTAAGTGCTGTATCTTTATACTTTTTCAAATATAGATCATAGAGTTGCACTCGCTCAGACCTTAACCTGAATTACATAAGGATTACATAAGGCCTGTGCCACCGGCTGTATGCATTACCACACATTGTTTTCCAGTTAGCGTCTGTCTCCATTGTACAACAGGCACAGTGAGCTCATTAGTTTCTGTGCGGAGAAGCACCATTATGTCAAAGCACTTCCAGGAATTGAGACTATAGCAGTCGGTGGTGGAAAACACTGCCTTGAGAGCGTGCCTTTGACGCTGGACCTGAATGGATGCTTGAATGGATCTCCTATCAGATCGAACCCCCCTCCCCACCTCTGGAGTGTATAAATGGACAGGACATCAAAAAAAGACAGAGTGCAGGTGCTGAGAAGAATGTGGGTTTGGGGTGGGGAGTGGGGTGGTGGGGGGGCAGGAGAGCAGTATCTCCATTATTGGAGTCAGTGACCTTTGAGGAGGCAGAAGGGCACTTTAGTTGATAGGATGGATTAAAATGGCTCAGGTTCTTATCAGACTTCAAACGGATAAAGAATGGGCAAAGGCTTTTGAGTGGCAAACAACTGATGTTTTGAATGAAAGGCAAGGTGATGGATTTGTCACCTGCCGAGGGCTTTTTTGCAGTCTTCTTCCAGCCTGACAGACATTTCTTTTATCTCAGTATTTTTCCAATGACCAATATTATAATCTTTGGACAAAAGTAATGGGAAACACCTGTTTTTCAGGGTTTGCGCCAGGCCCCTGTCTTCCAGTCAAGGGCAATCTTAATGCTTCAGCATACCAAGACATTTTAGACAACGCCATGTTTCCAACTTTGTGGACACAGTTTGGGGAAGAACCTTTTCTATTCCAGCATGACTGTGTCCCAGTGCACAAAGTGAGC
>JBBIGA010000132.1:20720720-20732357 GCA_037576975.1 Alestes dentex | reverse complement strand
TGTGTGTGTGTGTGTGTGTGTGTGTGTGTGTGTGTGTGTGTGTGTGTGTGTGTGTGTGTGTGTGTGTGTTGTGTGACGAAGCCTTTAAGGGAAACCGAGGGCTCGGACGTGCTGCAAGTATTCCGACTGTTTGTGAAAGGAATTGACGAGCCACAAACTGGGAACACTTTGAACTGGCCTGGCCCCTTTTGTCAAAGAGAAAATAGAAAGGAGTGTAAGTTCAAAATGAACGGATGAAATTTTAGTGTTGTACATTTTGAGGATATCGTTTTTGTGTGCTTTATAGGTTTCTGCCACTGTTTTTTTTTGTTTTTTTTTTTTTAATTTTCTGATCAATTTTGTTTTTACTTTGTTGTTTTCTGACCATGTTTTTTTTTAATATTATTTGCACTAAATAATAAAATGAACTTGAATTCAAAACAAACCGCGTGACTCACTGTGGCATGTGACAGCAGGCTATTGTGAATGCAGGAGCGAATGTGTGTTGCTGCACATTGCACCACAAAGCTTGGTCATCGTCCTCTGAAAGGGAGGTGCGCTAATCACCAGTTGCCGCACGTCCAGCACTGATATGGACACATTTACTCTGATGACCTGCCCCTGTTTAGACTCTGTGCGTGCATTCGTGTGTCTGATGGACGGGGTTCAGGAAAACGACCCCGTGTCAAAAGCCCTAATCCTTTTTGTCTCTGAACCACACCCAGGGTTCATGTTTCTATCCCACTGAGGTAAGAATTACATCAGGTCCGTACGTCTCTTCCAGGGTCTGTAGCTGTGTGTGTTTTGTCCTGATTATAGTCATCAGCTCCCTCAGGGCAGCATTAGTAATAATGATGACTGACAAAACTGTTTATTATCCACAAGTCCCCTCAAGGTTAACATGTTCGAGGTGAACTATTTTCTGGATCACAATATTTATCTCGCATTTCAGACTCTGAAATGTACGTTTGACATCCGGGGAGGCAAGGCCTCAGAAAGGTTTTGTTCTTTAGAAGACATCTCCACATAACGTGAGAGCTAAAGGAGTGTCGAATGTTTTATTGAAGTCCCGTCCTTGCATCCTTAACGAACGAGGCCTAATGCATTCTTTATGAGACTTCAGGACGGAAGACTATAGAAGTGATTTTGCTCTTTTATTGCGGTTTAGATTCTTGGGGCTGTTTAGAAACTTAAATATAACAATAATATACATAACACGTTTAGATGCTTTATTCATTTTTTTTATTTTTATTTTAAGAATACAATGACCATTTTTTGTATTTATCTATATATAGAAATGTCATCTCAAGATTTTAAATTCTTCACAAAATGTACAATTTCATAAGTGCAATTCTGCACTTCTGAAATTGTACATTTTGTAAAGAATTAAAAAAAAAAAAAATCTGCATCACACAGTTCCAACATGCGGGTACTGTGCAGATTCATAGGCTTCAGCTAACGTGTAGGAGGCTGAAAAAATAAAGCTATCTAGAATGATAAACCGCTGTAGATGAGTCCAGTACAACTGAGAAAGATGTAGGAATGTAACAAAGTTAACATACAACTTGAGATGAAATTATTATATATAGATAAATACAAAATGGTCATTGTGTTCTTAAAATGAAAAAAATAAATAAATAAAGCATCTAAACATGTCATGTATATTATTGTTATTTAAGTTATTATCAGTTATTATATTTAAGAATCTATACAGCAATAAGAGCAAAATCTCTTATTGCTGTGTAGGTTGTGTAGATTGTGTGGAGTTGTGTAGATTGTGTCGGTTGTGTGGAGTTGTTTAGATTGTGTAGGTTGTGTGGAGCTGTGTAGATTGTGTGGAGTTGTGTAGATTGCGTAGGTTGTGTAGATTGTGTCGGTTGTGGAGTTGTTTAGATTGTGTAGGTTGTGTGGAGCTGTGTAGATTGTGTGGAGTTGTGTAGATTGTGTGGAGTTGTGTGAAGCTGTGAAGGTTGTATGGAGTTGTGTAGGTTGTATGGCGTTGTATAGATTGTATTGAGTTGTGTGGAGCTGTGTATATTGTATGGAGTTGTGTAGGCTGTATGGAGTTGTGTAGATTGTGTTGAGCTGTGAAGGTTGTGTGGAGTTGTAGAGATTGTATTGAGTTGTGTAGGTTGTGTGGAGTTGTATAGATTGTATTGAGTTGTGTGGAGCTGTGTAGGTTGTGTGGAGTTGTATAGATTGTATTGAGTTGTGTGGAGCTGTGTAGGTTGTGTAGATTGTGTGGAGTTGTATAGATTGTATTGAGTTGTGTGGAGCTGTGTAGGTTGTGTAGATTGTGTGGAGCTGTGTAGGTGGTGTGGAGTTGTACAGATTGTATTGAGTTGTGTAGGTTGTGTGGAGTTGTATAGATTGTACTGAGTTGTGTGGAGCTGTGTAGGTTGTGTAGATTGTATTGAGTTGTGTAGGTTGTGTGGAGCTGTGTAGGTGGTGTGGAGTTGAACAGATTGTACGGAGTTATGTAGGTTGTATGTAAAGCAGCAGTACATTATATAACAGGTCGTGTGCATGCATGTACTTTTCCACGTGTGTGTGTGGACTTGTGAGACGGTCCCTAACTTCTCTCCTCCTGTGGGGGACTTTGGCGACGCTCCCTGAGTGTTTCTGATGAAATCTCCCTCCTCGCTCCTCTGGCTGCGGCTCGGCTAGCCTGGAGAAGGAACGGACCACAAACTACATCTGTTTAGAGCTCATAGTGTCGTTTTTCCTGAATTATCTTTGCGTTTTAGCATCGGAGCTCACCCAGGCTCGCGTTAAATGAAGGATTTCGTGTTTAAATCGACGCCAAAAGTGGAAAAAAGTCGAGTTTTTCCGTTAGCTTCCGAGCTAACCCCGCCACTTTATCGGAAGAGCCTCTGCTTCGACTAGAGGGGACAAAATGGCCCACTTTTCGACGTCTTGCTTGGAATATACTCACAGTTTCTACTCCACTCTCACCAGGAACTCTTCTTCGCTTATTTCTCCCGTCTCCACCCGAAAGAAGAATCGTATTTCTGTCTCTGTGAAGATGATCATGGTGTTCTGTGGGTCTGATCTGGGAGAGGAGGGTTTTGAGTGCTGGGCTTCAGGGAGACCAGACCGGCAACATCTCACAGCGGCTTAAACACTATGGACCAGCGCTATTAACATTGATACATTTATATATATGTCAGTATTTATGAACAGTATTCGTTGAAGTCCTCAGTTCTGTGGTAGCTAACATTTAGCAGTATAGCGATTTCTTTCTTTCTTTCCTTTTCGTTTAAGCCTCGAGAGCCTTGCAAAATCACCTTTAAAAATTACTACCATAAATACAAGCTGAGGTCATCCTGAATTCATTTTTAGCTTTGTTTGCCACCTAACGCATTTTGTAGTTTTTCAATAAAAAAAAAAAAGAGCCGTGCCAGTAAAGCAAAGTACCAGTATTGGTTTTTCGACATTTATGAAGTCAAACGGTTCTCCTTCCAGTCCTACTAAGATTTGGCCTACTTTGATGCTGTTTAATATCTAGAACACATAACATAAACAATGTTCAGGAGTATGAGTTCAGAGAAGCACTTTTCCAGTGGAGGTTCCCAGTCCAGGAACTCCAGTCTGGAAGGGGCCAGAGCTGAGAGTTCCTGGGTCAGCATGTTCTTCACCGTGTCCAAGCCGGCCTGGTCGCTCCTGCAGAGGTATTTACCTGGAAGAGGAGCTCAGACACCAGCACACTGGAAACGTGAGTCTGGACAGTCAGACAGTCTGGACAAAGGAACTTTGCTTCACGGACTCGTGCCAGATTCTCCAGGTTCTGCTCGTTTGAATGTGGCATATGTGCACTGCCAGCACGAAAACGCCACATTCCTGTCCCCTGGTGATGGAGAGACCCTGAGCTGGATGACTGCTGACTCTCTGGCAGAACTGGGCATTCAAAACTCTGCTGGTGTGGATTTTGAAACACAGCCACAGCCCCCAGGAGGATACCTCACAGCAGCGAGAAATTCCCTCAGCCAGGTTCTGCTGAACGCGGCCACAGCCCAGAAAGACTCGAGAAGCTCCGGGCGACAGTCAGAGGTTTGGTACTCGGAACCAGCAGCTACCCGGTACAGCAGCACGTCCACCAGCAGCTGGTGGTGGGACGGACTGTGGGGAACCGGCGATGGCCCTGAAAACGTGGTGTCAAAGTCGTCACGGACTAGAACGTCATCTGACTCAGAGTGGCCGCATTGTGAAGAGCGTCACAGTAGCAGCCATTGTCAGGAACGAGGTTCAGGGGTCGCAGGCGATGGTGTGCACTCAATGCACAGAGAAAGCGCTGGACCCTCGTGTTTCAAAGAGCCAGCAGACAATGAGGGCCTTCACATGCCCCGGCCAGAATCTCTCCCAAGCTCAGAGCAGCTCCCGGCAGTTCACCAGCACGGTGTCATTGGCCCTCGGTTCAGTGCCAGAGCTGTCGCCGCCTGCAGCGAGGTGGCAGTTCTGACCCCGGATCAAGACAATGGCTACTCTAGTTTGGAGGAGGAAAACGCAAACACTAAGAGTCTGAACATGAAACTAGCAGGCGAGACGCAGGGACAGTCGGAGTCCGACGCCTCTGCTGCGTCTCAGGGGAGCGACGCTGGAAGCCAGGGTGACAGGGGTGAAACCGTAGAGGATCCTCCTTGTGAGGAGGACAAGAGCAAAGAGGAGGAACCGAAAGAGGAAGAGTCTGAGCCTGCACGTGCAGACGAGGCCTTACCGAGTTCATCCACTCCTCAGTGCCAGAACAAGGCGATTGCGTACATCATGGGCAGCCCTTGCAGCGATGAGTCTGACTCGGACAATGACAGCGACTTGGACAGCGACGACGATGACGGTTTTGACAGCGAAGGCTCGTCCCACTTCTCTGATTCTGATGACCTAGATGACAGTGATGAGGGCGATGAGGATGAAGAGGATTCAGAAGCTGATGAGCTCGATTCTGAAAGCGAAAGGCTATGGAATTCGTTGTGCCAAAACAGGGACCCCTACAACCCCCGGAATTTCACTGCCTCTATACGGACAGCCCCCAATCCCAGTGCTGCTGCAGTGGATTCGCCCCTCTCGGGATCCCCAGCAGAGTCTGAACACTCCCCTTTCTCTCCCCCTTCACCTCTCGTACCCCAGGAGGAGTCGTCCAGCGAGGAAACCTGTTCGTTGGACGAGACGGAGAATCTGAGGTTGTGGAACTCTTTTAGCTGCTCGTCAGATCCCTATAATCCCCTGAACTTTCAGGCCCCAGTCAGGACTCGAGAAGTAGCCAGGGGCCGCTGTAAGAAGGGGGCACCTGTTGGGCCTCCAGTATATAAGAAAGAGGAGGCTGAGGAGAGGTTGGACAGTGGATTCTCAGAAGCAGCTCCTGAACTTGGGCTAGGAGGCTCCAGATGTGTGAGGCTGAAAAAGGTTGGTGTACTTAATTAAAAAAACTTTACTTTGAGAAAATCCACATATTAGCAAATTAAGGTCAAAATTCATAAGCGTACGCTGTCTCTCGCCAAACCATAAAGCCCAACATGTGACTAGTGGCATATCATGTGATCTAATGGCGTATTTCTCAGTCATGAAGCTTTCGGGGCATTTCCTGAATGAGAAATTCTTATTTAAACTGGTGACATCAGGAGTTTCCAGTTCAGGGGTTGGGGGATCCCATGCTTGACAGATTTGTGTTTTCTCTCCTCTACACACATGATCGAGCACATGTGGGGTTTTTAGGTGTGTTAGATTGGAGGTCCCCAACCTTTTTTGCACCACGCACTAGTTTAATGTAAAACAGTATTTTCACGGACCGGTACAGATTAAACTAAAATTTTTGACGTACAGTATCACGTGACCAAGATGAGCATTTTTTCCAAAGTAAATGATTTTTCAGACTGATAAATATAATATTTTTTATTCTGTCTTTCTCTGTGCAGCCCGGTACCAAATGACTCTGACCAATACGGTCCGTGGCCTGGTGTTTGGGGACCTCTGTGTTAGATGATGGAAGTGTGTAAAGTGCACTGACTTTGGCAACCCTAAAGAATATTAGGCAGTTTCCGATGCAGAACCATGTTGATCCTGTTGAAGTGTTCAATTTTTTCTTGAGCTGTTCAGCATGGTGCTGCATCTGAAACTGCCCAGTATTCTTTATAACTGCAGAGAAAGGACATCCACTGTACCCAGCCTGGTGTCATGGATTTTATTTATTTTTGAACTTACAAAAATCATGCACTTGCTTATCTCCAGACACACAATATGCATGTTACTTTGCGTAGGAGGATGCAGAAAATATCTGCATAAGGCAGAAACTCCTAGCATTCTCTCATCTTTAGGCCTGGTATCCCAGATGAGTTCTTTGTGTAATATAATAACAGCTGATAGTCATGTTGCTCACTCCGCAGTAATTAGTGCTAGTGCTATGTCACGCTGCTATTTGTGTGTGTTTTTATGTGCATCATGCTGCAGATTTCAGCGTCTGTGGTTATTGCTGAGGTTATTGGCAGGACTCTGCCGTTTTTGGCTCTGTGCCGCTCAGTAACTTCTATAGGCTTTGCTGTGAAATGATGTAAAGCAGTGCAAGCAAACCATTTTCCTTTTTTATGCCCTGTGATCATCTGATGCAATGCTTCCATTTTATACTCTCCAGGGAGGTGTGAGTGAGTGCTCTGCTCGTTGCTCATTATCACGCAATTCCGTGGCCCATTTTTCCATCTGACTCCGTGCTAGTCATAACCATTAGCCTGGATCTAGAAGTGCGTGCCTTCCCAGACTCTGAGATGGAATGACCCATCCATCAGCCACTCCGGTGGGGAAATCTAATCTGCCGGCACCTTATTTTCGCATCAGACCGTGGAAATTTCAGGCGGAATTTTCAATGTTACTTAGCAACAGTGAGTAATGGCTGGGCAGCAAACACTTAAACTATGAATGTGCTGGCTGTTAAAATAAACATTGGCTTTTATTTTTAATAAGCAATCTTCTAGTGTAGCTTTAGGGCAGCTCACCGTTTACATCAGTCAGACACGATCCTAAAACCCCCTGCCCAGTATTGCGGTGGTATCAGGCACAAAGGCGCTGGCAACTAAATCTTTAAGGCCTGTAAGTTGTGAGGTGGGGCCTCCATGGATCCCAATAGTTTGTCCAGCGCATCCCACTGATGTTTGAATGAATTGAGATCTGTGGAATTTAGAAGACAAGTCAACACCCCCAAATCTTAATGTTCCTCAGAGCATTCCTGAACAATTTTTCAGTGAGTCAGGGCACGTTACCCTGCTGAGAGAGGCCACTGCCATTAGGGAAAAGAGTTAAAGGAGTGTACTCAGGCATGTATAGGTAGGTGGTATGTGTCAAAGGAACCCAAAATTACCAGCAAAACATTGCCCAGAGCTTCACACTGCCTCTGCAAGCTTACCTTCGCCTCATAGTGCGTCTTTTCCTCATGTAAGTGATGCACCTGGCCACACCCATGATGTAAAAGAAAATGTGATCTTTAGACCAGGACGCTTCCTTTCATCGCTCCATGATCCAGGTCTGAAGCTTACATGCACACTGTAGGCACTTTGAGTGGTGGGCACAGGTTAGAATACACTGCACTGTGTGTACTGAACCCTTTCTTTCCTAGCCAGCATGAACTTTTTTTACAAAAGATTTTCCATGGGATTGAACCAGATGGGTTATCCTTCGCTCCCTACGTGCCTCAGTGAGCCTTGGGCACCCATGACCCTGTCCCAGACATTCAGGTTTATTTACATAGCACATTATCAAACACAAAAGGTCATTCAGGCTTTACAGAAATAGGATACAAGATATATAGAATAAAATACTGGAAGAAATGAAAGAAAATGCAATAGAATATTTAAAGGAAGGCGGAGGAGAGTAGTGCAGCTTTTTAAAGCTCCAGTCGGTGCAGATCTGATACTGAGGAGCAGGTGGTTCCAGCAGCGAGCTGCATAGTGACTAAACACAGTTTCACCATGTTCAGTTTTGGGTCTTTACACCACCTGCTGACCAGATCCCGCAGATCTAACAAACCAACCAGGAATCCACTTTTGGCAGGTAGTTCCCACTGCTTACGTGGAACGCCGTAAAAGACCTGCCTGCTGCTTTGGAGATGCTCTGACCTGGTTGTCTGTCCTTCATAGTTTGGCCCTGTGCCAATCAATCACTATTTTCTTGCAGCAGCTTATTTGTTGAAAGCCATCTGGACATTTTCTGTTACACTGCTAGAGATGTTTGGATTGCAGGGCACAAAACATGTCGTTTTAAATCAAATAACTACCTGACATCCTGTAGGGTGAACATTATTTCTAAGCTATCAGTTCGCAGTAACACGTTTTTCTTCAATGAGCATTTCTGAGGCATTCTAAGCATCACCACTGTTTGTCTACAGGTGACGTTCGTGGAGGAGGTGGAGGAGTTCTACGCCAGCAGTGATGAGGACCGGCACGGTCCGTGGGAGGAGTTCGCCCGAGATCGCTGTCGCTTCCAGCGCCGCGTCCAGGAAGTGGAAGAGACCATCAGCTATTGCCTGTCCCCCACTTTCCGCCTTGTCATCTTTCAGAGACTCTACCATAGTAGTTGATTAATCCTGTTTGCTGTTTTGTGATTGATTTTTTTTTTCTTTCTTTCTTTCTTTCTTTTCTGAATGCAAAGACAGAAATAATATATATATTGGTCTAATTCAGGGCAAAAAGGGGGCCGGACAACTAAAAGAAAGTGAAAGGGCTCTCATGTTGCAACTTACCACAGATTTGTGCTAGCGATTGTCACTTCACTTGAGTCATTTGCTACAGACTCATGGTTCTGGGCTAAGCTGTGTACAGCATGCAATGATCTGAAGTTTCCTCAACACCACAATTACCTATTTTTGAGTTTCCTCCTAAATCATGAGACAAATAATGAAACGGCCAAATTATCAAAACTCACTGGACACAATTATTTTTGATAGTTTTGACATTCAGCCTCTGCTGTATTAGTGTAAGAGTATTGAAATCGGCCACCTGTAGTATTAGTATTTCCTGTTGCCTTCATATACTACCAGGTCTGAGGCTACGTTTAGATAGGTGGTCACTCCATCCTTTACAGCACTTTTACCTTTTGTCTTAGAATAAGACTGTCCAGTTTGATCTGCAAAGAACTGGAATAGCTGCAGGTTTTCATATCAAACAAACAGGCGCATACTTGGTGAAACTTTTTAAGTTCAGCTGGTTTTCAGACTGCGCACCTGGTTTCCTGGTATGAAAAGTTATACTGGCATTTTACTGGTAAGATTGGACCCGTGGTGCAGTTTTTGTTGATCATAAGTGCAAGAGATACAGAAAACAACATGTAAAGTACAGAAAAGTCTTTCGCTCAACGCATTTTATTGGAATTTTTTTTTCCACCTTCCAGAAAGTATTCAAATTTCAGGCTTGGAAGTTCCAAAGAATCGTCCTCAGATGTTTCTGTTCAGTCTCATTCGTCAGTTTTGTACGTATGAGTCCACATGCCAGTAGCTTAACCAGTTTAATCTGGTCAGGTGAGAAATAACAAATCTGGTTTGAGTGTCATGACCTGTCTGAGCGTAGCCGTAAAAACTCATCACTTATTAGCCTCTAAACCAGTTTCGCCGACTCTTATTCTGGAGATTTGCTTTCTTGCAGAGTTCAGTTTCAGTCTTAGACCAACATACCCCACCACTGATGCATCTGGTCTAACCGATCAAGGACTTCTGAAGAATGGAATGAGATGGAGCAGGAGTGGCAGGTTAAGGTTGGAACCGGATTCTGCAGGGAGATCGATCTCCAGAGCCAAAGTTGGTGTCCACTGCTCTAAGCCAAAGATGACGCCTCTGCTCTGACCTGGAAGACTTGGTGTTTAACCAGGCAGAGCAGTAGAGCGACCGCTTCTCCTGAGTTACCACACACTCGATGAACCAGTGTATGTGTTATTAATAGCCCGAGTTCAGTTAAGCTAAAACAGTGTCTATTCCAGGGTCTGCGGGAGGCCAGCGGGAGTCTCAGTGTCTTAGTGGTACACATTTGCATGGTCCCGTCTATTTAAAGCCCCAACTTTCTTTATCTCCTGTTTATCTGGCCAAACCCGCCTGGCTTTCTAGTGCTTGAAAATCACTGTGGTGTATCTTGTCTTAAACAAAGGGTTGTTGTCTCTGTACTTTGAACTGTGGCAGCTGTGACCAAGTGGGTGAAATCAATTGTTTGACTATGAGAAATGCAGGGACTAAATGCATGTTTTGAAGATGATAAAAAAAAAATTATACATGCTTGATGTCAAAGCATAGGGTTAATTTGTTAATCAGTAAAATTAACATGAAAGTGTTTTATTTTTGTAAAACATTTAGGAGTATAGTTATTCTGCATCTACTCTGGGTTTTGTGACTGAAGTCATAATCAGTTTAACACAAAATAAACTAATGTTTAAATATTTTGTCTGTTTTCCTTTGTGTATAACTCATCTTGGACTCAGGAATAGTGAAACATTGGGTACCATAAACGGGTGTAAAATAATTTTTATCCGCTCAGTTGTGTGGCTGAGTGTCGCCACACATGCACTTATTTCTTTGGAAGGAAAGGCAAGACGTTTTCGGCAGAAATTCTCCTGCCGTCTCTTGCTATCTTGAATGACTCGAAAAAAATGACTGTAGCCCTCTGCAGTTACATAAACTACTTAAAACTAGTAAGCTCTGTTACTAGTTCAGAGGAAATTTTAAACCGGTGAAATCCACTTAAGCTGTTTAGTGACGTAAGTTGCCGACATACAGTCAACAGTTATTGGCCCCCTTAGTAAAGGTGAAAAAGCTCATGAAAAAACGGTTAATTAGCTCAGCCTTAATGCTGAAAGAATGACAATAAGATTAGAAGCCCCTTATAGTCATGCATGAACACAACACACAGAAATTCTCTGCGTTTAATCCATTCACCAAGTGAAGCAGTGGGCTGCCACCAACAGGGGGCGCCCTGGGAGCAGTGCGGGGATCTATCCTTTAATTGAGAATTTAGTAAATGTTTTTTTTATTATTATTAAACCATGTTAGGATTATTGATCTCGCTGCATTTAGTCCTTTGTGCAGTTTCCCTTCACACAACAGAAATGAGTCTCCTGTCACACCTGATGAGATCCGAACCCGCTCAGTGCAGAATCTCTCCGGATCTAGGGGCCCGGGTCCTCTGGTTTGGACTTGCCTCTTTGGTTCCCCCAGCAGGGTTTAGGTCAGGGGACTGGGGTGGCCACGCGTCCTCCTGTGGTCAGTGAACCACTGGATTTGGGTCAAATTCTTCTCTGCATTGAACTCATTTAACCCATTCACCAAGTGAAGCAGCGGGCAGTCAGGAACCCGGGGAGCAGTGTGTGGGGACGGTCCCTTCCTCAGTGGTGCCACCAGCAGTCCTGGGATTCAAACCCACATCTGATCGCAGGGGTGAGTCCCTAACCAGCTGCCCAGTGTTTTGACCGCTGCTATATTCCTCCTTGAGGACCCAGCCACAACCTTTTTTTCTTTCTTTCTTTCTTTCTTTTAGTAGATTGTATTTGTCTTATTAATGTTCAAAGAGAGCCTCACGGCTGGGCAGTGTGGAGCACTGTTTCCTCACACCTCCAGGGTTGGGGGTTGGAATCCAGGTCCTGGTGTGTGTGTGTGTGTGTGTGTGTGTGTGTGTGTGTGTGTGTGTGTGTGTGTGTGTGTGTGTG
>JBBIGA010000132.1:20597677-20615862 GCA_037576975.1 Alestes dentex | reverse complement strand
ATTTTGTAAACCTTGTACTTTCCAAGAGATAAAACACAGGTTTTACATCTTACATTCAGGACGAGACCTTCGAGGTACTCGCCACAAAACCAGGATTTATTTGGGTTGATTAAAACGTCAAGGCAAGTTCATTTCAGTGTAAAATTAGACTCTCCGTCACTACGATAATTTGTCTTTGTTCAAAGGGTTACTACAGAGTCAGACTAAATACAGAAGTCTCGTAATTTATTTGCTGAAACATTTTATTTGTTTTATTTGACTAGATTTCGGTATGGTTGAATGCACAGAAGGCGGCAGCAGTTTTCATTTCTACTGTAGACTTTTCGTTTTTTCTGTTTCGGTTGCATTTCTACATCGTGAATGTTAAAATACTTTTTTGGACATCGATGTTCAATTAAACAAGATATTTTTTCTAAGCTGTCAGAAGGGCACTGTTCTGGTTCCAGAGGTCCACTATGGGTCATGACTGTTCGGTGCTTGGTGTCTTGAGGTTTGTGAGTTTCTCTTCTGGACATTCACTGAGCATCACAGAGCCCTATAGAGAGACGGACAATTTTTATTCACCTTAATCTTTACAAGAGTGATCTTACTAAAGAAACAGGTCTTACTGAAGAGTAAGTCAAACAAGGTGAGCAACCATTTTGGTCACAGCATTTGGTGTTCGACCTCTCCTTCCATAGGGAGTTGCCCCTGTGATCAGAAGGTTGTGGGTTCGAACCCCAGGGTTCAGGGTTAAATGGGTTAAATGCAGAGAAAGAATTTCGCGCTGTGTGCTCTGGTGTGTTCATGTATGACGAATGGACACTTTACACCTGGTGAGCGGTCACAGTGGTCATCTTCAAACACATACACTCCAAATACACGTACTGTACGAATGTCTTTACTACTAACTATTCATTGTGGTACTTTAGAGGCAGTCGTAGTTTTGCACTGTTCTCTGCTGAGTAGTCCACAGATTAAAAAAACCCTCTGGCCCACTTATCGCGTCGGGCATCAGATTTAGTCCACTTCTTTTTTATCAGCATTATGGTGTCGTGTAAAGAGGGCAACTAGAGCAGACAGTAACTGGAGCAGGACGCGCCTAGTCTTTCTAATTCTACTTTGTTTAATGCGGCGTGAATCCAGGCTCCCATTTGCACATCAGGCTGATGAGCAAACCCTCCTGTTGCTCCCATAACTCGAATTTCCCTTCTGATCCACCTACAGAGACTAAGCCAGTGGGGTGGGGTGGCAGAAGGGGGGGGGGGTGCTGTTTTCCTCTCTCGGATCAGTAACGCTGACCATGGACCAGAACCCCCCCCACCATCAGTGAACGCAGGCCTGTAGAGCTCACTTTCCACACCAAGGCCCCCCTAGCCCAGAGAGAAGCCCCTCCCTCTCCAGGGTGAACTCCCACCCAGCCCCAGCCCCAGCCCTCTCTCCTCTGCAGCCTGTCATCCCCCCTCTTTCGATTTCCAGGCACGACGCTGTGTAGTTTTTCTCCCCCCCTCCTCTTCCTCCTCTTCCTCCTCCTCCGTGGCATGGCGAGGCGAGGCGAGGCGAGAAGAGAAAGCTGCGTTCTCCTTCTTCCAGCGCTACTTTTTTCTTCTTTTCCGTGAGGGAGGAGGAAAGAGAAAGGAGCCCACCCACCAACCAACCCGACCAACCAACAAAAAAAAGGAAAGAGACTAAGAAGAAGAAGAAGAATCGGCCAGTCGAGGGTGCCTTCGGACCGAAGCGGAGCCCCTACCCGCGCGTCTGGCTCTTCCTCCTGGAGAGAGGGAGAGAGAGAGAGAGAGAGAGAGAGAGAGAGGGAGGAGGAGGAGGAGGAGAAGGTGTCTGGGTTTGTTTAGAAGAGCCGCTCGCGCTACTTTGTTTTCTTCTGTTCCTCCTCGCGCGCCGCTGTTACATAAGACATTCCTCGCGCACTCCCAGCTCGAGCTCCTCGCGGGCGCAGTCTGAACTTACTTTGCGCAAAACAGTGCGCCATTCTGCCAGGGACTCCGCAGGAAGCGTGTGTGAGTGAGTGAGTGTGTGTGGCCAGACGTTACATATCGAGCGGCTGTTTGGTTTTATTTCTTCTTGGAGTTTATTTTTTTTTCTGTGAAGAGAAACAGCCCGGACCCGCTCTGGCCTCCCCGGGCTCCGGTTCAGAGACTCGGAGAGCGTTTCTCCACTCGGGAGACTGGATTTCTAAGCTCGGAGGCACTTTCATGCAGTGAGGAAGAAAAGAGGAGCAGGAGGAAGGAGACAGGAGCTGCACGTTTCTCTGCGGTTCCTCAGTCTCACCGAGAGGAACCTCCACCACCACCACCACCACCTTCAACAACAACAGGTTTGTTCGTTTTTTTCCTCTCTTTTCCTCCACGTTGCTGTTTCATTTCCACAGGTGTGTGTGTGGGAGTGAGCGAGTGTGTGGGTATTGTTTTGCTTTCCTTCCGAACAGTCATACCTCCCCTGGCTTTTCTATCGCCAGTCACAAGTTCAGGCCCCCAGAAGTTCTCCCGTGTGGAGCAGCTCCACACCTCTGGGTCTCGAACACGTTAGTCGGGTTTTGAGGAGCACGTTTATGGCTCCAGGCAGGATCACGTGTTTGCGGAAGTGCCGTGGAAGCGCTCTGATCTTCCCTAAATGAAGACCCAGTGCTCCTCAAGCTTTAGAGCCGTGCGTGGAGGACGAGGGGGGCTGTTGTGGAGTGGGGGCACTCTGGAGTGGGCTGGAGTGTGTGTGTGTGTGTGTGTGTGTGTGTTCTGGGGTGTGAAATCACTGCCCTCAGCCGCCACAGCCCCTGTCACCTTTGAGAGCCCCCTGCTTCTGAAGGACAGGGCAAAGTCAGAAAAGGGACTGTGAGATTTTTTTAACCCCCCTCTCTAACAGCCGCCCCCCCCCCGCCCGAATAAGGAGCTGAGTTATTCATAAGGTGAGCCTGTGACGTCACGGCTAATCTGCTCCTCTCCTGCATGCCTGGGCTGCTCTGAAGGGGGAAACCCTGTCATTTCTTACTCTCCGAAATGGATTTTCCTGCACTTTTGACCAGATTTACACTCACCCTGTCTCTTTTTTTCTGTTTTTCTTTTTTCGGAAGAGGGCTGTAACCCGAACGGTGTCGTATCTAGTCACCCTGCAGCCCCTCCACACTCGAAAGAGACCCTCAGCGTTTAAAAGTGACCCGCAGTTCGCCATACTTTCCTACCGCCTCGATGTGAGGACACTCCAGCATAACCCGCGATTCACAAACAATCTGAATCTGAATAGACCTCTCGTACTAATGAGTCATGGGGGAGACCCAGAGTGGAGATGTGAAGAAGTGTTCATCAGAATTACAGGCCTGCTTGGTGAAGATGAAGAAAAGCACAGACTCTGTTTGTTTTCGATGAGCTCAGCAGTGCTTTGATACGGGCACATTTTGAATCTTTGTTGACTTTGTGGCTCCAGCTGCACAGTTGCGTGACCTTTGTCGAGATCCTGGACGAGCCACTTTTATTTCTGTCCTTCGTACAGGACTGCAGTGGGCTGTGCTGTTTGTGATGGAATGATTTTTTGTGTTTTGTTGAGTTAGTGCTTGAGTGTGTGTTCCTCAGGCCTGTTTTGTGTGTCTTGCTCGGAACACAGGTCACATTACACTTGCTTTACAGAACCGAACACATCGCTACAGTACAAGGCCCGAGCTGTGGAGGCTGTGCGAGGATGAATCGCCGGATTTGTTTTCTGCATGTCCTGGCAGTTAGTTTGTTTATCATCAGGCACTAACAAAGCCCCCTTGTTCAAGATCTTATTTGCCTGTTTTCGTTATTTTGTAACATTTTATTCATTTCGTTTATTTCTGAAACATGTTCCATGCATAATTTCTGTACAGTTTTTTGATTCCAGTGCATAAAAGATGTTGAAAGGTTGTCTCAGGCAGTGGCAGGCTCTGTAGCGACTTGTCTTTTTTTTACGCGGTCTGAAGGAAGTGAAGGAGCCAAGTTTCCATCAGAACTTACTCATCCATCCCTGTGCATCCTCAAGGCAGATTTCTTAAATTAAAAAAAAATGTTTCGAGACCTTTATGGGTCATCCCGCCAGGTTATGAAACACAGGCAGCAGGATCTCCTGCAGTCATTTGTTGAAACATGTTCTCACAACAGCCTGGCACATGGAGCTGTGGGCCATTTTATTTATTGGTATTTTTGATTCAAGGAGGTCACGTTACGGAATAATGACGAAACACTGTCAGGCCTTCCGTTACAAAATGGAATTGTATGTTGTGTAACATACAGTCGTGGGATGTACCATCATGGCACATGTTGCAAAACTAGGAACATTGTAGTTTTGAAACCAGGATAATTGGGAACGTTTGCATGTGCAAACTTGCCTATTTCACTTCCTTTGTTGGAAAAAAATGCTGTTGCAGTATTACTCTATTCAAGCGGTCGTCGGAAAGTTGAATGGAAAGACTTCTGATTAATGGTGCTCTGGCTGAAAGCACAAAAGGTTTTCTTTGAAATAAAGAAATGCAAAGTTACGAATTCATTGTGTATCACCACCTTTATTATACAAGCGATTCTAAACAGAGAATTTCCCGTTTGTACTTTGAGCAAAATTAACCCATTATACTTTAGTGACAAAAATAATGATAAAGTGTCCTGACAGAAGAGACTAAAGCTGTAATGTGTAAATGTGTGTTTTTTGTTTTGTAATATATTATTTATTTATCTATGAATTTGGAAGGTTTTCAGTTTCATTTTTTAATACAGTTTTAATGGCTTTTTGATGAAACACATTACTAATGGGAAGAGTCTCCATGTTTACGTTGCGTTCTCACCCCGTTCTTTCTGTAACGCAACGAGTCGGCCGTAATTACCAATCAGATCCAGGAGTAGAAGTGCAACTAATGGGCTGATTTTCAAGAAATTGTCTTCTGATGCGGTTCTGCTTATTTGGCAGTTCCAGATTGACAAAATTAACGCGTGCATTCATTCATGTGGAGAAGATACATCCACATTTGTAAAAAATGAAATGCACAAATATTTTTTTATTTGTTGAAATAATAATACATTAAAAAAAAGAAATCATACAACACTACTAACTGGCGTCCAGCTAGTCACATATACTCCATGTAATATTCAAGCAAAATTGATTGAATAGACTGTTCAGTCTGGACTGTGAGTAAACTCCAGCTATTAAATAAATTAAAAGAAGGTCCTTGCTGTGAGACAGTGGTCTAAACTCAAGATCAGCACATAGTTTGCAGCTAACACACTCAAATATAATGTGAATGTAATGCTTCTGTACTATAGTTTTCTCTGCCTCCACCATGTTTTTGTTTATTTTTGAAGGAACGTTGTCAACTCCAGTATGCAACCGGATAGGTCCGAAGAATCAGTAATGAGATTTGCTGCAGACTATTTTTCTAATTGAATTTGATCTATTTCATCAATTCATTGCTGCAGCCCTAAACATTGTAAGTCAAAATAATCAAAATAATTCCAACGTGTGCCACGTTTCCGTGTTTTCATTTCAGCCTGCAATGAGCTGAATCTTCCTTAGCAGGTATGAATCTTATGATTTTGAAATATTATTTGCTTATTTAGTTTAAAGAGAACATTACTGTGTCCCTTCGGTTCATTTCGTATAGTGAAATTGCCCGAAATGGTTCAATATAAAGTCATACATTGAGTGACAGCAATTATTATTGATTTAACATCACAGACCAGCCACTGCACACTGATATAGTATAGCTGGTCATATTGCAGGGTGTTCTGTTCTGAAAGTGTGTGTGTGTGTGTGTGTGTGTGTGTGTGTGTGTGTGTGTGTGTTTTACACTTTACATAATCCTACGGGGGGGTGGGTTTACATGGCGCAACCGAGAACTTTTCGTCACTGGTGCAAACTCCAGCAGACTGATGCAATTTATTGTTGGGCATATCAAGCTGTGTTTACTCGACCAGCATCTGTTCTCTCTAATTAAGAGAGAGTGCTGGGCTGTCTTGTGTTCACTCCCACCAAAAAAAGATGGGGCCTAGACAACACCAGCCTTGAGCTCTTGTAAGCAAGTCTCCTCGGTGTGACAGCAGCCTGTAAATGGCGAGAGCTCTGTCTGCAGAAGTCAGGCTGTTGCACACAATGTGACCAGATGCTCATTCAGGCTTCGTCTCCAAGAGTGGGTTTTGTGAACCACATGATGTACACCTCTGAGGTGTATGGGGTCATAAGGTGTTCCAATAGAGTAACTATGGACAATATTAATAAAATTAAAGGTGAATTGGAGTATTTACACTCTCTCTGGTAATGTTTGTATCCAGCCCATGGAGAGGAGTGTGTTAGTTCAACCACTTATGCTAAAATTTTACTTTCCATTTTAATCCAGAAGATGACTGCACTCCTCTTTTGAGTCTTAGGCCGTTGTTTTAGTCAGATGACCTTTTTAGGGCTTTCTAATGATACGTGTTATGAAAGTGTTTATAAAATGTTATAACAACAAAATTGAACTGAATAGGATTTAATTTAAAAAATGTCTTTCTAAACTAGAAAATTCTATTTCTGAAAACACATGGCTTGAACTAAGGCACTGCCTAGAACTCTGTGTACAATTATTATTGCAACTCACCGGGCTGCTAATATTCTTAGATATGAAATGGCATCTGAGTTCATATGCCAGACCTTTGCTGTGCCATCGGATTTCTTTGCAGAAGTTCTGTCACCTTTGCCCTTTTGTGCCCTCCAGTTTGCCATTAGTGAGAATATTAACACCTCTAAAGAGGCCAACAGTTGTTCCCAAATCAAGAATGGCTGTATAATGATTAATGAGTTCAGGTGGTTCTTGGCTTAGCTCCAGGCAAGCAGTGGGTTTTTAAATAAAGGTGGAAATCATCCACACTGAGGTCATGTCCACACGTACACGAGTGTTTCTGAAACCAAAGATTTTCCGTTAATGTTTTTTCACGTCCACATGAGCACGTTTTCAAAAATGTCTCCGTCCACACGCAAAGACTCTGACGTCTCTGTCCTTCGTACTGGAGGGGCAGAAACTCCTCCTGAGTATAAACAGGCCAGAACTCCTGTTGAGAGCAGAAGGACTCTGTAAACGTCGGGACTGTGGATGGAAACATGATGTAAACACACTGTGACGTCATATGAGCGGCGCGCAGTCTGACGCGAAACGTTGCGTTTTTCAAAATCTTCGTTTTTCTCGTCCACACGTAAACGCAGAAACTGAGTTTTCAAAAATCGCCACTTTGGCTGGAGTTTTCAAAAACCTCCGTTTTCACACTGAACCAAAATGCCGTTTACGTGTGGACGAAAGGACAAAACGCACAGGAAAAAAACGTGTACGTGTGGACATGGCCTGTGCTGGAGCCGGCACGGCGTGAGTTGGGGTGGTCCAGGGAGTTTGGGGACAGGGGTGGTCTGCTCTACTGGCAGGAGCAGATAAGGGAGAGCGGGGTCCTGACTGAGATGAAGAGTGTGGCAGATGCTTCCACTTGCTGGGTTGCAAAAGCAAACACGCTTTTATTATTTGCCCCTTCCTGTAGCAGCACGCTTCAACACTTGTCTTGTTTTCAGCGGGGGCAAGTGGAAGATGTGTGGTCCTTCCACCCTTTCATCTTTTATTAAAGTGTGGTTTGTGTGCAGATACCAAATGAATCTAGCTCTGAACTCGTTCTCCTCCCTCACACTCTCGTTTTGGACTCTTTGAACAGTGTAGCCAGTCACTAAAAGAAGGGCTTTACATGAATTTAGAATTGTAGAACGCAGTGGAATTGTATGTATGTGCCCGTGTGGAAGTACGTGTGGGAGAGCATTAGTGGGTGTGTATGTGGGTTCCCTTGGAGGACATGCTTTGACTATGAATGTAATCTGAGCACACCACATTGGCTTTTATAGAGGGGGCACGGTGGATGGGGGTGTGGAGAGGGAGAGAGAGGCACTGACTCATGGAGCTCAACAGCATAAACCAGCCAGGGAGTCGGTGGGTTAGGACATAGTTAAGACAAGCACCCGTAAGTTTACACAGTGTCTGAGTTTTTCGACTGTCTGGGGATCAGCTCTGAGGTTCCTCTTCCCGCGGACGAGGTGAGGATCTGAGCGAGTGAAGCTGGTGGTAGACCAGCACAGAAGGCCGTCCTCCTGCCAGAGCTGCTCCGGAGCTTTGTTTGAGCGATTGTGCTGCTCGTCAAGCCCACGCAGTGAAGGTGGTTACATAACGATCGCTGATGTCTCCCAGCGCTGCTGCAGGAGTCAATCGACAGGTCCAACATGGTGCCTCCGGTGCTGGCCTTGTCCTACGGGGGCTCCGGTGGGCGGAGGCGTCAATAATCCGAAGGGGGGAGGAGGAGGAAGAGACGAAGAGATGGAAAAATACAAGGCTTTGTAGATTAAATCCTCAATAGGGGAGGCTGACGCAGAGCAGTTTTGCCTGTCACATTGAATGGAACCGCTTCGCTTCATGTATCAATTTGTGGATCATTGTTGGGAATGAGAGCTGAGGGAGATGGAGATGGATGGAGGAAGTAAGGAATCTAGCTGAGAGAGCCCTTCAGCCCTCTGAGGAGAGCACTCGCTTGGAGAGGGCCTAGCTTCCACCGTATCCATCGTCATGCCCTCAGACAGTGGTCAAACGGCCTTAAGAGCGTGATCAGTCAAGAACTAGCTCCAGCTGAGAAGGCAAAGGTGGGTGAAGACTGGAGGTTGGGAAGTTTGAAGCGTGGAAATGAGCGTGACAAGTGCTGGCACCCTCACAGCGTCCTGAACTGGAGCTTTCAGTTCGCCTGGATTAGCTCTGGAGTGCACGGGGGGGAATGACACCTTGTTTGGACCCACAAATCTAATCTAGAGTGTGTTGGAAAAAAGCAGAAAGACCTTGGTTTCGCTTGGTTTTGGGCACTATTGTGTCCTCTCCAGCTAGGGATCGTCTTTCTGAATGTCGCTTTGAAACCCTAGGAATGCTTTTGGTATTGAAAAGATAAGAAAGCACAAAACTCTGACAGGTGGCCGTGATTGTCTGAGACGATGGGCATTCGAGGTTATCAGCTCTGAGAAGCTCCTGGAATGTGACTGCAAATCAATTTACTCACTGTGTCCCTAGTGATGAGAATTTCAAACAGGATGCCAAAAAGGCACCTGGAAGGGGCCCAAAGGAGATCGGCGCC
The DNA here is from genome assembly GCA_037576975.1 of Alestes dentex. Taxonomy (NCBI): domain Eukaryota; kingdom Metazoa; phylum Chordata; class Actinopteri; order Characiformes; family Alestidae; genus Alestes; species Alestes dentex. Next base: position 20,606,752 of record JBBIGA010000132.1, on the reverse strand, counting down.
GTCTTGTGTGTTCCCCATACTCTGCAAAAAAAAAAAATCACTGTAAGGAAATAAATGAAATAAAAACAACAAGAAAAGTTCGTAAAATTAGGTGATTTTCATTTTTATCACAATAGATTTCAAGATTTGGTCTTTTTTGCCCTATGGACAAGTCCACGGTCTACTTTAGAGTAATTGTGTAATTGTTTGTAATCAGGCCTATAGATCTGCTTTGAAGAGTAAAAGTCCTTTAGAGATGAATGGGTTATGCACATGTTGACTGGTTGTAATCAATACAACCAGGCGTCTGAGTTCGCTGTTTCTTGATCTCACTCTCTTGCTTGGATCAGAATGCTACATATTCGTCTCTCCTGAGCGGATCAGGCCGCTTGGTTATTTAGCTGGAGTCAGCGGACTGTGATACAGAAGTTCTTCAAGGGCAGTAGAAACTTCACCACCAGCGCAATCCTGTCTGACACTGTGGAGCCTAGTATTAGGGACGCACAATTACAATAAAGAAAAAGCCTTTGGAACGCTAATTATAGCTGAGATTTCAACCAGGCACTTCTTGGAGAGAGGAGCACTTACAGTGACAGGCATGATGTGATCAAAGGGAGCTGACAAATGAGGACTCTAAAGGATCCTTCTTGTTTCGGGAAGAATAAGCCCTCTTTTACATAGACTGCATTCTCTTCGGCATCAGATGGAGTTCACTTGTGGTGCCAAGCACTCCTGATGAGTGATTCCTTGAGAATTAGCTCTGCTTCATCTGCCTCTTCCACTGACTGGAGCTGCGTCTATCTCAGGTGTTCTCTGTCCAACATTATTCCCGGAGCTGAGGGATGAAAGCAGGCAGACGCCAGTGCGAGGGGCTGATAAAGAGATGGGATTGATGAGAAGGAGAGAGGGGTAGAGTTAAAAGGATTAGTCTCTGTGTGTGAAAGACCCATCAGTCTGATACTGTCAGCCTCTTAATTAAAAATCCTATGAAATAGGGTGTTAGCTTTCAATTACAGCTAATTGAGCGCCTTTCGAATAAACAGTCGCAAGGTTGGTTATGATACATGACAGCTGCTTTTGACTCGGGTGGCTCTGATGGTCCTGGAATGGCCTGGCCTTTGACATGTAAATTGAACCATATTAGTTGTCAGTGACTCCTTTTCAGTTGAACTGTGCAGAGAAGCATGCATCACGTACTTCAGAGAAAACAAATTATGCAAATGTTTTTTTCATTGCATACATTAAGTTAAAAAAGCAGCAGCAAACATTGCTTTAACCATAAGCAAGCACTATGAAATACTTACGTGTTGCGTGCCGCAGCTAGTGCCTTGTATTGTGTAACAGAAGATCTCTTCTAGGAGAAACTGCATTTGTATATTTTCCCCTAGAAGAGATGCTCTGTAACCATCTAGGATCCTGCCGAGTTTAAATATGTCCTGACTGTCTTGCAGTGTCATGTTTGTAATAATTCTGCTAAACCTGATGACTGCATCTCTTGCCTCCTAATTGTGGGTTGTGGTAAATCATAATGGTCAAATCAGAATTCACCCCTAAATCCACATTACCATCACCGTTGTTTGTCCTTCAGCTCGTCTTATTCAACCTTCAGGTGAATGGTGGATTCTACCAAAATAACTTCTACCAAAAATTGAATTTCAGTGAGTGAGAAGGGGAAGTGCAGCTGAAGCGTTGAAATGCGTTCCTGCCCAGACCCAAACATTTGCAGAGCTGAAGCTACTGACAAATAGAGAAACGGTGAAATATGAAGAAACCGAAATCAGAATCACTTCCTCATAATTACTGCTGTAAGAGCACTTTTAAAAAATGTGCCTCAATTTCTGTTATTAGTGTGATGGCAGAAGCCGTCACACTATTGTTCTTCTTAAGTTTTATTATTTTTATTCTTCCCGTTTTTTTGGTGTCGCTTCTTTTCTGAGGCCGATTGAAAAATTGGCACCGTCCAATCTCCGACACATGCCTTAGACCCCGTCCTGATTCACTTGCATACAGCTTTTAATATAATGACCAGGGTCCGAGTAATGATAGTTTAAACCAATGGTTCTCAACCTTTTCAACATTAAGGCCCACTTGGCCACGTTAGATGATATTAAATAACCAATTGTGGACCAATGGTCTGTCTCAATTTTAGATTTTGCGGCCCAATCAAAAGCCTTCGCGGCCCATCAGTGTTTTGATCAACTTTTCTGGGTAACAGAGGCGTGTTCATATTGAGCATGAAGGACAGTAAAGTGCGGTAGTGCGGCGGGTTACGCTAGCCAGACGCTTTAGTGCTAAAAGGAGTTTCTCTCTGATTCTCCGAGCTGTTGTCTCCACCCGCCAAGCTTGTAGCACCCCGCACCTCCCTGTTTTCAGTTGTGCACACCAGAAATAAACTTCTGAGAGTTCTGGAGTGCAGTCACATCCCATTTTCTTGCAGAAAAAGCACTCTAGTTCCAACACATCAGCATAGCTGGTTATCAGAACATCTTTGTACTGATGACAAACTTGACTTTTTCCTTCAGCAAATTTGAAAGAATCTTTTCCTTCTAATACCATCTTGGTTAGTTGTTGTTGTTTATGTCTCAGATGTGCCTGGTGCGGCCACAGTGCTAATTTAGCTGCCGGGCAAAGCGCCAAGTAGGGGAACTCTTGGGTGCGATGCTGGCCCATGAGGCCCCGAGCTGCAGGGTTGGGGTGGGTTTTGTGCCCTCTGGCTGCTCATCGAACGCCTGTGTCTCTTTCGCCTCAGTGGGCCGAGACGTGCGCCTGAATTCTGGTTGAGCAAGGGTTCGCTCAAGTCTGGCACCTCAACATATTCACTAAACACATTTCCCTCCAAAATATAGCAGCACATTCAGATATATTGTTCTCCAGAGCTGTGTCATGACATTACAGCGAACACATCTGTGTCAGACTTTAGATTGTGCACCCTATCCCCTTATTTATGAATGGTGGAAAGACGACGAGGCTGGTCTTTTAGCTCTCTGCCAGCATAATACATTTTCTTCTCACCACGCAGTGATGGGAAGGGCTTATTTGGGTACTGGGGAAGGGTGTGGCGCTTACACATTGTTCCTGAGTGGCAGTGCTCATGGAAGATATTTTCACCACAAGCCTCAGTGTTACAAACACTCAGGATGTTGTTTTTCCACCTTCCTGCTGTGAGCTGAAATTGCTGTGTGCACAAATTTAGTAGTGTCTCACACACTCACCGATCAGCCATAACATTAAAACCACCTGCCTATTATTGTGGCAGGTCCCATTCGTGCTGCCGAAACAGCTCTGACATGTCAAGGCATGGACTCTCCAAGACCTCTGAAGGTGGTGCTGTGGTACCTGCACCAAGACGTTATCCACAGATCCTGCAAGTTGTAAGGCCTCCATGGACTGAACTCGTATGTTCAGTAGATCCCACAAATACTCAGTTAGTTGCTACTTCTGTAGGATCGGACCAGATTTTCTAGCCTTTGCTTCACATGTGCATCAGTGAGCCTTGGGTAGTACTTTTGGTAGATACAAACCATTGCATACCAGGAACACCCCACAAAACCTGCTGTTTTGGAGGAACTGTGGTCTGGGGTCCTTACGCTTGTCTGTGTTTTCCTGTTTAGAACACGTCAAGAACTAAATATATACCATCCCTTGACTGGCGTCATTGTAACGAGACATTGTAACGATATTCACATCACCAGTGGATTTAATGTTATGGCTAGCACAGTGCATTCTTGTTTTTAACATGACTGAGTAAATATGATCATCCTGTGATCACTAATTTAGAGTTTTTCCGTCTTGCTGTCGGTCCATTTAGCAACTAATCGTTTTGACACCAATAACGCATCAGTCTGATGAGGTCATCCTGTCGAGCAGAAGAACATTAGTCTGAGTGTTGCAACATGCTTTCTAAAAGAAACCACAGCTGCCTGCTATGAACATGTCAGACTTTCCTCAAACTGATTTTGGAGAAGTTGCTCCCAGACCATGCACTGTGTCATGTGTGGAAATAACCATGTCATTTTTCCATGTCACACCCTATTACAGAGATTTCCAAAGTTTGATGGATAAGACAGACTCAAGTGGGCTGAGAATCTGTGCTGCACACATACATCTGCAGACAAGAGCCCCCAGTCAGAATAAAGAGGCTGTAGGCAAGATGGCAACATGTGAGCGAGGCTCAGCGCCAGGAGGTCGTGCAAGAAGGACCCTTTGTTGAAGACTCCCTCTCTCTACTTTGTCCATTGCTGAGTTTTGGCCAGCTGCTAATGTGGTTTTGCATGTGACCTGGTGCGGCATGCTAGACCGGGCCATGATTTGCCTAATGTCGGAGAAGAATCGGAGTGTTGAGTCCCACGAGTCAACTGAGGGCTTTTATATGAGAAATTTCATTAGCCTGGTTAAAAAAGCCCCATTATATTTGCCAAATGGTTCACATTCGGAGAGCTCGCTCAAGTGAGCAGACTGGTTCTCACCACATCTGGATGTGTCTTGTGATGCTTGTGAAACAGAGGGAACAGTTCAGCAACAGTCACCTGAGTCGAAGTCAAATGTTTCCTTTTAGACATCCCAGCCTCGACGGCTTTTCCACTAAGTCTGTGGAATTGTCATGTGCCTCCAGTTCATCCACTTGTAAGGAAAGTTTTCCAAGATGTGCTCGAGTTGTGTTTTCTCTGGGGTCGTTGACTAACATTGGGTGGAGCAGTCTTCTGCAGCGGCTATGAGGGAGTTTCTCTGCTGATCCCTGGTGAGATCTTTGGACAGATGGGAGCACACAAGCTGTAGAAACAGCTGGCTGATCTCTAGACAGGCCCAAGGTCTTTGGTCACCTCCTGTGGCTTCCTCCCAGTATTAATGAAACCAGAGAGGCCTGGTGGAGGTCAGAAGGGTTTAACTCTTCACCCTGTCTCAGACGGCCCTGGCGTCTATGTGTCCTCTGCCGAGCAGACGCTCACTCTTGTCAAATGGAGCCATGACTTTTTGTGACCGAAATCAAAAGCTTTCTGGTTGCTAAAGCTTTCTGGTTTTCTATTTTCTCTTTTGTTGGAAGTTGGAAGATCTTCACTTTTAAATGGATAGCTTGTCAAATTCTGCAGTGACGTAAAAAGATTTGTAACAAGAATTAAGGAATGAATGTAAAAAGAATTAAGCAGTTATACTGTACATGTAGTGGCTCATATTACTGGTTGCTTGGACATTTGTGTCCAAGCAACCAGTAATGAAAACCATGAGGCCCCGTGTGAAAACGCCTTTCAAATGATGCGACACATTTCAAAAACACACATTGTTTGTCCAGCATGTCAAATTTTGGACTGTGGAGGTCAAGCGAGCACCTTGCACTCTTTAGTAGTAGAAAGTTAGTAAGTGTCAGAATAACCTTCACATGAATGCTAGACCCCAAGGAGTCCCAGCAGAACATTGTTCAGAACATCACACTGGCTCTACTAGCTTGGTGCCATCTCTGCCCCAGCCGCCTGCATGATGTGAAAGAAAACAGGATTCATTAGACCAGGGACCTTCTTTTAATGTTCCAATGTCCAGTTTTGATCCTCATGTGTCTATTGCAGGCACTTTTGGTGGTGGACAGAGGTCAGCATGTGCACTCTGACAGGTCAACGACTCTGCAGCTCCAAACACAGCTATTAGTGCTACAGTAGCCCCTCTGTGAGATGTGACCTGAAGGGCTAGCCTCGTACCCTATACATGACGAGCTCTTTTCCAAAACGAGATAAACGAGCTTGCCGTGCCATTCTGCTGTGTACTGAACCGACTCGCCCTTCCATCAACCTTTCAAGCCAAATCACTGTATTTCCTTGGTGAAAATGTTTTAAATTGCAGTTATTTCCCAAACTGCGATAAGAGCTGTATCTGTTTTTTTGGCTGAATGCTACATCTCCTCTTGGCCAATCAGAGTTCAGTCAGCCTTTTAAACTATTCAACCCTGAAGAGAGGAGATTTGCTTGCTTGTGCTTTTAAAATTGAACAATAAACCAGTTCTATGTTGAATTCTGTGTGTGCTATCGTGAACAGTTGGTCTTTGTAGCCTACTTTTCCACATTTGACGAATTGAATAGTGAATTACTATTGAATGCTTTGTAATGTATTATCAGTGTTGGTAGTTTTTGTCATGCGATTTATTGTGGCACTTTGAAAGGGCCCGAATATGAAAGAGAACACTAATAGGTCATTTGTGTGTGTGTGTGTGTGTGTGTGTGTGTTATTTTGAATTAAATTAGGCCTATTTGTTTTACGTAGTGGACAATGATGCTACTTTTACAGGTTCGACACTTTACTGAACAACCTGTACCCTATATATATATATATATACGTCAAACCACTCTCAGCACAGCTCAGAGCTACAGTGTGATCAGAGCATCCAGCGTATCCACACATACACACAGGGCTTGAGTTTTGGGTCACTGATGAATGCTCATGCTCACAAAAAGGGAAAAAATGGGGATAAATAACAGTGTTTCATGGCGATCGATAAATATTGATAAAATGATCAGTGATCCCAGGCCAGATTCGGTGGAGCATTTCAGTCACAATGGACTAGTTGGAAAGAAAAAGAATCCATGGATGCGTGTCTTTGAACACTGTCTTATAAACCATCCGGCCACTCTGCTGCTGGTGACATTTTGTTTGAAGAGCCACAGTTGCTGACTAATAATCTGTTCTATAAAAGGCAAAGTCCGTGCACCAGCTGCCACTCTGCTGAAGGCGGAAACCCAGAGATGCCGTATGTTTGGGTGTTCTGATTCCTCTCCCTGCTCTCAAGGAGACTCATGATGACTGGATGTTATCAGGGCACCATCTATTGGTGCTCAGGGTGATGGGAAACCAAAGCAAGAAAGGAATAGAGAAGTATGTGTGTGTGTGTTTTATATATATGTATATATGTATGTATGTGTATGTATATGTATGTATGTATGGATGGGCGAATAACAGAGGTCAGCATGTGCCAACAGTCATGTTCCTGCCCCAAAGCCAGTTTTGACATTTCTATATTATCTTGTCCATTAAAACTTTAGATGAATTCTCAGCTTCACACTTTACTGAGGCTTTCACTGACAATTGTACTAGTAATCAAGTAGTCTACTGATTTATTTTGACAGTTAATTGACTAATCATTTTGTTTTGTTGAACACTTTTTGGAGATTTCTGACACACTGACAGATTAATTGACCAAAACGTCTTTTCATAAACTGGGGAAAATTGCAATGAAGAGTTTTTATTTCTTGTTCAGTGGTGGGTGAAAGCACCAAGGGACAGAAACACAGTCAAATCACCAAGGGACGGTTGTGACTCTAGGACTGAAAGGACAATGGACTCTGGAATTGTAGTAGGCCTAGTGATTATAATGTTGAACATACACTGAATTAAGGTTACTTTATCTTACATGTTCAGCAAATTGTAGTCAGTTTATTTAAAGTGAAGTGGCCATTTGTCGCGTGTGAACACAGCACGCAGCGCCCGGGGGGCAGTGTGTAAGTGCGGTACCTTTCTCAAGGGTACCCCAGTAGTGCCACTGGCAGTCCTGGGATTCAAACCCACGGCCTTCTGATCACAAGGGGCAACTCCCTAACCACCAGACCATCAGCTGCCCCATCACTCTACTACTCTTTAACTAAAAAAAAACCCACTATGTTATACTCATGTTGCTGAAGCTAGAGGTTCCACTCCTGGCTTAGGCCTCCCTCTTGAGATTTGTCTATTATTTCTTAATGGTTGAACATGACCTTAACCGTGTGTTGACTAACACAGATGTTAAATTACCTTTTTAACTTCCATGTCATCAGTGTTGTCTAGGTGAACATTGTAAACACCACGACTTGACAAAATATTTGAATTTAAACATTCATTTGAATATAGACACGCGCACACACACACACACACACACACACACACACACACACTATCATAATGACTTGTAGTATGTTGTTAAATTTATATTGACAAGGTATTAAACCAATTTTAGATTTTCAGTTAAAGAGCTTACCCCTGTACATCCAAGGCACAAAACACACCAACGCTGCCATACAGAATCGTCTGAATTTGTCTGAAATTCCGTTTTATTCAGTAGTAATTTGTACAGTATGGATTTAAACGTGTTGAAATGGAAGCATTTTATTAGTTCTCAAAAGTGGGGAAGTGGGTAGGTAGACAGGGGATCCTTAGAAGGCCCAGTACAGCCACCTATCCACACCCCACTGCTCTACTGCTTATTGCTTTTATTTATGACTGTGGTGTCGCTCCTTCATTATAAAGACATGACTGGACTTCTGGAGCCCATGCAGCAACTTTGCATCCATCCTGGGTAGCTGTGTGATAACGACAAGAAAGGATCTTGTTTTACAAGACGAATAGTTGTTGCAGTACATCAATAACACAAATAGCAGAGGATGGCCCTCTATCACAGGAGGGCTCTGTGATTTGTTCCCAGTTGATCTTGGCCTCCTGGGCTCCGATTCAGACTGTGGACTAAACTCTGGTACTACTTCTGCCTTTGGTAAACGCGAGTGGCGCTGTAGGCTTGGACTCCGCCCCACAACGCGACTTTCCCGGCTCTAATCAAAGCGGCCGGGCCTCACAGCGGGCGCCTCCACCACTCGTTAACACAGCTCACTAATTGAAAACGCGGAACGCAGATGCTGCCCACACATCAAAGTGCTTCCTATCAAAGCTCTCGGAGGCGACACACAGGTGAGGAGGGAGGATGATTGGGACGTTTCGTAGAGACGCACACCCGACTGGGTTTTGCGGCACATTTCTGGCACATTTGTCAAAGCGCTGGAGTGCGGCGGCTGCTGTGATAGCTTCACGAGAGAACCAATGGGCTTGGGTTTACGCTGAAGCTGCACTCGTCCCGTGAGTGTAGTAGTGAAGCAAAAATGGCATCGATTTGCTGGTGTTTGTGCGGATCATATAGCCACCACTGCTCTGGCAGTGTCAAAATGACAGCTTCAATTCCATCTTCGGTACACAATAAAGATTCTGTCAGATGCCTATTATCTTGGCTATCTTGCACTTGTGGTGTGTGTGTGTGTGTGTGTGTGTGTGTGTGTGTGTGTGTGTGTGTGTGTGTGTGTGTGTGTGTGTGTGTGT
>JBBIGA010000132.1:20556934-20569476 GCA_037576975.1 Alestes dentex | reverse complement strand
GTGTGTGTGTGTGTGTGTGTGTGTGTGTGTGTGTGTGTGTGTGTGTGTGTGTGTGTGTGTGTGTGTGTGTGAGTGATCGGAGTTTAGTGTTGAGTAATCTGTTACCAGAATTTACTCAGCTCTAACAGTCTAAACTTCTGACTAGAGGCTCCTTTTTTAGCTAATGACCCACTTTTGTCTAAAAACACTTTGCTTTTTTTGTTTACCTGCGTTTTCCCCCTGTGGTTTCTCATCGTAGCCTAACAGCCAGTTACCACCCATAATACAAAGTTAGCTCACATATTTCTATAAAAAGCACACTAGCCGTTTCTATTTAAAGACTTCCTTGCACACAGAGAGTGGTCCATATCCTTCTTTCATCTCGGCATCGCCCAGGCAGGGCAACCATATTTAGAAAGCTCAAATATTATTAGTGGCCATTTGGATCTATTTTGCTGAGCCTTGCTATGGTCCCTGTGTGGCTGTGGCAAGCGCAAAAAGCTTCTAAGCCGCATGTATGAATCAAGTGTTCATATTTGTAGCATTACACTGCAGTAAGTGTTGAGCAATGAGAGCAATAAAATGTTGATACAAAAATACGCTGTTATCCTGACCGCTAAAGAAAGTAAATGTTTAAAACCGAAGTAAAAACTGCAGTTTTCTTTCAGCATGTCTAGAAGAAAGTGAAATCAGGAGACATTTACCAATCCTTAAAGCTACCTTTGCTCTTGTGGAACTCCTGAAACAAGAATGTTTGTTCATATTATGTTGTCGGTTTTATCCATGCAATTAAAACCATGGCACATTCGGCATTTTAATTAAAATAACACCAATGCTGCGTTCCCTGTTATCTGTGTGTTTTAATTCATCAAAAATTAACATCATTCCAGGTGCATCAACCAAGCAGTATTTGTTTTCTGGCCAAATGGTGTCATTTGATGTGTCAAGTTGACAAATGGACACCCATTGAGTATGAAATTGTCCTCCACATGCGCGTGCACACACACACACACACACACACACACACTGCATGCTCACATTATTTCAGTGACTAGTCACTCATATAATATGAATGATTGTAATTAGAGCGAAACACAGGGCAGGCAGAGACATGCACGTTGTGACCTGCCTTAAGTGGGTTGGTTTCATGATGTGAATACGGTTCCATACATGTTTACTTCGTAGGCATGTTCGATCACTGGTATTCATTGACTTTGGATCAAATTTGCTGACACCATAGTCTAGAAAAAGGTACCAAAGTGTACTCAACTTTAAGATCAACACGTTTTCGTCCAGGCTGCGCCCTATTTCTGCAACCTAAGCGGAGTCAGAAATGTCCACCGTAGGTGTACATAATAGCAGACCGTGTGATGAAATTACTTTTCAGGAAGAGTAATGTTGTGATAGAAAGATGGATAAGCTGTACCGAGGCCGTGCACACATTTCGCCCTCATAAACATGTACACACATGCACAAACGCACACTCGCTCGGAGAGGAGGGAGTACGGTGGCTGCGCTCCAAGAAGCCACAGCCCTTATGCTGTCCATGTGTTCAAGAGCTCTCACCCTGCTCTCAGCCGGGCCAGGACAGAAAAACAACGTGCGTGATGGAATAAGTTCAGTCCTTTAGAGAGAACGTAAGGCTTATTTAAAGTGGAACTGGAGCCCCGACTGTTCCAAAGACCTCTGAGTGCCGTTAGCTGTGAAGGCTGCTATCTGCTGGTGCGGTAATGCTGTTAACACAACGCCAGATTTGTTGCTGATGCCGATGGGTGCTGCCACAGAGAAACTTTACACCGTGCAGAAGTACCGAGTCCAATCTAACACACATCCTCGACTCTGACTCATGCATCTCGCAGGACAGAGAATGTGTGAATATGAGCCGAGCATGCTGCACCCTCTCTGTCTCTCAAATCGCTCGCGTCCCTTGTGTAGGAACGCAGCCTGTTGTGCTTGGCTGTCTTCCCAGCCTCTGTGACCACTGCAGCCCCTATTAATGGTCCTCCTCCTCTCAGAAACACACACACCCACATACACACAGCCGTTTCCCACCTGGAGACATGACTGAAACACTCAGCTTTTATCAGCCGGAGGGGTATAAACATTTTCTTCTTCTCATATCAGATCAGTTTTGTTGCACTTCTGCAGTTAGCACAAAGCTAAGAGGGTTTAGTGATCTACACATTTCAGAATCTTTTCGTTTGAGTTTTTTTTTTTGCCCAGGCAATGAAATACACCCTTTACGTTTACCTCAGATACAGGCAAATCAACTGAGACATGGTTTACCTTTTTAAATTGGACCTTTTTACTTGAGCACTGGAGGCTAACTTGGTAACAAACACTCAATAGTCGCCAAAATTGTTTCTGGAAAGTTGTAGCACCACAACACTCAGATCACTTCCAGCTCTTCATTAGAGCACGTTGCCAAGGCCCACTTGGCCACATTAGATCATATTAAATAACCAATTGCGGACCAATGGCCTGTCTCGATTTTAGATTCGTGGCCCAATCAAAAGCCTTCATGGCCCATCAGTGGTCCGTGGCCCAGTAGTTGAGAAACCCGGGTCTAGATCACGGTATGAGATTTTGTGAGCAATAAATATTAGCATTACATTTACATTACATTTATGGCATTTATCAGATGCTTTCATTTAAAGCGACTTCCATTCCCTAACTACAGGGGGCAGTCTCCCTGGAGCAGCTAGGGGTTAAGGGTCTTGCTCAGGAACCCAGTGGTGGTTTGCTGAAGGTAGGATTCGAACCCATAACCTCTTGGTCCAGGGGCTACTATCCTACCCATTAGAGCATAACTTCGCAGTGCAGCTGAAAGTTAGACAGTGATTCTAAATCGACCCTTTTGTTTGGCAAAACAGACTTTTTCAGACTTTTTGCCTATTAAAAAGTTTTTAATGACAATGGCCTGAATAAATACATCATATATACTTTATATACACAGCAATGTTTTTTCTTTTTGTAACGCTAGTCATTCTGAGCCCTGAACCACATCCGCAAGTCTGTGCCACCTTAATAAAAAGCCGGATGTTGGTTAAGTGGTTTTGCCAGTATTGGCGTATTTAGTGAAGTGATTTGTGACTGTTGACCTCTAGTATTAGCAGCATTAGGAACCTTAGCAACATCGATCTTGTAGGTCCAGTGTTCAACTCAAGAAGCAAAATATGAAGTCCGAATATTTCTTTACAGATTGATTACATTTTGAGTAAGTGGGAAATTGTATCAATTAGATTTTCACTGAAACATCCTTTTAAATATTGTAAAAAAAAAATGTAATGAGCTTAACTAACAAACGCACAGCGAATTCTTACTTTGAACCCCTTATTTTTATTCTCCAAGTTTGTCTCATTACACATACACTCAGTTAAACGCAGAATTTGCTGAAAAGTCTAAATGCAGGAGTTATAACTGATCCGGACTGTTCACAGAACGACTGTAATATCGAATTGCCCTAGCCCTCAGTGACATATCAGTTTCTAGATTACTGTAAAGGTAGCTGCAGGGAGGTGGAGGTTTGGATGGTCCTGTATTTTCCACTTGATGCTCTGCTGCTCTATCTGCCACCTCTGCATCTCTGCCTTCTACCCCTCCTGTTAAATATGAGTCTGTCAGACAGGATGCACAATATCTGATTTATGTGACTGGCGTTTCTCCTCTGTACTGCTGTGGCTGTGTTTGACAAGGACAGATGGCGCGCCTGCCTAATGTCCACGCATGCCTTGGTCATTTTAACTGGGAGAAATTTGGTGTCTTCCCTGACACTGACCAGAAGGCTGTTAGGAATGCCACACTGCTGTTCATTCTTTCAGAACTCAGAATTCTGGTGACAGAGCCTTCAGAAACAGCGTCTGGGCTCAGATGAAGAGCTCCAGGAGAAGCTACCAGGCTCTTTTGTCATTGAAATGCTGCTTTCGACTCAGCTATTCCTCTGGGAGGTCGGTGATGTTTTCCCCCTTAATTCCCAATCTCGTAAAAGTGCCAGCACACATACAAATCACTCCGCTGCAGCTCGCCGCCACTGCCCAGACTGCTAATGGCAAAAGAAAGAGAAAGAGATGCAGAAAACATTGGAAATTACTTCAAACCTTTTGCCCCTTGCAGACAGTTTGGAGAAGCTGGCAAAAAAAAGAAAAAGATTGTTCGAAAACTGGGGACGAATACTGGGGACATGCCTCGTGTTATTAAAGAGAGATACCTTGGGAAATCTCTGGTCAAACTGTTGGCGAGCTGTGTCCAGCTCAGAAGTCTCGTTTTGGCATTAGCGACAGATAAACAAGCCCATGGACTCACCTGGAACCCCGATGAGCCTCCATATGTAGCCCTGAATTAACGACGTGAGAGTGAGCTGGAAGAGGAAGGGAGAAAAGAGTGAGGGAGGCAGAATGAGAGTGAGGGAGCTGTTTATTCTGGGAAGAATAATCCCTTTAAGTCAAGACATTTTTGCTGCCTTAAGAAGAGGAAACCTCTTTTTACTTTTCAGGTTTTCTCTCTGTTCCTGTCTAATAAGGTACAGTTTCATGGGCTGTTGACATTGTTCTATTCCTTCTGAAACCGTGTCAGCAGATACACCTCCTAGTGGTCATCCTCTGACGGCATCGTGTATAAAGTTTATTAACATCCCAAACCTCACCGGCTTATTCATGACTTTGTGTAAATATCAGTAAACTGTCTGCATTGTCTGAGCCTCCTATTTCAGCACCGTTCTCAACACGTCTACGTAGCTGTGAACACTTAGCAATTTTCTGGATTTCTACATCGAAGATGTAAAGCTTTTTTGGTTAAAGAATCAGTCTGTTATATGTAGAATGGTGGAAAGTGTATGTGAACCCGTCATTGACTTGCCGTACTGTGTGACCAAAAGTCTGAGTTTTACAGTTATCCTACTGTTAAAAACGGGGGCCTTAACGATTGGAAGTTATCCAGGCACCAAAGCAGCCCAGGACATTTTTATGAATTTACATTTACACCATTTATCAGATGCTTTTATCCAAAGCAACTTCCATTCCCTGACTACAGGGGGCAGTCTCCCTGGAGCATCTTGGGGTTAAGGGTCTTGCTCAGGAACCTTGTGGTGGTGTGCTGAAGGTAGGATTTGAACCCATGACCTCTTGTTCCACAGACGAGGATCCTACCCACTAGTCCACCACTCTCATATTTCACAACTGAGGAGGCTTTACTGCTAATATGCAGTCTTTGTTTTTTTTGTCCACTGAACTGTGGTACTGCTGACCATCCTGGTGTCAGTCCTGAGCCATAGTGCACCTAAACATCATTCGTTTGTGAGGGGTGGTTAACCATTTTTGTCAGGTCAATCCAGTAACTGTATTCATTGGTACATCTGACTCAGACTACTGCATGAGTAATTAAATATAATTATTCAGAGTAATTATTGCCACATTAACCTTTTCAACCCAACCACTTATAGCTGTCCTTGTCGTTGTCACCTTTAAATGAGACACCATCATTTTAGTGTCTCCATATTTCTAATCCAGATAAGTTTCACTTTTTGCTCACAAATGAACATAGTTTTAACCACAATCTTCTGCACTCTCTCCGCTTCCAAGATCTAACCATTCATCGAAGGCACTCCGTCGTATCGGGTGTACCCGTGTTCTGACAATGGGAATGAATGGCGAGCCAGTAAGAACTTGGCAGACATGCTTTTTCACTTTTCTTACTTGTTTTTCGCACCATATGAGAGCTGGTGAAGGAGACCTTGAGGATTGGTGGCACGAACAGAGAATTTGAACATATCCTCGCCAGCAAGGGTCATACTTAATTAAAGGGGAGGTAGGGAAAGAAGCCATTGGGATATCATAAGCACACGCACAAGTGGTCACACACACACACACACACACATTTTTTTACTGTCCAGCTGGCACATTTATGAAGTGGAACTGATATGGCGACTTTTGCGAGGAGCATCTGTGCAAAAACCCTCGTCTTCACACACGACTACGTGCAGAACTCTGAGCACCCGCTCACTCACCCATCCATTATACTTCCCTCATTCAAACCCTGCCATGCATCAAAAGGAACTAATGTATCTATATATATATAAACAAACCTGTATTTCACAAAAAAGTCCCTTTACTTTAGTTCTGCTACAGCCTGCTTGCAAACGAAATCTCTTTTCTCTAGCAGAGCAAAACTTCAGGGTAAAATGTCATTCAGGATGTTGAGGCTTATCATTTACAAATGCTCCCTCTACTGATTACAGTTGACCCCCAAAATTCGTGGAGGTTACGTTCCGAGCGCGCCCCCGAATGCGAATGAAAAAATGTGAATTTTTGACGTGGTAATAAAGCCCTAAATATGCTTCCAAAACACTTTAATTTTATTTTAAACTCAGCTTAATACATTACCCTTAAAGAAAGTGTAAAGGTAACCCCGTATCCGTACTGTAAAGTTTACACTGAACTGCTGTCTCCCGCAGTGCTAGAATGTAAATACCGATGTTACCCCTGGTATAGACTGGACTGTAATTCATGCAGCGCGTTTTCTTTGGTATAAGCAGGTAAATACAGTAATAAATGAATGTAATTTACTGTAATAAAAATACAGGGCTTTAAGAAGAACAAAACAAAAAACGGAGAACACTCTAGACGCTCCACGGGGGAAATTCTGGACTGCAGCGTCACAGGGCAGCAGCCAGTATACGGTTGCTTTGTGTCTCTCGACAGTACTGAACAGTGTATGCAGTTGTATTTTATATGAAAATTTTGCTGAATTAACATTAATAAACATAATTTAGCACTAAAATGCATGAAAAATTATATATTGCCACGAAAAAGCAAAAGAAAGTGTGGAGGATATTTGCGGTTTCCATGAACAGTTATTAATTCGTTTCTATGAAAAAATCAGAGAACGGCTGAGGCCGCAAACTGAACTGCGACTTCGCGGGGGAACTTTGTAATTGCTCTTTTGCTCATAATACAGTAACAGCATTCAACATTATCCAGCAACTATTTCACAATTTATCACTCAGTGTGATTAAATTGCAGTGTCCATAGTGATTTGACCCATTTCTGTGCAACTGCTTCCATATCATCTATCAGCAAAGACTGTCAGACAGTCTGATATAAAAAGTAACGCCGCCTCAGCTCCCGAGGAGGATCCGCCCAGGTTGTCTCATTGTTTTGCGTGCCCTGTGGAACGGGGTGTGAATGGGTTGGGCTCAACCTGCAATGTCTTGGCCAATAATACTTTCATGCACGCATGAGGAAAAGCAAATGGAAACGTAAACCAGTGTCACTCTTTGTAACCTCTGTGGATTGTGCAAATCGAGGCCAAAGTGTTCTGCATACAACGAGGGGCTAGGCTGCTGTTCAAACACCGCCTCTCCGTTAACGTACCACCAACTGATTTCCATTAGTGCAGAGTGGTTTACTCACTGGGCAGGGCTTAGACTGGATGGAGATAAATGGTTTTCAGTGGAGAATCATCATTAACTGGTGGGATAATATACTATGGATTGCTGAACTCTGTTCCATTTAACAGTATTTGACAGCTGACTCATTCATTCATTTGTTCATTTTCATATACTAATTCATGTTCAAACATACAAAACAATACCTGGGGAGTTCCATAAATAATAGTTACTAAAGCTACAGAAAATTGTGTCCAGATTCCGCCTTCATAGGAACTTTGCATCCTGACCGTCTTGGATTTATAGCCGTCTTTGTCTTTGAACTTCTTCTGTTTGCAAAATTTGCATCACATTGTTAATTGAAATTCTTTACTTGGAAATCCCTTTTATATGTACTAAATATGCATTTAACCAAATATCTTTTACCCAAGCACAACACTCAAACCCTAACCTCAACCCAAAACCTAATCATAACCCAGCTCTGGTCCTCACCCTACATATGGTGCAAAGTCTAACCAGAACTGTTGAGAATTTGCTTCGTTAGAGTTTCTCAGTTAACCTGATGTTGATCTGTTGTTGAAGCCGATCTATAGGTATCTGTAAGTGAATATCCAAACGAAGTGGGGCTGAATATGGTTCAATCAAGTGATTGTAGGGAATATTTTTTCTATGTTATGTCAAATAATGTACAATTTTTTCAAAAAAGAAATAAGGAGAATAAAAGATCCGAATGTGTACTCATATTTCTCACTGACAGGATTTGTTTCTTGTCCAAACCAAACCTAAATCATAAACCTTTCCCAAAGACTAATCTGTTCTGTGTTGATAGAAAATGATTCCATTGTTTATTTCCGCCAAGTGTTTCGTTCCTCATCAAAGCTTTTGTGGCTGTGGGTTATATTTAGAATTGTTTTGCACTCACAGCATTTCATTTACTGTCAATCTCTAGGGCTGTCTGGAAACCCAGCGGACTTGGACAAGCGCCACACGTCATTTGGGAAGAACTTCATCCCTCCTAAGAAGCCCAAGACCTTTTTGCAGCTGGTGTGGGAGGCGCTGCAAGATGTCACCCTCATCATCTTAGAGATAGCAGCCATCATCTCGCTTGGCCTGTCCTTCTACCACCCACAGGGAGGTGACACCAATGGTAAGGCAGCACAGATCAAATTTCTCAACATTTGTGGCTGTGGTTAGTTTTATTCTGCAGTAAAGGGCTGTTCAGAATCGCTGGTTAGGAGTGCATATGTAGAACTGCAGCAGTTTCGTGGAAAAGTTCATCCAGGGCGCCCTAAATACACACCCTCTAAATATTCACGCCTGCTCCAGCTTGTAGTAAACAAACTGTGGCAGTCTGCAAAACTGTAAATCCCCAAACTCTCCTTGATATTTTCTGTCTGTTTTTGGTTTTGTCACCATCTCCAAAAAACATTTTTGGCACCTCTCGTGTTGAGAACCGTTATTTGGGACAAGCATCCCCTTGTGCTGGCTGCTCAGGATCCTCAGAGCCTGTATTCACTCCTGCTATGAACTTGTGAGTTCCCCCATATGGCTCAGAGTGCAGGAGTGACCTTTAGAGTCATCTAACTCTCAGGAGAGAAAATTAGGTCGGTGACGCGGAAACCAGTGTCGGTAAATAGTCCTGGCAGCTAAGGACAGTTTTTTATTTGGAGGGGGGGGATAAGTAATATGTATGTTAAGTTACTCTTGAGTATATATGGATATTTTCACACAAATAGCAAATAGGCATGATGAGAGTGTGTAATGTTTTTTAAGCATGACATTTTGTAAATATCAACCAGGGTTGGGATGATGTCACCAACATTGTGTGTGTGTGTGTGTGTGTGTGTGTGTGTTTGTGTGTGTTTGTGTGTGTTTGTGTGTGTTTGTGTGTGTGTTCAGCTTGTGGCCAGTCCGTCGGTGGTGTGGAGGATGAAGGTGAGGCTCAGGCCGGCTGGATTGAAGGTGCTGCCATCCTGTTCTCCGTGATCATAGTGGTGCTGGTGACTGCCTTCAATGACTGGAGCAAAGAGAAGCAGTTCCGTGGGCTCCAGAGCCGCATCGAGCAGGAGCAGAAGTTTACCGTCATCCGCAAAGGCCAGGTCATCCAGATCCCAGTGGCTGAGATTGTGGCCGGCGACATCGCTCAGATCAAATATGGTGAGATTTTCCTTTTTCAGGAGGGGCACTCGTGAACGACCCACATTTATTTAGTTGTAAATTTTCTTCAGTCTCATATAAGACAATATAAATTGGCTTCAGGTAAACTAAATTTGATTCTGTTCATTTGGTAAGCGATTCAATTAATAATAAAATCTCTAACTTTTCATAATTCACTTTTAGTTTAATATTATTTTCACCCCTACTAGAGGTGTAAAAGTGCATCCGTGCATCTGAAGATTCAACTACATGAGGTGCTCAGCAAATAAAGTTGTATTAAATTGTTGAAGTGAATAATTTTTTTTAACATAACGGATTTTCATGGTTTGATATACTGAGGGTCCTCTTGTCCAAATACTGCTGGTAACTGCCACATTTCTTTGATGGCGGTCTTCATAAAAGTGTGTTTCAGCTTGTACAACGGTGAATTGATTAATCACTTATTTGTATTGTGTCTGAAATATCATTTACATGCAAAGCACTTCACTAATGGTCCTTTAAAACTGAAATTTTAAAACTGACTGTAGCCTCCATATGGCCGTGACACCCGTGCACCTAATGGTCAGCTGAGTTCGGTTGGAGCAATATCAGAAATCTGGTATACTAGTAAACGGGGCAGTGTTAGTTATTTGGCAGACTTCACTCGACGATGCTTGTGTGAGACTTACGGAGAAAACGATCAGCAAACTAACAAAAGTGACCGTGAGAGGGCTATAATCACAAAGGAGTTGGAACCTATATAATTGTGCTTAAACATTTTAATCATTTAACATTCCGGTATATTTATATACACTGATCAGCCATAACATTAAAACCACTGACAGGTGAAATGCATATTGATTGTCTTCATACAGTGGCACCTGTCAGTGGGTGCACAGTCAGTTCTTAAATTTGATGTGATGGAATCAGGAACAAGGATCTGGGAGACTTTGACAAGGGCCATATTGTGAGACTTTAATGACTGGGTCAGAGCATTTAAAACATGCCCAAAATCCTGTAGGGTGCTCTTGGCGTGCTGTAATTAGTACCTACTAAAAGGGGGCCCAGCAAGGTGAACTGCTAATGGGGTCATAGGCACTCAATACTCCCTGATACACGTGGGGAGTGAAGGCTAGTCTTGCTGATCTGATCCCACAGAAGGACTGTATCGCCAGATTGCTCCCATCATAGAAACATGACTATACCAGTCAGAGTGCCCATGCTGACCCTTGTCCTACAATGGGCACCTGGGCATCAGAATTAGACCATGGACCAACATAAGAATGTGGTCTGGTCTGTTAAATCATGCTTTCTTTCACATCATGTGGACAGTTTCAGAGGTCTTATGGAGTCAGGGCTGTTTTGGTGGCTCAAGGGGGACCATCATCATATAAAGCAGTTGTTTATCTGTCTCTGAGACACATACTAGATGACAAAGTAGAAGATGATGCTCTTTTATATGCACGCACTAAATGATGACCATATTTATTGATGAATGAATTATGAATGCCATCAATTATAATCATTATAATTATATTTAATATAATAATGATGTAGAATCAATTATATCTCATCTTAATCACATATAACCTTGCTTTCAGCTGTACAGCTCTGTAACAAAATAAGAGAGCACTGCAAAAATGTTCAGGTTTTATCTTTTATAGGTGCAAGTATTGAACTGAACAGCTTTGCCTTAGTTTTTAAGAACTGCTGACAGTATTGCTCCTAATTTCCAAAAAAAAATCTTGTTCTTTAAAGCATAAAGGAAATGACAAAACATTGAAATAATACAAATGAGTGTTTACAGAACTTATTTACAGAATAATTAAAAGAAAACAAATCTCTCGTTCACTCTTAAACAAAATGGCAATAATTACCTTCTAGTAGTGTTTTACCATCCAGCTGGTCTCATTGTGAGATGTGAGTGTTGATTACAGCAGTGTTTCTCATTAAATAAGATGTGATTCAGGTGATCACTAATCAGTCCCCCATAAAGCAGAATGAGGTGCTTGTGTATGAATATTGCATGGAATGGTTGTCATTTTAAAATAAACTGCAGCGCTCTCTTATTTGTTTCCGGAGCTGTATATGAGGTGTGATGCTGACGCTCACTGTATGTGTCTGTAGGGCAGTAGACTTCTGTGAGGGACTTGACATTTCTCGAGCCTGGTTAGTTTTGCCCTCTGAGTCATATGCATTTCTAGTGAGCTCCACAAACAGGTTTCTCAGTGGATCAGAAGTATGCTTTAGTGCGTGCACCGCTGGTAGTAACGGACCGTATGTGGCTGGCGGTCAGAAGCTCCTGTCTTAGCCTCAGCACGGCTCTGACTCATGCCAGCAGGCCTGTGTGAGTCACGGCGCTGCTGCCGGGGCTGGGCGAGATGTGGGCGACGTGTGGGGCTCCAAGAGCCACATGAGAGCGCCGTCTCCATGGTGGCCGAAAGCAGCCTTCCTCCTCTCACTGCGTCTCTCTCTCTCCACTTTCCACTGTCAATCTAATATTCTCTCAGTATTCTCTCTCTCTCTCTCTCTGTCTTGTTCTTTTCCTCCGCTGTTACTGTATTTGTCTTTTTCACCTTCTCTGACTGTCTTTCTCTTTTAATATCTTTTCCCCCTCCTTCTGCCCTCAGGTGACCTTCTTCCCGCTGACGGTATTCTGATCCAGGGCAATGACCTCAAGATTGATGAAAGCTCGCTCACTGGAGAGTCTGACCAGGTCAGGAAGTCCCTGGACAAAGACCCCATGCTGCTGTCTGGTGAGTGAATCTTCGTCTTCATCGGTCAAATGTTGCAATCTGTTACTATAAATTCTGAATGTGATTCTTCGTTCTGCAACCCTTAAATGAACCTGAACTTTAGTTAATTGAAGAGAATCCACTTTTGTCACTGAACTGGGGCGGCTGGTGGACTGGTGGTTGGGGAGTTGGCCACACACTGCTCCCCCCACACACTGCTCCCCCCTCACACATACTGCCCCCCCCACACACTGCTCCCCACACACTGCTCCCCCACACACTGCTCCCCACACACTGCTCCCCCACACACT
>JBBIGA010000132.1:20525683-20541712 GCA_037576975.1 Alestes dentex | reverse complement strand
CGTGGCCAGCAACAGCTTATTTGCATAAAAGTGACAGAACCCTTAAACGGCTCATTTTGAAAGAGACTGAAACTGTCGAATAGAGCTGGTGAGTCTCTTTTTGTGAAAGTGATTTTGTGCAAAGAACTTCATGAACTTGTTTTGTAGTCCATAGACCTGTTATAACATGTTTAAAAATAGGTAAAATGTGTCCCCTTTAAACCTCTGTTTTGCTCCTCTGTCAGGTGTTCCTATATTTTGGATGCGGCGGGCCAGCCCCGTGTCTTCAAGCCCAAGGATCGGGACGAGATGGTGCGTAAAGTGATCGAGCCCATGGCCTGCGACGGCCTGAGGACCATCTGCGTTGCCAAGAGGGATTTCATGGGCGATGAACCCAACTGGGACAACGAGGCCGACATCCTCAATGACCTGACCTGCATCTGTGTGGTGGGCATCGAAGACCCTGTCCGTCCAGAGGTGAGAACATTGTTTACTTTCTGTGCTGCCGAAAGCCTTGTTTTAAACCTTGTGTCTCGGTTCTTATAGCTGATTCCCTCAATCCCCAATGTGAGATAACATGATGTGTTTTAGAACCTAAATTGTCATATAATTTTAAGTTTTAAAACATTTCAAATGTTTTAGGATGGATATATGGGGCAGCTGGGTGGCCTAGTGGTTAGGGAGTTGCCCCTGCAATCAGAAGGTTGTGGGTTCGAATCCCAACACTGCTAGTGACATCACTGAGGGACCCTTTAGCAAGGTACCATCCCCAGACACTGCTCCCCAGCGCCCCTCATTGGTGGCAACCCCCTGCTTCACACTGTTCACACTGTGTGCTGTGCTGTTCACGCGTGACTATAAGGGACCACTTTACTTTATATGATAGTTCATAGAATTAAACAGATTTTAATAGATTTTGTTAAATAGTCTCTCACTGACTAACGTTAACTAGTTGTGATCAGTGTTTTACTGGCTGCTGTATGATCATATGATGATTGAGTGGATAGTGATCTGTGGGCAGTTGTTAACTGTGAATTGTTAAAAATGGTTATTAGTTTTTGCCTGTTTAATCTCGGTATCAGGATGTGGCAGGAGAGACTCCAGTCTTGGTAGCACACCAGCACTGCACAGTTTTATGTTTTCCTTGCTCTAAAAGACAGCTCAAGAGGAATTTGATAATTGCCTAATGACACGAGGTACAGGTAAAACAGTTTGAGTTTAGGAACACTAAGCCATACAACCAAGAATGTCAGGATTCGACCTTGTGTTGGTTGTTCGGTGCTCATTTAACTTGCGAATGACTTTACCTCTAAACCACTGAAGCATCTCTAAAAGGAATCCCAACTGAGCAGCGTCTTCATGATCATTACACTAGCACTGCTCCACTGAACACAGCCTTTGTTAGTCAGTAACTGCCCGTAATGGAGGTGTAATTGTGGACTGATGGGCTGGAGGCGAGTCCTAAGAGAGGAGATCCTGTCCTTCACCACCACAGTTCAGTTACGGCTGTCAGTCAAAGCGTTCCACAGCAGTAAACCCTCACTGTGCGTTTTCATTTTACATGTAACCATGACCATAGACTGGCTTCTAGCTGTGATCATGTGACGTCCATGTGGTTGGTCATTTAGTTTCAAAATGTCAAGCAGGAGATGAAAGGGACGAGTAGAAGAGCCCTGTCGCCAGAGGGACCCTCAGAATCGATTCCCACGGAGCTGGTGGACTGCTTACACGAAAGGTGGCTTTTGTAAGGCCGCTTTTGATGGGCGTTCTAATCAGAGTCCGATTTTGCATGCCACCTTCTCTCAAGTGTTTTGGCATGTGTAACAGTACGAAGGCAGGTGTGATGGATAATGAGGCTGGGGCATTTTAGGCTCCCCTCAGTGATGACATTATTATCATGAATGGGGTGCCAAAAATGCTTGCATATATATTTATCTGTCTAGTCAGCCTACAGTGGTTTAGCGCTGTGCTTTCACATTAGTAGCAAACTATAAGGAATGTTTCCTTCTGGACTGTTTTTGGGTGAGGCATGGTACAGAACAGCAAATCAGATCAGGGATCAGTTATGTACAATACTTACATATAATGTATATATAAAGATTCAAGATTCTTTATTTGTCACATACACAGTTATACAAGTACAACGTGCAGTGAAATGGACCCCAAATCACACCTAAAAACTGTGCAAATTTCCAAAATAGATAACAGAATTTACTTAGAGAGAGGAAAGGAAAAGACAATATAATACCAAATAGACTAAATATAAAATAAGGAATATCGGTTTTCAGTCGATTTTCTTGGCTCCTGAAGACATTTGCACTGGCTTTAGTTTTAAGGTATAAAGAGAGGCTGTAAAATACTGAAGTTCACGAAAATTGCAAGCAAAAAACAAACAAACAAAAAAAAACTAACGGCTCCTTTAAAAAAAAAAATCGTCCAGCTGAGGTTTGCAGTCCCTCTGGTCTAACAGGACGATGTAACAAGTCCCTCTTTGACATTGATCGCTTTAGGAGGCCACAAGTGACATCACTGAGACGTCTCTGTCTGGGAGAATGCTGGGAGCTTTTTAATCATCTATAAATAAATGAGCTTATTGGTTCTAATGAGGGGTATGGTGTGATTCATCATAATACTGTGGATAATTGCACGGGACTGGAACCTACACACGCAGTCACACACACACACACTCACCACCCTTTGGCCTCTCCATGTGTCGAGCAGCCCTATGGCTGAATGAGCAGCGTGGACTCGCATGACCGAGAGACTAAAATACCCTGAGCTCCTGCTGCTCCGAGACCTGCGCTCGTCCTCAGGAAGACTCCCTGACAACATACTGACCTGAGACCAGTCAGGTCTCACTTCTCCCCAGCAGAGGTTAACAGCCCTGCTCAACTGTGGCGTCGGCCTGCGCTGCAGAGATGAGACGGTTAAAAGTCGTTGTGGAGACAGATCTCCCTGTAACGGCTATGTCTTGCTCCAGCGTGCCCGGACTCTTTGTTGCTATGATACACAGCTTGTGTACATGGATTCATGCAGCATTTATTTTTAACCTATCACAGCTCAGTCCATGCGTCAGTTATGAAAGCTTAACAACTCATTTGTACTTTTCTCAAACTGCGTTTTGGTGCTCTAAACCAGCAGAGCCTCCCTCTGTCTTGCCAGGTTCCCGCGGCCATCGAAAAGTGTCAGAGAGCGGGAATCACGGTGCGCATGGTTACTGGTGACAACATCAACACGGCACGAGCCATCGCTACCAAGTGTGGGATCCTGTTGCCTGGAGAAGACTTTCTGTGCCTCGAGGGCAAAGAGTTCAACCAGCAAATCCGCAACGACAAGGGAGAGGTAATGAAGGTTACTAACGACCTGTCACCGAGCGAGGAGCAGTGAAACACAGCAGTTGATGTTCATGTAATACTTCAGAAGTTAAATCAGAGGTCCATGATCAGAGGGGGGGGGGTTGTAAATAAAACTGTTTACTTTAGGTCACAGTGCATGCTCTTTTAGGACTAAATGGAGACAGATGATTCGCTGTGGCGACCCCTGAAGGGTAAAGCCGAAAGAGAAAGAAGAACAGTGCATGCTCTTTGATTTTTCTCAGTCATGTTTAGATTGTGTTGCAACTTCAGATCAGTTTCTAAGATGCTTTAGATATTAAAGAGTTTTATCTGTAGTTCAATTACAGATGTATGTAATCCACTGTGATATCTGAGGAATTGATTCTAGTAGATTTAAACAATGCACAATAAAAATAATATAGATTAGTTTGGCTCCTTTTTTGGATTGTAGCTTAGATTAATAAAATAAAATAAGATGTACCTTTATTAGTCCCACAAGTGGGAAATTTGCATTGTTACAGCAGAAAGTGGACAGAACAAAGAAAAGAGCAGCAAAACAATAGAATGAAAACAACACAGCAGTATAGTCTAAAAAGTACACTATACAAATAAAAAATATAAATATCGACATATTGAAAAAAATGTTTATATATATGTATAAATCTATATAAGTATATGTATGTGTCTTTGAATAGATCTTTAAAAATCTGTTTTTTTGCTGTTTTGATCTGGAACACAGTCACTATGCTTTAGATTTAATAAATTGTTTTGTTTTTTTTTTTGTTTTTTTTTTCATTTCTTCCTGACGTCCAGGTGGAGCAAGAACGTCTAGACAAGGTCTGGCCCAAACTCCGTGTTCTGGCCCGTTCCTCTCCCACAGACAAGCACACTCTGGTCAAAGGTAAAAACCGCAGGAATATTGTTAAGTAGTCACATGAAACTCTTTTTTTTTTTTTTGTTTGCTATCCAGTCACCTTTGGCCCCAGAAGATGTTTGGTAATTCATAGCTGAAAGGCACTCTCAGTTAAGTTGTTGGGGCCACATCCCGTTCCAGTTCCTTTAGTCCAAACTGAGTACTAACCAAACCCCACCAGCAGGCCTGATCAGACCAGGGAGTGAAAGAGATTACTGGATGGACACAGTTACCTTAACCCAGTGACAGACACATGACAGCTGTCCTTCATACATTGGCCTTACAGGAGTGCTATGAGGCATTCAATAGCTTGCTCACCATATAAACTATATGGACAAAAGTATTGGGACACACCTCTTAATTATTAAATTCAGGTGCCCCTTACTTCCAGTGAAGGACAATCTTAATGCTTCAGCAGACCAGGACGTTTGGGACAGCGCCATGCCCCAGTACACAAATCAAGCTCCATAAAGACGTGGCTGGAGGAGTTCAGTGTGGAAGAACTTGACTGGCCACACAGAGTCCTGACCTCAACCCCATCCAGCACCTTTGAGATGAACTGGAACGGAGATTATGTTCCAGACCTTCTCGTCCAACATCAGTGCCTGACCTCATAAATGCCCTACAGAATGAATGTGCACAAATTCCCACAGAAACTCCAAAATCTTGAGGAAAGCCTTCCAGGAAGAGTGGAAGCTCTTATAGCTGCAAAGGGGGACCAACTCCAGATTAAAGTCTATGTGTTTGAAGGCAGTGTCATTAAAGTCCCTGTTGGTGTAATGATCAGGTGTCCCAATACTTTTGTTCATATAGTGTATTATCATTTTCTACTACATAAATGTAATAGTTGGCGTATTAACCAAACACCACTGACTCAATACTGGTGGTATTTCCACAATCATGGAACGCAAAGAAAATTGTAAAATGCACTTTGCAGGAATGTGCCACTGCACAGACTGCAAAATAATACAAATAAAGCAAAACAAAGGTTATGCAATCATGGCAGTAATGTTATTACTCAGTCTCAGTATTATGGTTTTGACCAGATCCATTAAAATCGAGTTGGACTGACCAGATTTTGATACTTTGACAGAAACTGAACTAAACAGTAGCCTCTTTATGTATCTGATTATCTCATGTCTCAACTGAAAAATGAAAATGACTCTTCAAGACTGTCCAAATCATGTGTGAATGAGGTTTGAAGAACATATTTCTTGCAGTCTTTTTTTGATGACAGGAGCGCTAGGTTTTTAGGTGACAGCTCCCTCTTATCTTTGCGTAAACATTCCAGCAACACTGATGTGACTGATATAATTATACCAGCACCACATAAAACACGGGACTGTGTTGAAAACAGCCCACCCAAATAATAGCTGGTCCGTAATGACCCTGGGGTCAGAAACTGATCGGAGATGGGTGGGACAGAAGTTAACAACGGCTTGCATGCAGTCTTGTACAAGTTTATTGGACATTCTAAAGTTGATAGTGAATTTATATAAGGTCGGTAGGTTGTGAATAAGTTGATGGTCAGTAATTCCTCAGTAATAAAGTATTTTCTTAGGCTGTGTCTCTTAACGTAGTGTTACTCTAACGTCTGATGAAACTGCAATAATGACATGTCTATCTACCACTTTTTCCAGAAATCAGAACAACACGTAACCTCACAACACTCCTAGTGAGTCAGAGGGTTCATAAGTGCTTTGTTTTTGTGTCCTTGAACACAGAATCTGCTCATCCATGTATTGCATCTATTTAGGGTAAATTCTTATAGTCCATTTAGTGCACCCTGGGGGTAAGACTGGGCTGTTGTCTTTCAGGCATCATTGACAGCACAGTGGGAGAGACCAGACAGGTGGTGGCCGTGACGGGAGACGGGACTAACGATGGCCCCGCCCTCAAAAAGGCTGACGTTGGCTTTGCTATGGTAATGCCTGTTATCTTCCCACACGTGTTGTAGTTTGGAATCTGGGCATTTAGGAATGTTCGTTATATGAAACCTACCACTCTGAATGACGTGATGTGATTTGAATTCATTCGTAATGCTTATTCTGTCATTAAATTGTCAATCAATAGCTAGTTTGTTGTAGTGAATCTCTTTATCGCAGCTGACAGTTGCTATATTGGAGCCACTGCACAGCTTATTTGATGAGAGTCGGGCTTGGCAGTGGGTGTTGGTCGCTCTCAGTGGTTGGTGGGCACTGTGTGGCTTCAGCTTTAATCCTCACCCAATATCTGCAGCGCTACACCGAGCCAGAATGCCCCGGGTCTTTTCAAAACCATGCGGCGCCGGCTCATTCGCTGAGCAGCGGGCGCTACGCAGCTCCCCAAGCACCTGCTCAGCACAGGGACGGCTCTCAAGACGCCACCAGAATAAATTAGAACCCAGACAAATGCAGTCATCCTAACGAAAGTTAATGACATTGGCATTTCCCAGCAAGATGTTTGCCATCTGATTTGCAAATAACCGAACGCGAGAGAGGGCTGTATCAACAACATGCTCTTCTGCACTTATGATAACGGTGCATTAAAGGGCTGGAGGTTATTGAGCGAATTCCCTTTCTATGCAGTAAATTGCGAAGGAAGAACATATGCTGTGGGGAAGAGTGCAATTAACAGCTTTGTTTTTAAATGAAAGGGCGTTCTTCTTTTACCCAAGCATCATTTTGCCATTATATTGTTTTGCTTCAGGGTTTGTTGTCCAAACCCAAAAGAGGCGCAATTACGAATGAAGCTGAGTTCTGCTTTCATGGGATTTCTGTTAAGACCCTCTGAGAGTCTCAGTCTTTAGAGAGTACTTCAAACCCAAATTGTCATGTTATAGAGGAGCCTAAGCTTGCCAAGATCCAGTGTAACCTTTTGCGAGGTGGTGTAAAAAAAAAAAAAAAACAACATTAGAGAGGACCTAACACAATATCATCAAGACAAGTCAGACAGATAACATACATGGCTAGCTAGCAGTGTAATGATATTCAGCTTTGATTTCATTTAATTTCCTCACGCAGGGAATTGCTGGGACAGATGTGGCTAAAGAAGCCTCTGACATCATTCTGACTGACGACAACTTCACCA
Organism: Alestes dentex; assembly: GCA_037576975.1. NCBI lineage: Eukaryota > Metazoa > Chordata > Actinopteri > Characiformes > Alestidae > Alestes > Alestes dentex. Next base: position 20,534,416 of record JBBIGA010000132.1, on the reverse strand, counting down.
GCATCGTGAAAGCCGTGATGTGGGGCCGTAACGTGTATGACAGCATCTCCAAGTTTCTGCAGTTTCAGCTCACCGTCAACGTGGTGGCCGTAATTGTTGCTTTCACTGGTGCCTGCATCACACAGGTACAACAGACTGACTCAAGCATGACTCAAATGAGTGTTCGCAGCTTGGCTATGACATATTAGTCATTTTATGGGTGGTAATTGACCCCTGTAAGTTAGAAAACACATATAGCTTTGTATCCAAAACACTTTGATGTAAAGCTGCTGCTAATAAGTTTATAACATACTGTTTCATTACTTACCGTAACATGGTTAAACCAATGATGGTAATGGAATAATGGAACTGACCCACAGTCAGACCGTCTGGCTTCTTCGGCCCGTGGTCTCCTGGAACCTCTGCTTTGTTGAGTCCAGCTTGTTAATGAGTAACCAGGAAACTCCACTCTGATGTCTGTTTTGTAGGACTCTCCGCTGAAAGCGGTGCAGATGCTCTGGGTGAATCTGATTATGGACACACTGGCCTCCTTAGCTCTGGCCACTGAGCCACCCACCGAATCCCTGCTGCTGCGTAAACCCTACGGCCGAGACAAGCCCCTCATCTCCAGAACCATGATGAAGAACATTCTGGGACATGCTGTCTACCAGCTGGTGGTTACCTTTACCTTGCTGTTTGCTGGTAAGGATTAATAAGGTTCTGTTGACGTGTAAGGGTAGTTTTATTTCACTGGTATCTCCTATCGCTGAAAAACTGGACCGTTGCATGGCGTAGATGTAATGCTCTGCTACATCTGATTCAGTTTGTCGGCTAATTATCAAGTGTTAGTATTGTGTAGTGTTTGAGTGTTTTGCGTATATTTTTTGTAATGGCTTTAAACTGGCAGAGGAAGAATGACGCAATGTTTTACATTTTTTCACCATCCTGTCTGATTTGAGTTGAGCGGGACTAAATATGGCTTGTGTAAAAGTGCTAATTCATAACATTATTATTTGTAGAACTTATATTTCTGGAGTCTTATTTTTATTAGAACTTTGACACATTCATTAAAGCAGAATTAAAACAGAACCAATACAACTGAAAACCATCCAATGGCTAACTGTAATATATAAGTACATAAGTATAAGTATCATGTTGCGCTTTATTTCGTTTGTAAGGGTAACATGAGTTTATTCTAACATCACAATGTGAGGGAAGTATATAAAAATGTGCATAAGCAGATTGCAAGACAATAAATCCACCAGCAATAAACATCCATTACTTGTTAGCTGCATTAGATGTAACTGTGCAATACTAAGACAAGCAAACTTGTCTTGGCTGGTCATCTAAATTTTGGTCTAGACTTTTTGACAGATGATTCTATCAAACTGGAGCAACGTAGCTTTTAATGAAAAACACCAATTAATGACGTCTGAAGAGGGTTTCTTTGTTTCTGTGTCTAAATTTATGTCTGCTGTGTCTACAGTGGCATTTATTATTCCATCTGAAGAAATCTTTGTGTCACAAACCTGGAGAACTGCAATTAGTAAATGATTTCGAGCAGAAGTAAATGAGCACTCGGCATAGCTGTGAATTCTTCCCTCAGACTCGTCTGTTGACTTAACTGACCTCACAGCACAACAAAATACCACGTTCCTCTCAAAGTGCTGGTCTACTGCTATCAGCTGAGCTCTTGAGAGCCAACGTTCCCACTCTAAATATACTGCTGCCAGCTCATCATGCGTCTAAGGGTTTCTCAAGCTTAGAGCTGGTTAAACTCATTGAGCTACTGATAACAGCAGCTTGCTTTAAGAGGAGTGTTATGCTGAGGGATACTGCCATGCACTTTGGATTTCTAGGTTTTCTTTTCCTCACTGAAATATACTTTGATGTTGCAAGCCTCTATAACCTGGTGTAGACTGAAATTTCACAAGAACATCTGAGAGGTTAACATTCTTTGTTTAAACACACTGGCAGTTGGTATTTTGTGACACAAATCTCTGACGTACACTGTTCATAAATGTAAATCTGTCTTAAAGTTGTGCATTCTGTTAAGAAATTATTTCTACGAGAAGTGCAATAACATTGTATGCCTTATACATTGTCCTATCACAGAGGGCTCAAACTGCATCCTTTAATGCCATTCTTTCTCCACAGGGGAGAAGTTCTTTTACATTGATAGTGGACGCAATGCACCTCTCCACGCTCCTCCCTCTGAACACTACACCATCATCTTCAACGTCTTTGTTATGATGCAGCTTTTCAATGAAATAAATGCCCGCAAAATCCACGGGGAGAGGAATGTCTTTGAAGGCGTGTACCGAAACCCCATCTTCTGCGCCGTCGTCCTAGGAACCTTCGCCCTGCAGGCAAGACATGATTAGGATCTGACACTTTAGCTAAATGTCCAAGTCATTTTGAAAGGCTGAGAATTTCAGCAAAGCTGTTTAAAGCAAATGAAAGTTAGATTATGCATTGTTGAATTGACCATCAGAGCTTTTTGGACATTCTGCACCCATGTGCCCCCGTAATACCCCCTTGTGGCATAAGGCTGGACTCATACATTTTCTTTATATGCTGTAGCATTGACATTATCCTTCACTAGAACTGGAGAGCCTAGAGCCATCCTTAATAAAACAGCCCCAGACCATTATTCCTCCTCTGCCAAATTTTACTGGCACTATGCATTCCAGTTGGTAGTATTCTCCTGGGATCTGCCAAACCTGGATCTGTCCATCAGACTTGCCAGAGAGTGAAGTGTGATTTATCACTCCAGAGAACAGATTTGCTCTTTTCTAGAGCCCAGTGCTGGCATTCAGTACACCTCACCAGCATTGAGCATAGTGATGTTAGGCTAGTGTGCCGCTGCTTGGCCTCTTTCATGAAATCACTGATGCACTGTTCATGTGCTAATGTGGCCGGTCTCATCCAGAGGACATCTCTGGATTACTGGGTTTAAATTACATCAAGCAACCGATGATTCCTACAATCAGAGCTTTTTATGTGTTTTATGAAAGGGTTTGTATACCTTTAGAAAATTCATTGCCAGTCACTTTTTTTAAGTCCCCTTTAGCTTGTAGATTGTAGCTTTAATGACTGTGATACAATTGCAGGGTGCGAGATATTCATTTGCAAAGCTGGACTCATTTGTTACGTTTTCTTTTCAGATCATCATCGTGCAGTTTGGAGGGAAGCCTTTCTCCTGCACAGCTCTAACCCTGGATCAGTGGCTTTGGTGCATTTTCATTGGTGTTGGGGAGCTGCTTTGGGGCCAGGTACGGCAAACGGCTCGCAGTGTATGCTTTAATAGACAAGAATGCTTTTGTTTGAGCGGCACGCTCTTTCATCTCTCCCACCGAACAGAATTCTAAGAAGCGCCGCTAGTCAGAATAAAGCTGCGAGCAACGCCTAGACTCGTAGGTGTTTTTGCGTTGAAAGATCCCATCTGCGGATGACAGAGTGTGAAAGAATAGTGAGAGAAACAGGAGAGAGCAAGAGCGAGAGAGAAAAGTGAGCACCAGACTGCTGTATGTGCAGCGGTATAATAAAAACACCTTGCCATATCGAGCACGGGTCACGTTCAACATCTCCTAACACTCGACAGCGAGGTTGAAGGGGAGGAGGGTTAAAGCTGTGTGTGAATTCAAACTGCTGGGAGAGTGAGACGGGAGGGATGGAGGTTGGTAGTTAAGGTTGCTGAGCAGTGCCTGGGAACGGTTGCCACCACCAAAAAGCCTGCATCTAGAGGGAAGACATGGTGGTATAATGAGACATGAAAAGTCCGTAGCCCACAATTACCCAGCCTCATGGGGGGATTTGTAACTCGACGTACTACTCCCACTGCAGACTAGCGTGCAACACTACGTCCTGACATAACAAACTGCAGTGCAAGAACTGAGACAGTGTGCATTGTGCAGATAGCTAATGTCAGCTGCATTCTGTTGATTATGTCATCTAAATATGACAGTGAGGTTTAACTATTTATGCTCGATCCACACGTGCTGTTTTGTAGCAACGGTTTTAATGTTGAGCGGACTTTACAGAGCCCTAGTGAGTCTTACATTCGGACTAACGAGAAACTGCAGTGTATTGACAGTTTTTGTCAACGTACCGAATGAATTGTCTGTTATTCCTTTCATGCAGTATTCTCCTTGTATAAAATTTTGGGTCAATGTCTTGGAAGTATCATATCACACCAGAGCTCTGAGATCAAATTAGCATCGTAATATTTCTGAAAAGGTATTAATCCCAAAAAGGTGGATTAATGTGTATTTTAGCTGTTTTAACAGTGTTTACTTTAAAAAAGCAGGCAGCAACTTGAGCGTTTTAATTTTAATTACTTTTAATAATTGCCCAGTAAAATGAACAAACACTAGAACTTAGCTAGAACTACTGCTTTTCCTGTATTCAGGCTTTGTTATTTGTATTCTCCCACAATATTGTCATTATTGTACACTCTGCTAGGATAGATTGGGTGTAGATTTTTTGTCATGCTGTTGAGCTAGCGATAGGGTGGTCATGAACTTTTCATCATGCCTACATTTACAGTATAATCCAGTATAGGGTCACATTTTAAACTTAAAACTCAATTTTAAACTGGACATTGAATAAAATGTTTTAAAGTGTTCTGTAAAGTTAGTCATCCTTCACAACAGTTGCTCTGGAATAGCTTGGCTAATTCCATTTCTGCGAGACACACCCTCATAACCCTGCGTTCACCCGAGGCCAGTGGTGATATAAGGTCTAGTCAAATGTATGTAGGTTCAACACTAAAGGCCGCCTGCTGCTCACTCTGTATGAGGAAGTTACGTCATGCACGCCTCATTCCCTTTAGGTACCTAAGCATGTGTGCTGCCTCTTGGTCCCATGTATCCTAAGGTGAACGGCAGTACATTTCAAAGGCTACATGAAAGGTTGTTTCTGTCTTGTCAAGCTGCCACTGGCATCAACAGCAATGACACCCACAGAAGAGCCATCCAGAAATATTCAGTTATTTCAGTGTCATCACACAGCCTGCAGGAAGCTGTCAGATTTGCTTGTTATTTTTTAGTCCCCCTTGACTGTTTCTAAGACAATCTGTAAGTTTGTTCATTCAGATGGGATCCATTTAGATCAAAGTAATACAATTTCCGAAAATCCAAATTCTCTGACCCAAGAATCTTTAAGGCTCAAATTGTTCTGCATGCGAGCAACATTTCCAGGGGTGTTCAGACTTTTTCACAAATAGATACTTAGGAATCAGTTGAATACATTGCATACTTTAATATAGCGATTACCATTTTTAATCATGATTAATTGCACGTGTTCCTGCGATTCATTGAGTTGTTATACGCAAAGAACCATTATAGCAGAGGGGGGACGTGTGTCCCCGACTTTTTCACTCCCGGACGACAGCTGAGACGTAGACCCTTATAACCATTATAACTTTGTCCCTACCGGACGAGAACTGAGACATAGACCAGTATAACCATTATAACTTTTTCCCCTCCAAACGAGAACTGAGACATAGACCAATATACCGGTAATAACTTTGTCCCTCCCAGACAAGAGCAGAAACGTAGATGCTGCGTTCTCTAGCGAGTGTCCCTGTTAGAGTGAGGTGAAGTGGTTGAGCCACTAAATAATAGCGTGGTGATTTTAGTTAATTTTGTTAATTAAGTTGTTGTAAATGTTGAATTGTTATTGTTCTGTTCTTTTGCCCTTTTGTTATCAGGGTTGAGATTGGGGTTGGATGTGGTAGGGGGGGTTTGAGAGGGGTGTGTGGGAGTGTTTGCTTTAACCAGCGTGTCACTACAATAGTAATAAAAAAAACTGCGTTAACGTGCGATAAACAAATTGCCGTTGTTAAATAATGTGTTAACACGATGATAACGTGACATATATATGTGTGTCTGTGCAAGATATAACACTACATGGAACACTGTCTAAAATATAACACTAACGTGACCCTGTCATCCTCAGTTAATTTCGGCCGTCCCCACACACCGCCTCAAGTTCCTGAAGGAGGCCGGCCATGGCATCACCAAGGAGGAGATCCAGCAGGAGGAGCAGACGGAGGACGTGGACGAGATTGACCATGCTGAAATGGAGCTGCGCCGGGGCCAGATCCTGTGGTTCCGAGGCCTTAACCGCATCCAGACTCAGGTAGGGCACTCATGCCTGGGGAATCCCCCGCGGGCGGCTCTCTGGGGTCCCTGCTGCAACGTTCTCTTCCAGGACGAGCCCTCGGGGAGATGGCCGGTGCTGCTGGAAACAGAAAAAACAGGAGGAGGATGATGATGCTGATTAATTTTTTTTCCCCCTTCCCTTCCCAAATCAACCTCTTTGTCTTGTTCTTCAGGTACAAGCAGATTTGTTCAGGCTTTGTAGCTGTTTTGATATGATGCAGATAATGATGCAAGATACTTTGGCTGTAGTCTAGTGCTCGTGTTTTACCGTCGTACAGATGATGTTTTAATTTCAAAGTGTCGAATAATGTTACTGTTTTCAAATGATGAGTAGATATATGGAGGATTTACACCAAGGCTAATTAATGAGCGTACATTCCTTTATTTAATTTAAATTTTTAATATTTGGAACATTGTTTAATGCCATAACCCACCTTTTACCCCCAGAACAGTGCATTAGTAGGTTGCTGTTTCATAGTAAGAATGCTGTCATACTTTACTGAAACATAACAGTGGATGTCAACAATTTGAAAAGGCGAGGGATCCCCAACATTTGACGGACAGTGTGTATTTGCAAGATTACAATAGGATATTTCGTTCTGTTAGCGGGCATAAAAAGCAAGTTTTAAGAAAGGAACATTGCTGTGTACCTGTTGGCCCGTGGGCCTCGTTTCTCCAGTTACCCCATTCATGGAAACTTGCAGACTCCCATAAGACTGAGCGGTGGCTGTGTTGCCTGTCCCAGCGCTGTAGGGTAAGGAACGAGATGTCCTGGGAGGTGACGCATGTTGGATCCCCCCATGGGGACGAATTCATCTGTGTTCTTCACAGCCACTGCAAAACGCCTGGACCTCAGGAGGCTGAAAAAGGAAGCTACGGCCTGTTGAGACTTACTCACTAGGTGGCAGAGCTTGTACCTGCCCTTTTCACTCCCTGTAAAACACTTAGAATTTAGTGCAATGTGGAGACAATAGGGGTGTCAGAGCACACATATGGGTGACAAGACAGTACATACAATAAAAGTTTATACAAAATATTTGTACAATCAAATGCTGATGAACTGGAACAATTTCCAGAGTGTGGGGGGAAAAAGAACACATTCACTGAAATTCCTATAAGGTTTAAATAGTGAGTCTTCTGTATCATATATGGATCAAATTGTAGATACCAATATATACCAATCAGCCACAACAAAAGCATTATGACTGTCCCTGTAACTAATGAGTGTAAGACTGCAGCTGTAACTAATGACTCATAGGTGTGTATATATAGCATTCATGTACCGTAACACTCGTGGAAGATTTTTAACTCTATTTTATTCTTTTGAAACAAGGCATGCAGGAGGATCTCCTTTTAGTCGCCATTTCCATCCTGCAGATGTACAGACTTGGGAATTCCCAGCAATTCATTATTTTTGAGGTTGTGGACTTTTGTCCGTCCGTGTTCTCCGTTATATGTGGGTGTGTTGTGGGTGGGGGTTGGGGGCCATACTGAGCCCATTTAGAAGGTTTTTCTTTGTGGTAGAGACGTTATGCCACCTACTGTGTGTGGATGTGCTCCGTGTGAACGTGAACGTCCACAGGCAACATGTTTCTCCCTTTGGGCTTCATTAACTTTTCTCTCTGCCACTGAAAACAGAGCTTATGAGAGTTTTACTGGCTCTGAAGAGTTGATGCGGTTTTGCCGCAGAAATGTTATTTCACTTACAGTAGCAGAACAGGTCATGAGGAGTTCATGCAATCAAACAATCAAGAGCTTTATCTATCCATCTTTCTCTCTCTCTCTCTCTCTCTCTCTCTCTCTCTCTCTCTCTCACACACATTTTCTTTATTTTCTTGCTTTGCTTAATTGTTTTGTTTTTGCCTGTTGGCTTTGGGAACGGTATTAGTACAAACAGAAATGTGGTATAACGAATTATTCAAATGTCATTAGAGCCCCAGGCTGCTCCTGGGTTTACAGTATTTTGCCACTTTCACAGTCATTTGAGGAACTTGAGCTCAAAAGAGACTGGTTCCCACAACAGAACCACGATCTAAAACATGCCTCAGAATCCCCCCTTCTTCAAGAAACCCATGAGCCGACATATTTCACCAAATTTCTCAAAAACTAAATGCATTTTACCAAACATCTTTGTGACCAACAGTCCACTTTAGCTAGTAACTTACATAAAACTTAATTAAACATATATTAATGACTATAGGATTTTTTTTGCTGGAAAAAAATTGCTTTGCTCTCCTTATAGCTAATATATATTTACTGCAACCTATTCTCTGTTCTGTAACCTGCTTTATTTTGGCTAGTTTTGTTTTATACAATGGATATTTGTATGTAAAAAGCAACTACCTAAAAGTGGGTAAGTTTGACTTACATTTGACTGACGCTCTTATCCAGAACGATTTACAGTTATTAGTTACAGACACAGTCTTACAGTCATTAGTTACAGGGACAGCCTTACAGTCATCAGTTACAGGGACAGTCTTACAGTCATTAGTTACAGGGACAGTCTTACAATCATCAGTTACAGGGACAGTCTTACAGTCATCAGTTACAGGGACAGTCTTACAGTCATTAGTTACAGGGACAGTCT
>JBBIGA010000132.1:20485672-20500356 GCA_037576975.1 Alestes dentex | reverse complement strand
GGTGATCACTAATCAGTCCCTCATGAAGCAGAATGAGGTGCTTGTGTAGGAATTTAACAGACACCGGCATGGAATGGGTTCACACTCATAGAGATGCAGATTTAAAAATAAATTGCAGTGTTCTCTTATTTTTTTCCAGGGCAGTGGTTTAAACCTGGCTTTCTATATCTCAAATAGTTATGATGTCAGTTTTGAATGACAGTTTAGATACAAACTTGTAACTGAGCCGTAGTAATGGTATGTAGGCTGATCTGACTCTTCTGCCATTCATTTTCTCGCCCCTACCGATTTGGCTAATGGCACGAAGTTGCTCTCAAACCAAAGAATTAAAAGTGTGTGCTTGCTTAATAAAGGGCAGGTTTTTTTTTGTTTGTTACTGTGTCTCATTTGAAATGCAGACGCTGCAAAGAATCTTTCAGTCGGCAAGGATTCTAATGAGTCTCCATGTGAAGATCCCGGTCAGGTAAAGCGACAGCATGGTGCACAGGAGAAACGCTGCTCAGCAACCCCTTTCATGGCAAACGGCTGTAAAAACGGAGGCATCGTGCATCCCCTTAACCATAATTGAGCCTGGCTGTCTATTTAATCATAGGCTGACAGAAGTGTCAATTTGTGGAGGTATCTGGACGAGTTGGGAACAATAGAAAATGAAGAAACGAAGAAATGTAGCGTTAGTATTATCGATAATTATGCCTGTAAAGATTGACACTTGTTTCAGCCTGTAATTATGAAATCTTTTTGTCTTAATCCTGAATGAGCTGAAGATTTTGTTCTGATTAAAAAAATAAATAAATAAATCTCTTGCCAAATTGGATGATTTTGCTGATAGGTTCCGTGCCAGATCGTGTCTTTCAGTTCGGTAGCTAGAGGTCCCGGTTGAAGTTTGCCATGAGAGGGGGTGGAGGAGCAGCCGCCTCCGTCAGATGTGTCCGTACAGAGTGGCACCGTCTCTGTACATCCCCATGACTGGCTTTGCCTGGTGGTCTTGGGGAGGGAAAGAGCCACCAGCGTGAGTTTGGCTCATGGGGAAACAGAGTACCTGTCTCTGTTTGTCACTCAGAGTTTCCTTCTCTGCCCCGTCGCTTCTACCGGCAGGACAGCAGCTTAGGTTTCCACTCACAGGCGTTCTCCACCCTCTCCCCCTCTATCCGACACCCTTCCATCCATTAACACTCTGCAGGCAGTTCGCCATGGCCAGGGGTTTGCTCAGGAGTGCCATGGTCTAGACAATCTGGGTTGGGTGGTGAAAGAGAGAGTTTGGTGTTAAGAGCCTGGCAGTTGTTTTTCTGCTTGCAGTGGCTACACCTTTTGGGAAGGGTGGGTAGTGCGGCGTGTCAAACCATTAAAAAAAAAAAAAAAAAAAAAAAAAAATTTGCATGGAATGCACTTCTGTTGAAAGGTGTGGCCACTTTTGAATTTTGCATATTTTACTTGAAGCAAGTGTGTTGTGATTTAGTATTAACAGTATATATATATTTTTTTAGGGCTGTCACTGTTTATGTTGACGTTGGTAATCGAGTAATATCGAGATTACCTTAGTGATGGATCTAGTGTTTGGTTTTTGATTTTAACCCTTTAGACCCTCTAACAGAATTCTTTGAAGATTCCTGACACATTTGAGAGATAAAGGATGATTGATCACTGGTTTTACATTTTATATTTTTAAGGCGAGTTACACTTTGTGAAAACAAATCCAAAAAATGCATAATGGAGCTATGAGTTCAGGTCTGAAGGGACAATTGGCATTTAAATTGTAATTGCAATATAGAATTTGTGTTAAAAAAAAAAAAATACGAGGCCAGTTCCCCGTATATCTGGTTCATTTCAGGTATGCAATGTGCTCATAAGGATGTACACATAAGCACTAAGTGTTGAGAAAGCCAATAAAAACACTGAACATACTAGAAACAAATATTTTGAAAAGATTTAGGCCTTGAAGTTACTTTGTCTCGTTGAGTGTTCAGACGCCTGAGTATGTTGGGATGCAAGGGCCGTGTTTATAATTAAAACTGAGCTGATCAAGCAGAGTCATCGACGATTCAACATTTTAATCGGTCGTTTTTAAAAATTGAGTAATTGTGACAGCCCTACGTTTTAACATCTGTTGAATGCTGCTAGGCAATCAGATTGAGTGTGCTTTAAATTACTGCCGCCTTCTTCTTCTGACATTAGTAGCAGTGTTTTTAGGAGTAAAGCTGTATTGTTGATCCTCTGAGGGTTGTTTGGCCATTTGAAACCCACAACATGGATCCCTTTCCCCTCTGTCCCTCTGTGTGCCACAGAAAAAGGCCTCTGCAGTGGAGAAGCTGCTGTTCTGCCTGTTAACACACTTGCGCATTAGACACTGATTCAGCTTCTCCTCCACTGTGTAGGTGTCCAGCAGGACGTTCAGTTCTGGCCAGGGCTTCAGTGCTGGCGGCGCCGGCGCCTGCACCACGCAGAACTCCTCGCAGCGGAGACCGCGGGACACGGATGATGGTGCGTGCACACGCCCACGCGCAGGCCCACACACGTACTCGTTTCTTGGCGATAATTTCAGTGACAGGGAATTGTTTTGAATCCCGTTCAGGCATTAGAACACCTGGGGACTTTTCCACAGAGCAGCTTTGCTCCACTTCTGAAGTGGATTGAAATCTGAATGATGGTGAATTGCTTTTTATCAGACCATACTGCTTATTTCCTTCAAAGCAGATCAGGTTTGGGACTAAGAACTGCGAGGTGTCCTCCATTTGTTTGTTTTATAGTGTGTTCAAAATCAAAACACGAAAAATTATTTGACTGTCTCTTTGTGACATGCGCAACAGTCAGCCAGTCATGTGAAAATACTGCTTTTCAATGAAGAACTAAGGAATGTTACTTCATAGACCTTTATAATGGCAAAAAAGTAAATATATGCATTTTTTTGGGGTAGTTCTGGGGAAACTGATAATTGAGGCAGGTTTACACACTGAACAGTTTTTATGAGCTTGATTCTCTTGCAGAAAAGTGTGAAAGAATGATTTTATCTTTAGAAATTGGTGGCCTTTGAATGTTTATGTTCAACAATGAGCAGTTTAGTGACTTTGTGACTGAAGACATCCTGCACTTCTGGCATTCTGATCCAAAATGTTTTTTAAAAATTACAATACAATGATAAAAGCATTACAAGTTGCATTCTAGCTTTTGCACTCACTCACCACTTTGTCATGTGAAAAAATTGACACCCCATTAAATAATTAGTTCCTTATTACTTGAATCTCCCAGTATTGTTACAGTTGGGATTAACTATCCACATGTCCAAGAATGTGACACAGGCTTTCATAGGGTGTCCTAATTTTTACACATGCCTGTAAGAGTCCATTTCATCACCTGCACGGACCGGATCAGTAACGACACGGAACACATGTAACAACATGGATACCTGTAATGGATTTAGTGTGTTTTTCCCATGTAAGCCCCCTGTATTGACGTTGCATATAGATTCTTTAGACGGGCTGCCCAGATCAGCCTGCAAGCGACCAAAACTGGACGTGAGCCTTGATGAGTGGGACCTGTCTGGTCTACCCTGGTGGTTTCTGGGTAATCTGCGCAGTAACTACACACGCAGGAGCAACGGCTCGACGGACATCCACACTAATCAAGTAAGGGGGGCGAGCAAACCCAGTATGAATTAACGTACCGGGGGTCCTCGAGTTACGACACATATACGTTCCTTCGACAGTGATGTAACCCGAATTTTGTATGTTGACACACCCGAGCCTCAGTCACTTACCGATCCTCACGCAGTAAAATCATCATCTAGAACATAAAATCACAACTCAGCCACAGAAAAAGGAAAAGGACGTAAAAATACTGTACATGAATCGCTCAGGATAAGAGCGCCTGCTAAATGCCGTAAACGTACTGTAGTAACAGATAAAATGGCAAATAATGAGAGTTAAAACACTTTTAACAGTCCCGAATAGTGCAGGTAAGCGCACTGGGGGGGCGCCAGCTCATGCCGCGTTACTGTGTTTTCTGTTTATTCTTCCAACACACGCAACCAAACAAGTTCGCCCATGGAGTCCGCAAGTACGATGCGAACGGCTCAGTTTTTTAAAAGTTATTATGGGAGCGAGTGTCACAAACTCTAAACACTGTATGTCAAGGCTGTCGTAGCCTGAGGGCCCCCTGTATTTCCAGATATTTTTGCCATTTCTGTGTCTTATGAAAATAGTAATAGGTTTTATTCAGCCCCTTTTATTGGAGAATTCATGCCTGATGGTCTAGCACTATAGAACATGGGGAACCAGTAAGAGGGCGGGGTCTTCCAGGCCTTAGTGCAGAACTGCGAAAGCACAGTGATTTGCTCCACACAACTAGACTGAGGAAGTAGGTGTCTCCCGGACAGGAGGAAGACACGGCGATTGTTTCGGACACCACAGATGACCTGTGGTTCCTGAACGAGGCCGAGAGCGAGCAGGTGAGCGTGGAGATGAAGGAGGCGGCGCTGGAGCAGGGCAGTGACGCAGAGTCCCCTCAGGAGGAGGAAGAGCAAGGGAGGGACAGCAAGGAGGACAAAGAGGTGAGGGATGCTACTCCACCCTCACTCTCACTTGTGTTGTCGTGTTTGTATGCAATCGGGATGGAAGTCAGGAGTATTCTGACCTGCTTCTGTTGTTTTTGATGTTTGCAGTGTTCTCAGATGCAGGAAGAGTTGGATGACGACTCGCAGTGTTTGAGCGATGATACAGACACAGAGATCTCCACACAGGTGAGCCGGGCTTGGTACAAATTAGCATCCAGAAGTTGTACTACTCGTACTGCATGTAATATTATGAATGTTATTGTTTTTATGTTTTTGGTGGTTTTAGGGGTGTAATGTGTTGTTTTGCACCTGCTTAATGATGAGTGCAACATCGATGTCTTTGGTTTCCCTTTGTTTGTTCGTGGGATGACATTGTGGCGGTCTAAAGCTAAAACTGCACTTGAGGGTGACACTGCAACTTGTTTGATTAAAATTAGAGAGGCTTCATGAAACGAGCGGCTGGACCATCTAGAAAGTCTGTAATCATTTTTTTTGGGGGGGGGGGGGTGTGGCGGGTTGCACCTTAATGAGAGTCATGCCTTTGGTTTACCATGGTTTTTTTCTGTTACTGCTCAGAACGGTAACAGAAAAATTCAAATGTAGCATTGGATCACATTACATTCATTTGTGTGAGAATTTTATCCAAGGCGACTTGCAGTTTTAGGAAATACTCCAGTTTCAGGACTGTGAGAACCAGAAGAGAGTTCTAAGGGCTAAAATCTTTATGAAAGCGTAATTCAAGAAGATAGATAGTGTATCAGGAGAGGAGGTGCCCTCTGAACAGGGGGGGTTTTGATGATTGAGAGTGATTCTGCTGGTCACCTTTGGCAGCTCATTCCACCGGCGGGGAACCACATTGTGGCAGCCTAAAGCTAAAAAAAAAAAAAAACACTTGAGGGTGAAACTGTAACTTGTGATTAAAATTAGAGCTGTTCCGTGAAACAGTGTTCCGTGAAACAAACCCCAGGTTAAAATATACCCGGGTGTTGTATTGGTTGTATTGAACTTGCTGTATCTTAGTTTGTAAAATCGTCATGTATGTATTTCAGTAAACACGGACATGAATGCTAATGTAAGCTGGAGTTTGAGCTGTGTTAAAGGTTTCATAGGCAAGAGAAGAAACTATGAGGAAGGCTGAGTGTGCATCTACTGATTTGCTCACAGGGGAAGGACACAGTATTGTTCTTTCGTCTGGTGTCAGTTGTGTATGTTATTAGCATGTTGTAATGTCCTCTTAGAATGCAACAATGTGTTTTTGTATTTATCTCTCATATGAAATGTTATTGCGTGTACCTGCTTGTGTGGTATGTGTCTCTTACCTTAAACCAAGCGTTTCTTCTCCCTGCAGGATGCGTGGCAGTGCACCGAATGCCGGAAATTCAACTCTCCCTTGCAGCGCTACTGCATGCGCTGCTGGGCCCTGCGCAAGGACTGGTACAAAGATTGCCCCCGCCTGGTCCATTCTATCTCAGTCCCAGACATCCCTGCCTGCAGCTCCCACCCGGGAGGCCCTGAAGACGAAGACGAGGACGATGGCATCGACGTGCCCGACTGCCTGAGGACCGTGTCGGACCCCGTCATCCTCCCCTCGCACGAGGCCGCCCGTGACCTGCCTTCGTACTCCTCGGCCAAGGGGAAGGCGCCGTGCCGCCTGCAGGGCTCCCAGGAGAGCTCGGAGGGGGACAGCCAGGATATGCTGGACGCCGAGACCAGGTGTCGACAGGAGGCCATGCTGGAGCCGTGCAAGCTGTGTCGCGTCCGGCCCCGCAACGGCAACATCATCCACGGCCGCACCGCCCACATGATCACCTGCTTCCCCTGCGCACGCAAGCTGCACAAGTTCCACGCACCCTGTCCTGGCTGTGGCCAGATCATCCAGAAAGTCATCAAGACTTTCATTGCCTGATTAAGGCAGGGAGTTTATGCATGTTAGGGAAAAAAAAAAAAAAGAGAAAGAAAAATAACACAAACAAAAAAACCCACACACTTGACAAACACACTTTTTTTTTTTTTTTTTTGCATAAGGTATATAGAGCTCTTATACTGTAAATAGAACCCTGGGCCAAAAGTGCATGGTCAGTGCAACTTACTGAAATATTTAAATTAAGTATAAATAACGTATTAAGCAAAGCTCACTACTTAGCTTCTGTCTTACGCGAAACTCAAACGAATGTTTTATTCTTATATTGGCGAGCGCAGCATGTGTATTGAAGATGTGCATGTTGATAAGTGGCTTCGGGAGGGAGATGGTAACGGAAAGCCACACAATTCTGTACTACCTGTCAAATGACGTAGGCATGCAAACAAGAAATGAAGTTAAAGCGAGGAAAAAAAAAAAAAAACCCTAGAACAGACTGCTATAGTCGCAGAGCTTGTCAGACCGCCGCGGTACCATAATTCTTTTGGTGGAGGGATGTTTAGACTGGTAGTTGCTAAATAATTTTATTTATTTATTTATTAACAAAGTTTGCCAGATCAGGGGTTTATCTTTGAGTTTGCCGTCTGGATTGTTTGGTTCAGCAGATGAGTTGCGAGACTGAATCATGGCTTGTTTTCGAGAGAGTACTGCGTAGTTCTCACTTCTTCACAGAGAAAGGTGCCTTTTAGGGTTGTGGAAAGTAGCACTTTGTACAGTTTAGTCTCTGTAATCTGAATATCTGTGTTCTTAACGAAACCAGTGGTATTATAAGTGTGTATTATAACGCGCACTCGCTGCAGCCTGCGCTTGGAGGTGCTGTTATAAGTGTCCTGCAGGTCTTGTGATGTAACGCTTTCACATTGAACTGGTTAAAAGCTGTCGGGTGGTTGATGGCTTTCACTCCTCGCTCCAGTGCAGTTTCTGTTTCTTCTCATCCTCCTCTTAAGTTCCAGCCCTGGCTTGTCCTGAGCACCACTGAGGCGTGAACGTGCTGCGCAGGAGCTTTCAGTCCCTATTTGGGTCTCCCTTGCCTCTCCTTCGCTGTTGTTCTGTGCCTTCCTTTCTTCCAGTATCTCCTTTCCACTCTGGCTTCCTCCTTTAGTATACAGGCAACGTCGCGGAGGCCAGTTTGTGAAACCTCAGTGTTTGAGATGAGGGGTCGATGGCTGTTAGGTTTCTCTTTAACTTCTTTGATTTTCTCGTTTTGGAAATGTTTTATTTGAAGTTGTATCCGGTGCTGCTGTTGTATTGGGACGAGAAAGTTATGTTTTAGCACTTCGTTTGGCTGTAATTTGAGTTTAAGAAAGGTTAATGAGTACTGACAGCTCTTTTATATGTTTTCTCCCCTCTGTTCCTGCTCACAGATGTGCGGCTCAGTGTGTTTAGTTACTAAATGAATTGCTCAATTTGTTCTGTTTGTCCTTCTGCTGCTCTATTTGCAGATTATGGAAACCTGCATAATTTGTGTGCACTGCCTCTTGAGAACTCTTCATCTGATTGCATGACACAAGTGGCACCAAGGGCAGCAGCAAAAGCGATGGAGTATCGAGCGCTGCAGGCGTCTCCCTTGCCACCAGGGGGCGATAGTTACAATATTCTGTCTGTGTTTAAATGCAACCCCACTGCTCTCAGCCTTCCCTGTTGTAGGCTGAAATGTTGTTGCGAATTAAGGATCGTTGTAAAGTGTATACTGGGGATGTGAGAGCTATATTAGCTGAGTGTATAACCCCCAGAGCTCCATTTGAGTTGTGTAATGGCTCACAACCTTGCACACGTGCGAACGGTGTATTTACCCTTAATTATGCCACATGGTGTTCATCCTGAAAGGACTTATTTGTGCTGAAGTCACTGCCATAATTATTGAAGTTTGTTTGTACATTTTGTTTGTATTCCTCAGACATAAGTTCTGCTTCAGAACATGTTTTCTGCTTGTAAGCAGCATTTGTGTTTTTAGTTAAATAAATAGTGTAATCTAATATTAACTGAGTCTCTCTTCCTTCTGCCTCAAGGTGCTGTCTTTGTGGTTTTGTGTACCATGATTTTTACACAACATTTTTTCCAGCCTATCTCTATCTGTTTGAATTAAACAGACTGTTTGTCTTTGTGTGTGTGTGTGTGTGTGTGTGTGTGTGTGTGTGTGTGTGTGTGTGTGTGTGTGTACAGTCATTCATATACGAGTGAACACACCCATTCAAATAACGGTTTGATGACTTTGCTCTTTTTTGTTTGTTTATTGATGATCGCACTTCTGTACAGTTACTATTCCTTTCTTTTTTTTAATTAAAATATATTGAAAAAAAAAACTAAATGAGGCCTGAAGGTTATGGCACATTTAATCCATTTTATGAATTAACCGGGCAAATGCATATAGATTGCTCTATAAAGTTGCAGACATTATTTGAGTTTTTACCTTATAGATTGTTTGATTATTTTCGCTTGGACAATCAGTAATCAAAATAATTGGACTTCAGGTGTTAAAACGTTTGTGTATGACTGTAAACATGAAGGGGTGCCAGAAAAATTGTGAATTCTGAGTTTCTGGATACTTTTGACCTAACATAGAATCAGGTCTTTATCTCAGGTCATGATATGTTACATGCGATCACAATATATTCGTTTTTCATTTAGGTTTTGAACAAGGTGATCTGAAAGTAAATGGCTCTGATGGTTCTAACATCAGTTTGTTACAGGGGGTAATTACAGTCAGCAGATTCAGTCAAATGACGACCCTGTCCTGTATGTGCTCGTCAGTTCATGATTGTCTGACTGGAAAAAGTAAAACAATAATTTCTGAAGTGCACTGATATCCTGATAGAGAACAATTCAGCATAATTGTTACCTTCCACAGGAGGGATCATCCAACAGAAAAATGCTCACAGTGTGAACTACTTTCTCTGCATTTAATCCATTCACCAAGTGGAGTGGTGAGCTGCCACCAGCAGGGGGCGCATGGGGAGCAGAACCTTGCTAAAAGGTACTTCAGGAGTACCACTAGCAGTCCTGGGATTCAAACCCGCAACTTACTTAGCTGGTGGCCTGGTGGTTAGGGAGATGCCCCTGAGATCAGAAGTATGTAGGTTTGAATCCCATAAATGCTAGTGGCACCACTGAGGTACCCTTGAGCAAGGAACCGTTCCCACACACTGCCCCCTGGGTGCCACCCAGTTGTTAACTTGGTGAATGTGTTCAAATGCAGAGGAAGAATTTCACACTGTTCACGTTTGACGAAAGAACAATGCAGTCACAGTGGTGACACCCAACCACCAGTTGCCCCAAACGTTTGGTTCCACTGGGGCTCGAACCCAGGACCTTCTGCGTGTAAAGCAGACGTGATAACCACTACACTATGGAACCACTTCTGTTGTAGACACCCTCTCCCCTGGCTCTTTTCTCTGTTATTTCATTATTAGATTTTTATAAAGCAACAGTTTTTATTTCAGTTAATTATTCCATTTATTAAAAACAAACTTAATTGTCAGTGTCTGGTGTGAAATGATCTTTTCCCTTTATTTGAGACTCGGCCTCAGGATCTACTGGTTTTAAACTGGGGGTGTCAACTCTCTATCACTGTCCACTCTCCTTAAGACTGGGCATAAAGACCACTCTCTATAGGGGTGGTGGTGGGTGTGGCCTTGTGGGTAGGATACTTGCGCCTGGACCAAGAGGTCATGGGTTTGAATACTACCTTCAGCAAACCCCCACTGGCTTCCCGAGCAAGATCCTCAACCCCAAGTTGCTTCAGGGAGACTGCCCCCTGTAGGTAGGGAATGGAAGTCGCTTTGGATAAAAGCATCTGATAAATGCCGTAATTCCATAAGACCCAAGACCTTCTTACTCATGAGGCAACAGCGCGACCCACTGCCTCACCATGCTGCTCTTTTCAGGGTCTGCTAGTTTCGCTTTTTCTTTCTTTTCCCAAAGCATTTATCTCATTTCATGTATGCGTTCCCTTATCTTCCCCTCTTCCTAAACACCCAGGTGAACCTTAAGTAAAAATATCATCAGGAGTATGCTATAGTTACATGACCATTTTTATGACTTCTTTTTTTTTTGTTAAATCATGGTTCACAAGAGTGCCAAAAGGTGTTGGTTTTCACACAAACATTCAAAGTGTGCTGTGTTCCTATATGGACTGGGTTGTTTTTAACTTAAAAGTCGAATGTTAAAAACGGTGTTTACATGCTACATCCAAGTCCAATGTTATTTCCAAAAAAGAAAATGCATACGAAAGTGCCACAGGTGTGTTTTGAGTCTAAATATTCGGATTAATCGCAACTCTCTCATGCAACCCAGTCATTTCAACAGCTTTGTGCCATCGTCTACCTTTTCTCTTCTGTTTTCAGCTGGAGAGTGTAATGTGCCTCTGATCCACAAGAGGGCAGTAGAACTCTTTGCGATGCTGTGAAAGAGGTGGAGCTGAGAGCAGGGATCATGTCTGTAACCTATATAAACATGCAGGTGAAAGTAAACTGTGATGTGTTCCCACTTGGCCTCAGAGGCAGCAAGACACTTCTTCTGCAACCGGTAAAGCAGTGGCCAAGGACAGGGAGCCAACTGTTACTTTGATGGATGGGCTGAATTACACACTCCACGACAACCGAACAAATGATACGGTGATTAATTTAGGCATAACTAGTTCGGAGAACCTGTGTGTAATCGTTCTGGTGCATTAGCTATGTTAAAGGAAAGATGGGATGATATGCAGCAAAATTGGATTTACGGGGCAGTATCTCCCCGTGCCCTCTTAGAAGGATAATTGTGGTTCTTCAATTTGCCTATCTCCCATTTAAGGGCATTGCTTTAATCACACTCATTTGATCAAGTTAATGGCCTGGCCATGGCGTTACACCAGCTAAAACCGACAAGACGTAATCAGTGGGAAATCGGCAATCGGACACGTGCGCACTAACGTGACCTTGGGTTGGAAGGTGTGCTGGCCGACACCGCGCTGGCCAGACTTTACAGAAAAAATCCAGGGACACTTCCAGGACGCTGGCGCATGTGGCAGGGCCATTACCAACTACAGAGGATCAGACCAGCTGGCAGGGGTCCTCACAGACATCTCCAGCGTCTCTCTGAGCACCACTATCATTCCAACATGCTTCAAAGCCACCGTCATCATCCCAGTGCCAAAGAAATCATCAGTGTCAAGGCTCAGTGACTACCATCCTGTCTCATAAACACCAATCATCATGAAGGGCTTTGAGAAACATGAAGCACTTGGAGCCCCTGCAGTTTGCGTATGATGCCATCACCACCACCCTTCACCTGGTCCTCACCCACCAGGACAAAAAGGACACTTACGTTAGAATACTGGTCGTAGTCTTCAGCTCAGCATTCAGCATCATCATTCCTCAGCATCTGCTGGGCCTCTCTGGATCCTGGACTTCCTGACAGGGAGACCTCAATCGTTCAGGATCTGGAGCAACATCTCTAGCACCACCACGCTGAGCACAGGGACCCCAGTACTGTTGATCCATGACCGTGCAGTGATGATCCACATCATCAAGTTCACTGATGACACAACCATAGTGGATTTGATCAGTGAGAGCCAGGGCCGGCATCAAGGGGGGGCATTCGAAAGCTTTGCCCACCCTAGCGAGTCGCCACGCCCCCCCCAACACACGCTCCAGCACCCTAGTGTCGCTCATATGAATATAGTTCACGATCGATAGTGCCCCCCCCATAGTCAGATCCGCTCTGACGCCAGCCCTGGTCAGAACAATGAGACGGCACACAGAGAGGAGACGATAACGAACTGGTGCAGGGCCAACAACCTGTTTCTGAATGTGGACAAAACAAAAGAGATGGTTGCGGACTTCAGGAGAACATGCCATGATCACTGTCGGCTGAACATCAGTGGCTCCTCAGTGAAGATCCTTGGTGTTCACATTGCAGAGGACCTCATGTGGACCAAGCACCAGCTCCATCACCAAGAGGGCCCAGAGCATCGGTACCGAGGAGAATGCATCCCCAGTTTTCACCACATTCTACACAGAGACTATAGAGAGCATTCTCTGTAGTTGCATCACAGCCTGGTATGGAAATTGTGCGGCATCAGATCACAGGAGCCTACAGAGGATAGTAAGGACTGCTGAGAAGATCCTCAGGGTCACTCTTTCCTCTGTCACAGACACACCCATTCACCCTTCCTCCAGAGGGATTCACAACATCCAGGCCTTCACGATCAGAATGGGGAACAGTTTCTTCCCCCAGGTCATCAGACTCCCAAACCAGAACTGAATAACAAAACATAACATAACTGAATTGAATAATTGAATAACAAAACACACATAACACAGACACACTCTGAACTCAACTGCTTCCTTTCTCCCATTGAAACGGCGTACACACACCAAACTGTTCTGCCGTAAAAAAAGAAAACTTTCTCCCCGAGTGTCATTGTAAATACCCTGTATTTATTTATATACTATACGTTTTTTTAATCCAGTTGCTGCAGTTATTTATTGTTGTCTACCTCAGCCTTTGCATTCTGTTGCAGAGGTATTGACTCTGCTGCTGGAGTGTCAGAATAATACAGTATTTCATAATACTCAGTGCTTGAAGTGGGCCCGAACGCAGTGGAACGCAGTTCCGGAACTTCTGTATTTTCGTCTTTTGGGTTCCGCCACTTTTTTCTGCGTTCCGGTACTTACTGAAACTGATCCGACGCAGCGACAGTGGCCTGAGTTCCTGCACTTATTTTTTCCCACTTCAAGCACTGATAATACTGTATTCACTCACAGAAGTACAGTCACTGCTCCTGTTGAATGGTGTCTCTTCCACCCCAGTTTGGTCTTTTCTCTACTCAAGTACACCTGGTTCAGCTCACCTGAAGAAGGGGACCACCAAACTGAACACCGGTTGGAGAACTATGCTTTAGAAAAAGTTTGCATTTTCACTCTCCCTGTCCAGTCAGTGATTTGAGCATTTTTAAATCGATTAGGTTCTGACTGGCTGCCCTGCGGTCTGGACTGAAATGCTTATGACTTCGGTGTTAATGGGGTAGGTCTGCACTGCTGTTGGCTAATTAGGGTAAGAGGTAAATATGCTGGGTTTTTTTTTTTTTTTCACAAAACCAACAAATTCAAACTGTCCTGCAACTGTAATTATGTTTATATCAACAAATGCTTTATTGTTGCTTTTGCTTCCTTTGAAAAAAGAAAATAAAACCAGTTCCATCTTCACTAATAGCTTCTGTGCCCTTTGGATAATTAGTGGTAGAGGCCCTTAAATAGCACGATGCACTGGGCGATTACGGTACGTGGCTATTAATCATCAGTTGCGAAGCGGCTGGTGCGTGCGTACGCCGCGGGGCGACGGAAGCTCTTTCAGCTCGACTGGGGCGTGGGCTTCCTCTATCAGCTGTGTTATTATGGCCAAACAAATTGAAATAATTAAAATGTTCAGTGATGTTTGACTAAGAATCCCGCTGGGCCATTTGGATCTCCTCTCTGTGACCCCCTGTGTGCCTTCGCCATCATCGCTGCTGTCATGCTCCACGCTCCCCCATTTCCGGCACCAGCATGAGCCCTGCGGTCCCTCCCGCCGCCGCAGCCGCCGCCGGCACGTTCCACCTCTGCTAACAAGGAGCAGGGGAAAAGACCGTGGTTCTCGCGGGGCGGCCGGAGGCCACGTGTGGTCTCGGACAGCCGCAGGGCTCCGCGAATGAGAGCCTCCACCTCAGACTCCAGCAGAATCGCCTTCGGTGACTTTCTGTTGTGCAGCACTAAGCATGTGGGGTGTTTTTATCCAGCTCAACCTTTACGAAAGCTCTTGTAAGTGAAGTGTCTTTGGAGCAATGTCATTTTTGTTCCTTAAAAAACCTTATAATTCATGATTTTTTTTGAAGAACGCTTTTTGTAAATGAGTTTGATTGTCGAGGACGTTTTTAAAAAGTCCCATTCAGGACCAAATGAAGGGCCAAGTGATCATTTGGGAGGTCCAAAAACACACTGTAGTGCTAACAGTCTCTTTCCAAGACAGGGGCTGACAGAACAATGTGGATTTTGTGACATCACAAAAAAACTAGGAATTTGTTGAAAATATGGACCGTAACTTTGGGTTAAGATCAATGTTTATATACTAAATCAAACTTTCTTATTTTTGGTTTTATCATGTTTAGCTAGAAGGGTACTGTTGGACGCACAGTTGACTACAGGTACATATATATTTGGCAGTTATATGTATACGTAGATAGATTACCAACTATCTATCTAT
>JBBIGA010000132.1:20461458-20478723 GCA_037576975.1 Alestes dentex | reverse complement strand
TCCAGAATCTTGTGGAAAGTCTTCCAAGAAGAGTGGAAGCTGTTAGAGCTGCAAAGGGGGACCAACTCCAGATTAAAGTTTATGGATCTGAATACAGTGTCACTAAAGACCCTGTTGGTGTAATGGTCAGGCGTCCCAATACTTTTGTCCAAATAGTATGGGGCAGCTGGGTGGCCTAGTGGTTAGGGCGTTGCCCCTGCAATCAGAAGGCTGTGGGTTCGAATCCCAGCACTGCTAGTGTCATCACTGTGGTTCCCTTGAGGAAGGTACCGTCCCCACACACTGGCGCCCCTCTTTGGTGAATGAGTTAAATGCACAGAAAGAATTTCACACTGTGTGCTGTGGCGTAGTGTGTTCATGCGTGAGTTTAAGGGGCCACTTTACTTTATACATACGGCATTTGTACCTGCCTGTGGGAGTAGACACCAAGTTGGTATGTGACTAGTAATGCTTTGATTCGAGTTGAATACAAGAAGAGCCATCTGGAAATGTTGCCATTTTTAAATGGCAGTTAATGGTTCTAATGGAGTACCAAATATTACAGTTTACATCATAAATTTAGTGTAGCATTTAATCATAAATTACATTTTCAGCTGGGTTGGAATGGAAGTAGCTGTTATTAGGCTTGAAGTAATCAAATTCAGCTTGAGGTGCTGTCTCCCATTGATCAGGAAATTGTGCTGAGTGGGTCATTCATTAAATCATTAATTTGGCAAGCCAGCGTTTACAGCATCGTGCTATAGTGCTTGCTGCAAAATGATTATAATATTTCAACTTTGATCTTGAACTGTGAAAATAGATTTTACCCCCATTAAACGGAGGGGTTACAGTTCACTGGCGCATTGAGCTTCGTACATTAGCATTTTCACCCCTAATAGTTTAGATGGGTTTCTTCAAGCATGCCGGACAGCATCACGGATGAGGAAACTGGACAACATCTCATCACTTTATATGTTAATGTCTGAGGTGTGTTTTGTTGATGGTTTAACTAAGTGAGGTGTGTTTTGTTGACGGTTCAGTTAAGTACTTGTATTTTGTCAGGCTTCAGCTAATTTCAGATGGATCCATATGTAGTAACATTCTTTTGTTTTCTCTGAGTGAGAACCCCGACCGTCACTCAAATCAGGATTTCTCAAATCTTGCTTTTTTGAATGAATAGATATAAATTACAAATACACATTCGCGAAGGGATACAGTATAATGCCAGTAATGCACTGCAAAGCGGTTAACAGATATAATGTCTGATACAGAAAAAGAACACCAAATTGAGGCCAAAAGTACTGGGTGAACGTGAGAAAGGCCACTCACAGTCAAGTGGTGACACGCTCTTCCATATTTTATACTATGAATAGCTCTGTGCTATAGGAAAATTGCAGAAATAGCTTTCATAAAATGTGTCTTAATGACACAATGTGCTCTGTGCTTACATATTTTATAACCTAGAGTCCATATCATACTCCTGACCAAAGTTTCTCTACCTAATTCGTCCCTTTATGAAGAAAATGCAAACTTTCCTGACCCTTCTATAGAATTCTGAGCACATCACCTCTGTCGGATCTTTGTCCCATCTAGCCTATCTATAATGACAAAGTAGAGCCCACGGGACCAGATTTGCCCCAAATTGAAACTGGAACATCAGAGTTGTAGAATTTCCTCTGTATTAGATATAGAGCTCCACATTTCTCCATATTATAAATGGAGCTCCTGCAGCGTTTAGCTGTGCTGCACCACACTGTTTCCGTCATGATACTGAGGTACATTACTGAACAAAAGTGAACCACTGGAAGTGATTTGGATTTCCGCATCAACAGCTCCTAACATAGGATCTGACCTTCAAGTAGCGATGATGCACGAGACAAGCTGATTAACAAAATGCACATTAATTAACGTTACCATGTTTAGTGAACTCACTGTTCAAACAGTCAAGGTCACTGATGGAAAAAGGATGCAAACCTCCAGGACAGTGACATTGTGATGTGAAGGTGTACATTTGACCATCCCAGCCATAGAAGTTCCCACACTGTTTTAGTTGCAGTAAAGAATTTTGTTCAACTTCAGCATGGTCCAAGATAGGAGTCAGGAGAGGATCTCGGACGTTACAGAAGGTCATTTATCTGGAGAACCCTCCATGGTCTGCAGTACACTATAAAACCCAAAGCCTTAATTTTACCCCTTAAAAGGACCTTAATTTTGACCTTAATGTCCCATGCAGGAAATGAAAGAAAATTGAGGGAAAAAGTGCACAGATTAAGGTGATTCAGGGGTAAAACTACAGAATTTTCCTCTTACGTTTTCAAATTTGCCCCTTAAATAATAAAACCTCCTGAAATAACGCCTTAATTTAAGATTAAGGGGTTTCACACTCATGCCTTAAATCTTAAGGTAAAATTAAGGGGTTGGTTTTACAAATTAGCAGCCACTTAATTCAAATGAAGGGGTCTGCTGTATTTTCAGGGGTAAAGTAAGGGAGGGTTCAGCACATTTTCAGTACATTATGTTTCGTAGTGGTAGCAGTCATTCTGACACATGAGTGTCCTGCTGTAAGAGCGTGCTGTAGAATTATCAAACAAGTAACAACAGATCCTAGATAAGAATCTACAGACTTACGCTTGATAACATCTGTGTAAATGAGTCTATTATAAGACAAACAGAGTAACAGTGGCACCCACTACAAGTTATTACAGAAGAATCTACTCTCTCCAAAACACAAAGAAGAATAGCTTATCTGTCACAGAGTTAAATATCATGTTCTCCAGCACCTTTGGAACAATGTAGCATGAAGAGATTAATCAAAAATGTCTGGAAAAAAAGGACTGGTCAGTGCCAGAAAAGCTTTGGTTGAAATTACTTATAAAAAAAAGAGCGCTTTCAGTTATGAAGCATGATAGTTTGCATACTCTTTCAATCAACACGTCTTCATTCGCTCAAATATAAATGAAAATTAGATCAGATTTTGGAGCCACACATGTAGAAATCCAGACAATTCTAAATGTCCCGGATATTCTCACGAACTTTAGCAATTTCTTCAAATTCTCCGATGTGTAATTTAAAGTAAACTAATAACGCTGAATGTTTCTTTTACAAGATATTTCTGACACAGCTCCTTCAGAGGGTCAAGTGCTGCTAGCATGTGGGAGAGAGCCACAACACCGGCTAATGTGTGGCAAGGACTGACCACGAGAACAAATGCATTTTATAGAAACCGCTGTGAGACTGAACAAGCTTTACTGGATTTTGCCAAGTAGGCCATTTGTGTCACCAATTACAAATGACATTTATTTTAAATGTTGTTAGATCAATTATAGGCATATGCCAAGCACAACCTAATGCAAAATTTAATGTAACAGATTTCTGAAGTAATTGAACCGGTTCAAGCTCGGTTATGTCACTTTCTCTTGTTCCCATTCCCTCATCGACTGCAAACTTTCACAGCTACTGGTTAGACAAGAGATGTCTCCTGAGAAAAGACCATTTTTGCACCATGAGACTCTTCACAACCTGTAAAGCTTGCCCAACCTCGCAGCAGTTGCTCCAAAAGAACGTGTTTCTCAGTAAGACTTTCATTGGGCAGTTCAGCTTCGAGGCAGTAGAGAGACTGTGGAGTGCCGAGACTGCGGACTTTCTTCCTCCCTCTCCCTCTCTCATATTAATCACTCTTCCGAAGTCACTGTTTTTTAGGAAATAGGTTCTTCACTTCAGTCGGGGCATACTGGAGGGAACCGGAGGTGAAGAGCACCCTGGGATACTGGAGGGTTGATCATCTGCTGTCAAGAAGGGGAGCATCATCCGCCTCAGGCTCCTCTCCGCGAGATTTTAAGAAGCTGAGAGCTATTTTGCAAATCTCCAGAAACTAGAGTAACTCCTTCCTGTGGTGAGTTAGTTTCAGTGGGGCGAAATGAATATTTATGCTCGTTATAATTGGAAGTAGAATTGCTCCAGGTACATCTGTGGTAGCTCTGTGAAATTATGCCCCTTGTGGACTGAAGGCATATGGAGCTCATGAAATATAATGGCAAGAGAAATTGTAGCCTAAGACTCTGACTTTGAGTCAGAGCTTAGGCTTGATTTAAAGGTTGCTCTTGTTCCGAGTTGCCATATAACCACCACCAAACCTCCCCCGCCACCAACAATCACTCACACACCCATACACACCTCAATGCTCCACAATTAACCAAGCCGTTTATCAGTCCAAAATGGTTTAATAATACCTCAAAATAGATTTTAACACACAATCATCTAAATTATTTCTGAAAGGGAAGTGGAACACTGAATAGGAAACTGGGGTTGATTTACTGTATGTACAGCTTTTTGGGGTGATAGAAAATAAACAGTAGCCAACAAATGATATTAAACATAAAAACAAAGAGGTCTGCATTTAGTTAGAGCAGGAATTACTGAAACGAGGGGGTGCACATCAACCACAAACTGACAAAAACTCAAACAAAGCAGGATTACCATAAATGAGTGTAGAAAAAAGGGGTTTCCCACAGAACTCATAATCCCCTACGCTGCTGTTGGATCCCTCAGGTACCAAGCGAAGCACTCGCTTTTGCCCCGTTTACCCTTCTTCGGCGTACACAGGCCATTCAGTGATGCAAGGTCCCCTGGTCGGCTGAGCGTTCAGTGCTGTGCACTGAATAACATGACTTAAGCAAGCTGTTTAGGAAAGAGAGATGATTTTGTATTCAAACTTTTCTGTTTTGCACAAAGAGCATCTCTCCTCCTACATTTTATCCCCATAAGCAGTGTGACAAACCCATTCTTTCTATCGCTTTTCAGAGAGAACGATAAGTTCTTTTTGTTCTTTTTCTTTTTTTTTGAAGATGATATGTGAAGGAGGATGTCTTCACTCGCTGTCCCCAGCATGTTGGCCCGCATTACTTGGATCCTTAAGGTTTCCCTTTGCACCTCTTCCACAGTTTCTTTCTGTGTTAAACAGAGATGCCGGTACACACACAGTGGGTCAGGGCTGAATGTCCGTTGATAATTGATCTCTTGTCGGAGCTGTGTTTCATCATTTTTTGTGGGAGGGAGTGGGGGATGCAGAGAGCGAGGAGATCCACGTCTGAACAGAGCCCTGAATAGCTCAGAAGTGTGTGTGTGTGTGTGTGTGTGTGTGTGTGTGTGTGTGTGTGTATGGCCTCTCTCGGATGTCCGCATGTGTCCATCTTTAAGAAGAGGTCACTCCGGCAAGCCTCCGCCGCATATACACATTTCTAAGATGAATATATCCCTCGACAGAGCTGGGACTTCCAGTGCTGTGCTCAAATTATCCCATATTACCAAAAAAAAAAAAGATACTGAACGTGGTTATGCAACATATTAAAAAATACCCTTCTTTGTATCCTTTCAGTGTCTGTTCTTAAACGTCATCTTCATTTTCAAATAGGTCATTTTAAAAAATAGAAAAATGATGTTTAACTTTGAAATCGCACTCCATGTCGGTTTGCTCCACCTTTCAGGGCAAAGTTGAGAGCCCTGGAATGTCTTTCACGTAATTCCTTTACACATCTGTCAAATCAGTCTCATCCACAGTATGAAAAATATATGAGTACTTCATGTCATGTTGCAAGTCTCAGGTCTGTTGCGATGACGGACTTGCCAGTTACTTACAAATAGAACTAACAATCGAAAGCTCTCTTACAACTGGAAACCGCCTCAGCTTCCTCCGTGTGTTTCTGTACGTGAATGCATGAACAAATGCTTTGATATACATATATGTCTTTTGTCTTTTCCAATAGAAAATAAATAAAAATGAAAAATCTTTTATTACATCACTGTTCCTTTAATTGGGAACACTCTCTTGGTAATGCAAATCAGGCGAGTGAAGTTCTGTTTTGTTTCAGGAGACTGTTTTGACTGTCTGAGAGCTGGACTGTGAGTAGCTTTACAAAGCTTGTATGGGTTCTGCGGCACGTCCTCTTTGTGCTGTTGAACTCAACATGCCTCTTTTGTTGGCCCCTGAGCAGCACGCCCCGGCTGAGCATCACTGATCTCCTTTCCACTGCCCTCTGATGAGAGTTTATCTCTGCACTGAAGTTGTTCTTTCAGAGACACTGTTGGCGCCATGAAAGCCTTTGCCTCCCGGGTCAAAATGGTCGTATGGGGTTTCTCAAAGTCTGGTGTCTGTTCTTTCCAGTTGAGTGTTGCTCCCCCTTGACAAGCTCTCGCTGCCAGCAGGAGCAGAAGAGCCGACACAGCCAGCAGGACTGCTGGGGTCAGGTCCGAAGAAGGAACTGGCATATTCACCTCTTTAGTCCTGAGATGGACACAGGAGGTGTCGTTTGGCCCCATATGCAGGCAAACTTTGTAATGGGTTCCAGGTTGGAGGCGAGTCAGGTTGAAGCCCCTTGTGCCAGCAAGTATTCGAGTGCTGTGTCTGTGGTGATCTTCCATGCTGCCATTGGCTATCCACGAGAGTCGGGCGGAAGGGATATTATGGCCAGCCAGCCAGGTGAGCAAAGCATAGTGTTCTTTGACATCTTGTACCTCAAGGCTGTCCTCACCTTTTTGAGCATTTGTCATTTGAGCCCTGCTTGATCCTTCCACCTTTAGCGTCAAGCTCCTTGTATCAGCCCCAACCAGGTTCTGTGCCACGCAAGTGTAGAAACCAGCTTCTTCAGGGGTAACTCCAAGGATCTCCAGAGTGCCCTCTGTTAAAACCTGGTAACGTCCAAAGCTGGTGGAAGGAGTTAACCTCAAGCCTTTGGGAATGACCCAGTAGATGTTTGGCTCAGGTTCTGCCAGTGCTCGGCAGTGCAGGGCTATGCTATCCCCATGTTTGACTTGGATGTATGATGGGAAAGTGCTTGGGGCTATCAAAGGCAGGCAGCTATCCGCCATCTCTCTGAAGGAAACCTCCTTCACTCTCCTGGCTTTTAACTCTGGGGGTTCTGAGCAGAAGGTGGACTGGGGTTCGATGAAACGAACTGGTTTGTCATCATCTGCCCCCACCCAACGAATAAGGCAGTCACAACGAATGGGATTGGTGTGCAGGCTGATTTCTTGTAAGCTCGGCAGGGAGCGCACAGTCTGTCGATGCAGGGCACTCAAGGCATTGCTGTTGAGCATCAGGCTCTCCATACTTGGCAGCTTCTGGAAAGCCTGAGGGTGGATGTATGACAGCCGTGGATTGTTTGTAATTTCCAGCTTGGTGAGCTCAGGCAGGTTTTCCATTGCTGAGTGCTCAATGGAAACCAACTCCTCCATGTTGTTTAGGCCAAGCTCCTTCAGGTGAAGCATGTCCCTGAAATCTCCTCTTTGTACCAGCTGAATCGGGTTCTTATTCAGATCTAGAAATTTCAGCCCTGGCAGTTTCTGCAGTGCCTCTTTTGGGACTTTGGTCAGATGGTTGTCGTAGAAGCTGATGCTCTCCAAGTTTAGAAGTCCTTCAAGAGCTCTCTCCGAGATCTCCCTCAAGCCCATGCCTGCCAGGACCAAGCTGCGCAGAGATCCAAGAGGTTTAAAGTTGAGGTCTTGGATTATGTCGACTGGATTTCCCCCGATCATAAGGACTTCCAGCTGAGGCAAAGCGTGGAACCAACGTCTGTCAATTACTACAAGGTGGTTAGAATTGAGATGGAGCCTCAAAAGATTATCTAAACCCTTGAAAGCCCCAGGAGAAATGCTTCTAATCCTGTTATGATTGAGATATAGCTCCTGAAGGCTTGGTAGGCCAAAGAAAGCTGCTTCTGGTAGGTGCCTCAGCTGGTTCTCCTCCAAGTGTAGGCTGAGAAGAGCTGGCAGGTCTGTGATTCTCAGGTTATGGGTACTGATGAAACTGTTGTGTGAGAGATCCAACTCAGTTAGATTAGTGAGACCTTGGAGTTCGCTCTGATCCACGGAACTGATGAGATTGCTCTGCAGCCTGAGTGTTTGCGTCTCTGGAGGGAGGGATGTGGGCAGCTGGATGAGGAGAAGATCATTGCAATCAACAGTAGGAGCCTCTCTGTAGACAGACTGGGGAGAGTACCAGGGCTTGATCTGGCAGACACACTGGTGAGGACATGGTACCCTCCAGGGCATGGAGTGAATTACCAGAGAGCTAGCAACCCCAAACAGGAGATGAATGTACACGAAAAATCTTGTAATCACTCTCATTTTCAGTACCGAAGTTAATTCGTTATCACTGGGTACAGGACAGTTTGACCTGTTTCTTCGTATTTTTTTATGTCACCCTCTCACGTATCTGTCCATGTGATAGAGGAGTCCTCAAGTTCACTTGAGCCTTGCAAAAAAGTCGTCTCCAAAATGAACTTGTCTCTGTTTCATCTTTCGCTCTCTCATGGACGTGTCAGAATACTTGAAAGAAATGTTCTTGCGTGAAAATCCTTGAAGTATGGCACACTAAGATGCTTTCTGGTTTTCTGTTTAGTCCATGGGTCTCACATTGTGGTGCAATCGAGGGGATTTAGGACCACTTCATAGTCATACCTGGAAGAGACAAAAATAGGATACTTAGACAATGGCTCTTGTAATGCAATGATTAAAAACATGATGCATCTGAGTATCACCCTTAATACATTATATGTCTTTTTATCCTGGGATGCATTTTCAGTTAGACATAATTTGTCATTTTCTTAATTCGCAGGCTTCGAAGACAGTACAGGACTGGCTAAAATTAGATATCTCACTGTGTATCATAACACTTTGCATAATTTGCAGCTTGTACATTTCTCTCTCCCTAAAAGAGAAGCTCCAAATTAGTTCTGGGACATTACAGCCGAATTTGGCTGCATTTCTCATCACCAGAGGAAGATGACTACTGCAGGAACAGGAGAGAAATGGAGGCTGAAATTTAGTGAGCCTAATTCATGGCTTTAAGATTTTGCTTCTGCAAATAACTAAGGCCTTGGTATTAGTCATCCGCAAGCAGCTTCTGAGGATGGGGGATAGGGGGGGTGGGATGACATGTTCTTGAGTAGATTCATGAGGAAGCAGGACTTGGAGGATAAAATGAAACATAAAAGAAAAGCAGGGTGTGCAATAGCCTTTAATTAAACCTTGACGCACAGACTAGCCTCGCGGCCTTACGTTCAGATTAGTAATGGGCTTAATAACTCATATGAATGAAACATGTTGCCTTTGTATGTTATATTTTTATGAACCTTTCTTAAAAGGTTTTGTGGATTTAGTGTACAACCAATCAGGTCCCTACTCAAACAAACACACCTTGTCCAACTCATCCAACGGACCTGACTGATTGTAAAAGGGTTCTTTGGAGTGATGCCATAGAAGAACCACTTTAAAAAGCACATTGTTTCCATGTATCTGGTCATATTCGTCGTTTGATCTCATTTAAAATATTAATTTCTTGTTTCGTGTCATCTGCCATCAAAGTGTAGTAGATAATAATGGCTTCTGATTTGCAGAAAAATATTGTTGACCAATAACAGTTTCACCCTGCCGCCACCCTGACTGGAAACGTTTTTGGCATACATCACATGTGCAAACGTCTGGGTTGTAACTTTGTTCCGATTCTTTCTGAAAATCTACTAAAACCATTTGTCGAGGGGCTTCTTCAACACACTACATCATTTAGCCTTTATTAGATAATCAGAAATGTATCTCAGCGGCTGATTGGCAAAGGGTCTTTTTTTTACTCTGATTACTGCATCCATCTCCCTCCCCCTCTTTTACTTGCTCCTGCCTTTCTAATCCATCCTTCTGAATGCCCAATTAGTCCTAATGTCCTCCCTGTCTCCATTTTTCAGTCCACCGGGGATCTACCTGTCGGCTCTGAGACCGTTTGTTCTTCACACAGACACACACACACACACACACACACACACACACACACACACACACTCTCGCGTCCATATGTGTGTGCGGCTCCGGCGTTTTCCCCATCCGCCCATCAGAGTGCGTGCTCTGCCTCAGAGCTCGTTTACAAAGTGTCAGCCTCTCAGTGGTGTCTCCGGCAGAAACTTGGCCCCCGCGATGCGCTCCGTCACTCCGGCCCGGCGCCGGCGCCCGGCTGGGCCTGAGATGTGCTGCGTTCCGCCGATTTGCCACCCGCGTCCTAATGAGTCTTGAGGCTGCCGTGAGCGCCTTTAATGCAAAGCGAATGGAGATGTTTGTGTGCGCCCCCCCCCCCCATTTCCCGTCTCCCACCCCCTTCAACTCTGCATTGTGAATTATGCATTCACTGCCTTCGCCTGCTAATCTCCACTCGCACTGCTTTCACTCTCATTTTGGCCAGAGCAAAATGAACAAGAAAATGCTCTCTGTCAAAGTGTGTGTGGAGCTGAGGAGCGGTTGTGGTGGTGGCGGTGGATTGGGGGGGGTGGCGGGGGGGTTATGGGATGCTGTTTTATGGAAGGAGGCTGCAGCGAGGAGTGCCTCTGTTTGTTCTAAAGGTTGCCAATTGGTAGGTTCCACAGCTAGTCCTAAACAAGTGCTGCTCTCTGTCATCGCTGGATAAATGTCTTCTCACCTACTGCCAACCATAATGGCATTATAATGACTCCATGGCTGATGCGTGTATCTAGGCCAGCATGTGTGTTTTGCTGCTCTAGATACTCCAGTGTTCGGCGATGGTCTGAGGAAATGGCCTCAAGGAACCTCAAGGTGTGTGTGAGCCCCTCGCTTTGGGTTTGGGGCACTGTAGAACCCTCACTTTTATCTCTCTTTCTCTCAACTCACCAGAGCAAAGACTTGTTCAGTTTATGAGATAATAAAAGAATGCATGAGATAAAAGAATGCTCCAGTCTCGCTGTCTGCAACTGAAACACGTCTGTCTATAACATACTGTTAAATACTCTTGACAATAATAGAAATTCACTGAAAACACGGATTAGGAACCTTTTTGGGGGGGGGGCTTAGGTAGAGCTTTGTCACGAACCATTGCAAAGGAAACGTATATTTTAACAGTTGATCAAGAAGCTTCCTCATTCCTCAGAAAAGACCTCATCCAGTAGAAATTCCAGCAGCATTTGCATGCACTCATTGAAATGATCTGTGTTTGATATACCTTTGACAAGTATCTGTCTGTGTATTAATCCTGTGAGTCCCCTGGGTCCGTGTGGGAACTCCCGTGGGGGTGTTGTGACCTCCAGGTTAAGAATCATATTGACAGTGTTGCGAAAAAGGAGAAAGCATTCTCACCTTTGACTGGACATTTATGTTTAATGTAAGTTCTCCTGGTCTATTCATTATGAAATGTTCAGAGGACGTATGGAGAGCGTGGCATTTTCTAATTTTGAGGTTTTGTTCCAACAGTCACTACGAAATCAAACGCCATAATTTTACCCCTTCAGATCACTTTCATTTTGACCTTAATTTCCCACACAGGAAATTAAGGACAAAAAAGAGAAAAAGTGCACAGGTTAAGGTGATTAAGGGGTAAAACTACTGAATGTTCCTCTTACTTTTTCATGTTTGCCCCTTAAAAAATAGAACCTCCTGAATTAACGCCTTCAATTTAAGATTAAGGGGTTTCACACTCATGCCTTAAATCTAATTTGAAGGTAAAATTAAGGGGTCGGTCTCATGAATTAACGGCCGCTTAATTCGAATGAAGGGGTTTGGTGTATTTTTAAGGGTAAATTAAGGTTAAGCACATTTTAAGCACATTGTGTTTCGTAGTGAGCGAGAACATATATGGTGCCAGAGCTGGTTTTGAGACCCATCGTCCAGGACTTTGGAGAAAAAAGGGCCCAGTTTGGACGAGACATGTGAGAGAGCTGGGCCACATTTCTCCAAGCCGTGAGCCAGAAGTGAGAGAGACGGAGAGAATGAAAGATTTTCATGGGAGATTATCACTGACGGCCACTGTGGCTCTGGAGCAGCATAATAGTCCCGCAAGCCTTCTGTTCATAATAAGCTTCTTTTGTCAACAATAGCGCGTGTGAACTGGTACATTCTCTCCTAGCAGACAGAGGAGTATAATGGAGAGATGGATGATTACAGGCCTTACACTACGAGCCAACTGGAGATCAAATAACGCTCTAAAGTTTCAAAGGAGCGGCTGCCTGTGGATACCTTGTCCTGTGCATAATGCTATGACAGTGATATTGCCAGGGGTAAAGAGGCAGAGTGTTACTGCATTGCGTTTTTATTCACAGCGGGTGAAATCGAGGTGGTGTAATTCATCATACGAGGCGGTGGGGTTATGAAGTGGCCATTCTTTACACTGACATTAAGAGCCCTTCATTTTCCAATCTGGAGCACTTAAATATTGATTTCCTTCAAAGAAAGAAATGTTTGTATTTATACATATTTTATTTTCACGCCTTGATTTGCAGATCAAGAGGGATCAGACGAATTTACCTCCGTCAGTTTCCAAACCTCACGCCTGTGCCACGATCCCTGATCGGAGAGTCACCTTCGGCCAAAACGTGCTCCTACAACGCCTTAACTCTGGGCTCCCCGCAGAGAGAGGAGGAAAACTGGCCTGTTTACACATTCGAATACAAATGTCCAAGTGTCTTTAAATAATAAGGGATTCATTCACCGTGCACACAACTGGAATGATCGCCCGGTCGTCGGAGGTCGACTCGGATGCTTTCTCTTACCCGTGATTGCAGAAGGACGACCTTGCATCATCTTTTTTGATTATTAAGCGAGTTATCCGTGCCAATAGCTCTAAATAAAAGTGTATAGCTCCTTTTCTATATTTCATGAAGGCCTACTTCAACAAGCTGCTTTCCAGCAGGAAAAAAAAACCAAAAACGATACGGTGATTAATGTTTTATTGGGCAGCTGAATTGACAGGTATTCATATTTCATGAGGAGTGACTTCGGGTTATTACATAAAAGGGAATATTTGAATCGATGTGGGATCCATAAATTGTTATGGTATGGAAGGTTGTTAGCGGACCTCCATCTGTGCTGCCTTCGATAAAATAATATGTTTTGGCAGATGGCCAGGGTTTAGAAATTAGAGCTTCCAAACGATTAAAAAAAAAAAGAATTACGTTGTTTTGTGAAGTTTATCTTGATGAATCATATGTGTTTTATTTCCCAAATTTGACTCTAAGGAAATAGATTTTTTTGCCGTTTAAAACATAGTGATTTGTTTTAGCTAGAGGAACAATAAGCTTGATCACATTCCATAATTCAATAAATTTCAACGCATCTGAATATGGAAATCGTAGGATTTCCACGGAGTGAGTCTGTCTTTCCAATTTGCGCATGTTTATCCTGTGTGTATATATCATACACAGTCAGTGGCTCCAGCCCCTCTTGCTGTTGTTTCTACAACTCATGCATTCCTGTTACAGTGAAGACTCTTTTTCTGTGAGTACCGGCCAATATGCAGAATAAAACTATTGCTCTCCAGGATCAGTAAAGTTTTCTGATTCTGATTCAGATTTAAAACTGTATTCTATCATAACAACAGCCTGCAAACAGCTGGGCTCCACTACAGGTGGGTCACAGGGTCACACTATTAAAAGCGCGCTGAGAGCGTCAATGTTATTTCTTGAATGCACTTACAGCATGTTTTAGCTAGATTACAGTGTTAATGACACACTAATAATCTGTTAATAATGCATGAATGACGTACAGGATATGAATATGTAAACTTTGAAAGCCCTAATTGAAATAGATTGGAGTAATAAATTTACATTAAAAATTTGCCTTGAGTTTACATTATTTATGTCTGCCAGTGGCAACCAAGAGAAGTGTGAAATGCGGGTGTAGCAACTCCAGATTTCAGTCGCAACTGTTAAAAAATACGAAAATTAATGAATGAAAGAGCTGGAATTTAAAATAATGTAAACAATGAGTGTGGTTAAGACCTATGTGTGCATGATATATGGTGGGGTTTGTAGTTTTATATGGTATGATATGATATGATATGATATGATATGATATTATATTATATTACATTATATTATATTATATATCTGCAGTGTTGCACTTGTGTCTTTTTATTACAGCAGATTGTTTGCCTGGCCCACTACTGGCTGCTTTACAGGAGAAGGTTTAAGTGCCTGGAGGAAGTGCATGCGGAGTTGCAGGCCAGTTCTTATCCTCAAATTGGAATAATATTGTTATTATTAAACAAACAAAAAAAAAGTAGCACAATAATGTCAAACATTTGTAATATCTGCTGCTCAGAGCCTCAGGGCCTGACACAAGCATATCAGCAATATGATTGGTCACCGCTCAGCTCGTCTGCATAAAGCTCATGGAGGAGTGGTGTAGGAAACTCGCCTCTGGACCAAGAGGTCATGGGTTCGAATCCTACCTTCAGCACCACCACCTCTGGGCTCCTGAGCAAGACCCTTAACCCCAAATACCTCCCGGGAGACTGCCCCCTGCTGTTAGGGAATGGAAGTCGCTTTGGATAAAAGCTTCACTGCAAAAACTCCTGATCTAACCAAGACTTGCAATCTTGTTTCTAGCCTAAAAAAATCTTCTTGATCTTGTTTTGAGAATAGTATACTAAATAAGCGCAGATTTGTACGATTATTTTAATGAATTTATTAGATTTTAATTCATTCAGATTGTTTTAAGATATTTTTTTTCCTATTTCAAGAAATCTTACCAAGTGTAAATATCTTACTTCACAATTTCACTTGTTTCTAGTCAGAGATTTCTTGAAATAGGAAAAAAATATTTTAAAACAATCCTAATAATCTTACAAATCTGCTCTTATGTAGTATATTATTCTCAAAACAAGATAAAGAAGACTTTTTTAGGCTAGAAACAAGATTGCCAGTCTTGGTTAGATCAGGAGTTTTTGCAGTGTTCTGATAAATGCCGTAAATGTAAATGTGTCCAGCAGTGGTTTGATTTTGTCCAAAATTTTTTATCACGGTATTTTTCTAAATTATACCAGTTTCACGGTACAGGATGGTATTAGAACTCCAGCATCATGTCAATTGAAAGTACTATTTTTGCAGTACATGAAATGTTGTTACACGGTGACTGTATCACAACCGGTGTATATCAGATCCATGTTGCTTTTTCCTACCAAGAAGAATTTGATGGATTTTATCTCTCCAGACTGTCCAGCTTCCTTCTCTCCTGCTCTCGCTTTGCCGTGACCCCCCGATTGATTTTATGATGACCCCTGCAGCGGCCTCAGACCGGTGGGACTGTGGCTGGTGCCGCGGTGGCACTTCTCCTGCCTCTCTCACGTTTACGGCATTTAGCAGACGCTCTTATCCAGAGTGACGCACATCAGTGCTAAAGTCGTCTACATCTGTTCTTTATACCTGTAAAGCTACTCTCCTTCTTCCCCACTCTGCTCTCCAGGCTCTTGTCTGAACCTCGAAGTGGAACCACTCGCCGTGACTTTACACAGGGAGCGCTGCTGGTGGCCTGTATCGACTAGGCCTCCACTAATAGCACAGACGTGCTTTACTTCCCTGCTATTTTTAGAGGAGCTCTTTTTTCCTCACTGGTGTATAATTGCCTGTGATCCTTGTTTTTGTGGCACTTTATTTTTATGTACCTAATAACTATAATAGGAAAACTGTCTAGTAATTACAAGGAATGTCTGATACATGCATTCACTGTACACTTCACTGGAAACCTCTCCTTCGTCCAGTCACCGATCAACACAGCCCAGTGACACTGACACGGTGGCAGCATGGTAGTATGAGGTGCTTATACTAATATATCATAATATACAGCACTATTTCTGGGATTTTTACACACAAACTGTAAATCTCCATCCAGCTGACTACTGATGAAGGGCTGGAAGACTGAAGATGTGCACTGAGCGACAAAAAGGTGGAAATACAACAGATGGATGTACTTTCTAATAAAATCCTCTGAGTGTGCATGTGGGTAAATAAGGGAATAGGATGGAAAATTCATTGTTTTCAAAATGTACCAGTCATGCACCAGTTCACATGGTCCAAATATGGAAAACAAGCTGCAAAAAACAGCCATTTTTGTGATGTCATAAGAAACAGCACTAATATTTCTGAGGAAAGTTATAGTCCGCACTGCTTGAACAGTGCAGCATTCAGAAATGCCAGGTAAGTCTGAGACTCTCTACTTGCGTATTCAGCTCACAAAGTTTGCATTATTGCTTGTTAAATTTTAATCATTGCATTGTAGTGTTTTGTTTATACTGTACTCTATTAGTCACCAGGCAAAGTGTTAATTGTTTATATTTACCAGACATTATTTATTATCACACCTTTAGCTATCAAACACTAATTTGTTTTTGGCCCTCTATTTTAGGAGAATTTATTGTTTATTCGGTTTATTTATCTGGCTGCCAAACACACTCACCCACACAGACAGACCTGCAAATGTAAACTTATGCATATGCAAGCTGGTTTTAAGCCAGAGGTGGGATTCCTACCAGACGAGGTGAACCCTTGAGACAGAGAAGAAACGCATTTGAATAACGGCGAGGCAGCGGCACCTGAAGCTCTAACAGAGTCCCGTTAATTGAATATTCTACACCTATCAAAGGAGGTCAGCACGAAACCTGGGGGAGAGGCCCTCCACCGAGGCTCCTGGTGGACGCCGCTGATGTCACTTTCATGCGGAACTATAATGACAAAGCAGGGTTGAACCTCATCTGCCATTTCTGAAGATTTTCTGCTGATTAGCTGCACTCGTCTGAGCCGATTTGCTGGGAAACAAGTGGGTGAAACACTACGAAATTTCCTAAATCAGATTTATCTTTTCTTCCTGTTCTTGCTTTTCTCATTTGGAGGAATGCCCCGCGGTTCTTGGACGCTTTAGGTCTGCGTCTGGCGCTTCCATTTAATTTTGTCAGGCGCTGACATCGGTATGCCCTCACGCTCCATGTGAGTCTGGTCAGGTTCAGCACTACCGAATGCATCAAATGTAGCCGTCTGTTTCGTTTTTTATTTCTTTGTGGTGAATACGTGGCGCTTCCAACCTTGCTCCAACCTCGAGGTGTCCCTCTAAATGTCATTTACGATACACAGACCAGAGTCAAATGGAGGCTGCGGCTCCGAGTGGAAGGGGGTGGGGTGGAGGGATGGAGGGAGCAAACAACTGAATGGAGACCGGGCTATTATTATAACTTCAAAGGAGCCTGAGCTGGCACGCTTAGCAGCCAGAGATGCTCCGCACTCCTTCAATTTTTAAAAGCTTCTGATTAAAGACACAGCATGTGATGAGGCTCTCTGCTGGAGAGATCACCTGCATTTGAAAAGGGAACAAGTGCAAATCTCAGCCAAGCTCAGCCCTGATTGCCTGATACATAACTGTGTTTCGTAAGCCTCGCGCCTTTTTTTTTTGTATTTAGGTGATCAAAGTGATGGAGTCAATTTGCAGTGGAATTAAAAATTGGCCCTGCAAGGCAGTTGGCAATTAAGCTAC
>JBBIGA010000132.1:20403912-20416290 GCA_037576975.1 Alestes dentex | reverse complement strand
CTTCCCCCCCTCCCTCCCCCTCTCTCTCTCTCCCAGTAACCAATACAGTCTCTCTCTTTCTCTCTCAACTACTCACTGAAATGTCAGAGCTGTCACTCATGCTCGTCTCCATCCTCAGATCAGCTATTATGCAAACGGACATTTGACTACTTTCCAGGGCTCTGAGAACACAAAAGGCCAAAGGGCTTCCACTCCATAAATGTTAAACCGCACAGGGAGCGCACTGAGCCGCGCTGAAAAGGATCCTGTACATTTAAAGGAGGATCGCTGGGTCCAGTACTCTCCTCTTTTACTTCATGCGAACATTTCCGGTGTAGGAAGACAGTCTGTATGTGTGTCGTTAGGACCAAGGTGTCTTGTTAAACCTTTGACTGTGCATAGTTATGCAAGCTCACCAAATGTTTGACTTGTGAGATTTGATTTTTGAAAGGAGCAATAAATTGCTTTTAACAGTACATATTGAATCTTCGTTCCATTTTTTGCTCCATTAAGTTTTATGCCTTCACTCTGGATAAGAGCGTCTGCTAAATGCCGTAAACGTAAACGTAAACGAGTATGTCCAAGGTGCCTATGTGGCCGAGAAGCATGATGCTTTTTGACAGAATGCACTCTAAAAGGTATAAAAATACTCCTCATACCTTTATTTTTATCATTCCTGAGAATTGTCACAAAATTGCCAATTGTAGTTGAGGATCCGTTTTCTATGTTCTGTACTGTTTCCTTTACATTTTACCCCATATTTCCCCACTACTGTTTTCCAAAAACAGAGTGAAGAAGTAAAAATAGGAAAAAGCATCTTAAGACATTTCTCTTGTTCCGTTCCCATCTTGGTACGTGTGCTGCCTCATGCATAATAGATGTGGCTTCCAGCTTTAAAAGAGAGGCCCCAACTTCACGCTGTACGACAGACGTGTTGCAGTGTGTTGCAGCCATACCTGAGGCGCACCGAACACCACTGGACTTCAGAATACCCTGTTCGCTTGACTCCAGTACAAACACAGCACTCATACACAATACAGGTGCCTAAAAGAGTTCTTTGGAGGTCACCCACACTGGGTTCCCTGACGAATCTTTCAATTAATTAAGAATTATTTTAGTAGATGAGGCAAATGTCATATGAAGAACCTCCAAATAATGAACAAGGTCTACACCAATTAAGGATTCTTTTATAATTGCAGCTAGCAAAGTTTATTCTTAAAAGTCTGTCAGTTAGAGCTGGCCAGCCTTAAACTCTCACTACGCAAACTGTATAGACCCCAGAAATTACACAAGGGTCCAGGGGTCCATGCTTCAATGAGAGGATGAGGAGCAACCATCGTTCTAATCATGACAAGAGAAAAAAAACTTCCCCATAGATCACACAACCCCAATGACAAAATGAAAAACAACACAGGGACATTGTTTATCATTTTAGATCAGTTTTTTTCTGTTTTTTGTACTTTTTCATCTATTCATATTATAGAGATATTTTGCAAGACAAAATAGTCCACAAAGAAAACGTTTTAGTTTTACCGCTGTTTCACCGTAATCAAAATTACACAAAACCTCAGAAAACACATGGTTCACTGGTCACAGGGGACAGTAAATAGAATATATGAGTTATAGACATACAGAATATATATGAGTTATAGACATCATAACCCCTGGTTCCTATCACAGAGAGTTCGTTACTCTACATTACACTATTTTACATGATTTAGTATAATGTAGAGTGATTTTTGATGAATGAGTTTTGATGAATTGGGTGTAACAGGTAGCCTGACTATGGTTTGATCCCCTGCCGAGGCAAACACACCATGCTATACTAATAAGAGTCTACAGCTGTAACTAGAATGCTTATCTATGAGAAAACTTGAAGTACACTTGCGTAGTTGCTGTGGTTGTTACTATGTAGTTGCTTTGGTGTCGCTAAGGTGGTTAATATGGTGCTGCAGGTGGTTGCTAAGGTTTAGCTAGCCGGTTGCTATAGCAACTGTAGTGGTTGCTATGATGTTATAAGTGTTTGCTAACATGTTGCTAGGTGGTTACTATGGTTTCACAGGTGAGGGTTAATGTAAAAACCCTGGTCAAATAGACAGGGGTATCAATACTTCTTCACAGCGAGAGGGGTGCCAGTACTTGACTGAAGAGCAGACAATCTAAACCTCTGCCCTTTAGTCAAATTTGAAAATACAAACACTTTGAATCACTCAGCCACTGTCTCTCTATGTCTCTCGCCCTTTCTCTCCACATTTATTTGCAATGACCAAATATATGAGCATTTTTTTAGACACTGTATGAGAAGTGCTGTGTACTCAAACTATTGCACAGAGAGAGAAGCACCCAAACATTGGTTTTATGGTCACGGTGCAACATACAGCAACATTCAACTAAGTGTTAGTTGTGACAGAGAAAATGAAATACGCAACAGTGTACTAGTATAGTGTGAACACAATGTAAACCTTCCAGACAGACTAGAATTGCGCCATAAAGTATGATACTGCACAGTAGGCAATTAGCAGCACTGAACAGAGAGCATGGTATAACAGTCACATAACAGTAAACAATACAATGAATAGACAATACAGCAATGTAACAGGTTAGTGTGAATGGAATGTGAATCGGAGACAATTTAATAAACAGACAATGCAGCGGTACGACAGTACAGTGTGAAAGAGTTATGAACCTTCCAGAATGAAAAGGATTGCTCCATAAATATGATATTGCACAAGAGACAGCAGCATTGAACCACACTGAGAGAGTCGCTTATCAAATAACAGGGCACAAGTGGGCTTGTCGTGGCAGTAAAAAAGTTTACTTTTAAAACAGAATTCTGCCCACAGCAGGATCTGAACCCAGGACTCTGTGTCTTTTATCCTCACTGCACTCCTAGTGAGCCATAGAAGAGGGGGT
The DNA here is from genome assembly GCA_037576975.1 of Alestes dentex. Classification (NCBI taxonomy): domain Eukaryota; kingdom Metazoa; phylum Chordata; class Actinopteri; order Characiformes; family Alestidae; genus Alestes; species Alestes dentex. The sequence goes on along the minus strand of JBBIGA010000132.1, from coordinate 20,413,398 downwards.
TGTAACGAATGTATTAAGATGCCATTTATGAACAAAGATGGCTGAAAATAGGTGGAGTGAAAGGGGGTGACGCGACGGTGCAGAAACTCATTCAAACTGCTCTGACGCCAACGGATCGCTTCCTTATTAATAACCAAAACAACAGTTACAGATGTTTTTCATTCATTAAATTTCAGACACTGGGAGCTAAATATAGGTTTCTTGTGCTCCTTAAAACAAGTGGGAGAAAAATGAAATTTGTGGCTGTGAAAGAGATTAAAAGAAAAGAAAAAATGTCCACTTGATTAAAAAACAGCTGGCTGACTGTCAAACTAACACACTTTTGACTCATTACGGTCACGGGGCTTGTCTCGCCTGACGCTGTGTGTCTAGCGACTGATTTCGAGCTTGCAGAGCGAACATTTCACAATGCATGTCTAAAGAGAAATGTATACATTTTAAATGATCAATACTTGGCTCCTGACCAACTGAACAAAAAGTTGTATAAATGCGTAATTCCCTGGATATCAACAAATGTTTCAGTGTTGGAACCAAGGGGCTTGGACGAGAAGCAGTGCTGTTTTCGCCTGTAAAAGGAATATTAATAAAACACATAAGAAAAACAATAGTCAAATTATAACAAGATTAAATTGTAAGTTGCCCTGTAAATGGTAGAGCTCCCCTTTAGCAGCCTTAAATACTGCCTTTCTACAAACAGGGCTGAATAGTAGAACAGAATAAAATAGAACATCTTTACTGTCATTGTAATACACATAAATGTGCAGTGCAATGAGATGTACAGCTCTGTAGATGCTTCTCTTGTAACTTTAAGTATAAAATATCTAAAGCAAATAAGTGTGATACTCAAGTGGATACCAGTACTTAAGTAAGTGACTAAGACCTAGCAGCATGGATGTCCTAAATAAATCGACTACATTATATAGAATTTATAGAATAAAATAAAGGTTTTATATAATATAAAAATTGAGAACTGTATATGTGACATCGAGATCCTCCCTGATGCCCCGCGTGGACTGTCTGCATTCGCGAAGAGGCTCCAGACCCATTTGGATCAGTGTCACTCACTGAACGACGTAAACATGCGCATGTGTGCATCCGTCCATGTTAATAAATTGTGGGCTGTTCTTGCTGAATGAATATGCGCGACAACAGAATAGAATAGATCAGTAGAGATCTATGCTCCGGGGTAGGGGGTGTTGGGGGGGTAGCATGTGCAGTTATACATGGCAGATCTGCTCACTGGCACACTAGACACTCGCTCACAAGACTGGAAGGCATCATGAATATGGATGGCAGAGTGTGTGTTGGAAGAGGGTGTCTGTATCATACATCTGAGTGTATGTGGGAGGTGGGGGGGGGGTCTCTGTGTGTTCTTGTGCTGTGCTAGCCAAAGGGGGAGGGCTTGCCTCCAAGCAGTGCCTCTCCTCCATTTTAGGCAGGCATTCATTCTTAAAAGTGATCCTGCATGAGCAGGAGGGGGGGGGCAAATCGCGGCAAGCGGTGCCATTGACAGTGGAGCGCTTCCGAGAGGTGGCACAAAAGCGGGAGAGAGAGTGAAACTCGGTGATACACTTGGAGAAAGGTTTGCACCGATGTCTCTGGGTTTGTCCTGCCTGCTTTGTAAAGTCTGTGTTTTGGTTTTCTTCGTGTCCCTGATTAAAGAAGTGAGAGTGAGTCTAAATATCCCGTTCGCAAACCGAGAGCTGGAATCATGGTGTTAAAATATGCAGAAGGGGAAATGGTAAAGCATGAAGCAGGGAGCCAACAGCCACGTCCATGGCTACCAGCGAGCTCCACATGTTGCTAATGTGAATTTTAAAGACTCCAAAGTTAAGACGCACATTCCCCACAGCCGTAGATCTCAGACCCTTACTAAATTTGCAAAGTCTCTACTTTTCATTAAGAAAGACTACAGGGGGCGCTACATTATGCAGGCCTTCCTAGTTTTTTTTTTTTTTTCACTTCCTAAGTATCCTGGCAGTCTGATGGATGTGTCCTTCAGTCCTGTTTGCCTGCCTGTATCACGCTGGACAATTTGGGTGTGAACTCTATCAGAACTCTTTCAACCTGGTTACAATGTAAAGAAAAGTGTTACCACAGTTCACTATGAAACACAATGTACTTAAAATGTTCTTAACCCTGCCTTAATTTAACCCTGAAATGTAATTTCAATTTGAATTAAGTAGCCGTTTATTTGTGAAACAGACCCCTTAATTTTACCTTAAAATTAGATTTAAAACATGAATCTTAAATTTAAGGCGTTACTTCAGGAGGTTCTATTATTTAAGGGGCCAATTTTAAAAAGTAAGAGGAAAATTCAGTAGTTTTACCCCTTAATCATCCTTAATCTGTGCACTTTTCCCTTAATTTAAGGTCAAAAATAAGATAATTTTAAGGGCTAAAATGAAGGCGTTTGGTTTCGTAGTGATACTTGGGAGAGTTTATAAACAAGCATGACGATTCCAGCTCCCAGACATTATTAGGTGCTCCGTGAAAGGTTCCCCACTGCACTTGCTAATAAGTGAGGTTGGACATACTCTCAACTGTTTTCTGCACCTCTCTTTGGCACTATTTGCGCGAAGAGGTGTGACAGATTAACTTGCATGCACATGTGTTGCTCTTTCGTGTTTCACACCACCCGCGTGTCCATTTCCCATGTATGATCGATGTCAGTAGAGTGGCCTGTGGAGGTGGAGTGGCTTCTCCATCAACACAACAAGCAGGAGGGGGGATTAAGGACCAGTGGGGGGGGGGTGCTGATAGGATTTTTTTTATTGGTGATAGCGCCCCATGAATCAGGAGGAAGTCGGGGGAAAGGAACTGTCTGTTTCTAATAAATGCTCTTGCACCCCGGACTTTTTTTCTTTGGGAACAAGCGTATTGAAGAATATAATTTAATTTCTCGTTTAAATGGCTCAATGAATCAGATAAGGAGAGCGCGCTCGCAGGCAAAGTGTGGCGCATTAAATTAGATGGAAGCAAAGGATGGTGGGAGTGAAAAAAGACAAGTGTGTGTGTGTGTGTATGTGTGTGTGTGTGTGTCGGGAGGGGGGTTAGTCAGCATCAGGCACGCTGGCTGAATCGATGCTTTACCCATCAGAGGCTCCGCGCCTGTCAGGCTGCGGATGTATGACGATTGTCTCTCGCATTACGAGATCTCTTCAATTCCCAACTCTCTCAAGAATGAACGCTTCACTTTTAATTAAAAGTTTACCCAGCCACCTGAGCACTCCTCTTCTGTGCCTTTGTGCATGCCCTCCCTTCTTTGTCCCTTTTTTTCCCGGTTTCTTCCAAACATTTTGGTCAAGATGTGGGCTGACATCAGCACAGAGGAAAACATATACCCTGTTTCTTTGCATGTAGTGCTGTTAAATATCCATCTTTGCAATAGTTTGGCTGGTACTGGACACGAACTCGACAAGACTTTGGCGTGTATGTAAACAGGCGCGTACGCCTGGGGAATGTCTATTTATAATGCAGAGTCGTGCTGAGGTGACCTGTTCTAACTTGCAAGAGTGTGTCTTGTGTCCATAAGGGACTATCCGTGTGTTCGTGTGTAGGACGTGTTGGAAAAACAAACATTTCAGGCGAGAGCTGTAGCCCCTTCATGCCTGCCCCCTAGTGGTTATATACGCGGGCATCAACATTTTGAGAGAACGTCTTAAGCAAATTTTCGTTTAGCTTTAGCTGGGTGGCCTAGTGGTTAGGGCGTTGTCCCTGCAATCACAAGATTATGGGTTTATAGTAAATCCCAATATTACTAGTGTCATCACTGAGGTTACCTTGAGTAAGGTATCGTCCTGCTCCCTGGCGCCCCTCGTTGGTGGCAGCCCCCTGCTTCACTTGGTGAATGGGCTAAATAGGTTTAATACAGAGAAAGAAGTTTACGTTGTTCACACTGTGTGCTGTGCTGTGGTGTGTGACTATAAGGGGCCTCTTTACTTTAACTCAGGAACATTCTGACATTCTGACCAGTTTCTATTTAAAACCAACCATAGCCTCAAGTTCTGAATCCAATCTTGATGCAGATTATGCCATTTAAACTCATCTGTCCCTGTAGGAGAGGGGCACAGGCGGGGGGGCAGGTGGGTGGCTCTCAGACCTCCACCAGGCACAGATGGCCCATGGCAGGCTGGATCATGTCACAGGGAGCCGGGAAGAGCCCGGGCCGAGGTGTCCCCTCCCCAGCCTCCGCGGCCGCTCGGGCCTGTCACCAGTCATTGATGTCAGGTGACACCACGGGGAATAGACTGCTCATTAGGTTTGCCTCAATTTCCCTCAACCTTCCCAGACGGAGAGAACAACATTCAATTTGTGTCACTCATTAAGGCCCTTATTTCCTATGACACTCAGCAGAGGACCGTGGCCGTCACATCGCCGCCCATAATGAAAATGACCCGTCTTCATCGACGGAGGGGGGCGCTTTATTTCGCTCGCTGAGGAACACGCCACAAAGCAGGGATAAGGGCGCATGCACAGCCGAGAGAGGGAGAAGAGAGAGTGTGATTCTTCGTGTGGGCCGCTAACATTGATTTATTTTGAGAGACCTGAGCATAACCGCATGTTCACTGTCTGGAGAGGCATTTAGCATAACTGCCGGAGTCCGTAGGGTTATTGTGCTGGTGTGAAAATGCGGTGATTCTGGCAGTGGATAAATTTAGCAGGCTTGCATACCTTAGGGCGGGCTGCTGGATTTATGTTATCAAACAGATCTGAACTGTAGTTTTATGTGTGTGTGTGTGTGTGTGTGTGTGTGTGTGTGTGTGTGTGTGTCTGTGACTCAGATAAACATTATGTCTCACACTCCCTCTGCTTGTCTTAAATAGGTCTTTGACCATGCAGAGAATTGTCCTCGGGCAAAATATTGTCCCTAATTAGAACTCTGTGGGTGCTGGATGGAGTACGTAGGATTAGTGTATTTTATAATAACATCACTGGAACATTGTAACACAACACGCCAGTGACATGCCATGACTAGACCTTCATTATGGGTCATGCATATTAAAATATGGTCAAAAACCCAGGAAAACACACATCTGCAGTGGTGCCAATTTCTGTTACCATTCCTACTGGATTCTTACAGTGTTGTTAGTGCCAATGACATTTTAAAATTAACAAATTTTGGCCATTCTAGATTAAAATCTGAGTCCTACTGGTTAGGCTGCTACGGTGATGTACCGAGGAGTTCCAGCACAAGTGAGATTTTCACTCAAAACATTGGTCCCATCCATTATAAAACACATATGACGTGTAGTAGTACTACAATGCTCGAAGAGTTTACATGCAAACATGATACAATTGAATAAAAGAACTAAAACTACATTCTTACAGACAAGTCTTAAGAAATCGTTAAGCCTTCTCTGAAGGCCCAGGCAGCCCTACAAGAGTGCTGACTGTTGTGTTCCTAAACATTAATGCATTGAACTGCATTTGTAGAAAATGATTTAACCATGCCAAAACAAAACATTTCACTACAGAGCTACACAGGTGAACCCAAACTTTTGCTTAAAGCTTGCTTTTGTTTTCTTTCTTTCATGCTATGACACTTCGGGGTGTTTCCTATTGTATACTACCTCTATTCTCTTTATCAGTAAGTAATGGAAAGCTGGAGTTTATTGAAGGAAAAAAGAAATGCATCCCTTTTATAGATGTCGTAAGACGGTGGCCAACCTTGAAACGTGACTAAAGCGATAAGAGAAACTCTCAATGCAGTGTGACCAGCCATGCAATTCGCGGCTGTCGCCGTGACCATTACTACTCAAACGGCCGAGACTCATGAGGATAATTGCATTTGTCCAGCCAGATGAGGTCTGGCTCGATGTGGCAGTAAACATGCTTTGCTTTGTGTGTGAGTCATCCTTGAGTTAGAGCTGTTGGAGCTACAAAAAGGCCACACAAGTGAGAGGCTGCCATGGAGGGGTGTTGGAACATGTATGACTGGAGACGTACTATTTGTTTTATAAGAAACACCTACTATGTTAGAGACTGTTGACGCTCTTGGGCCGTTCTTAATCCAGCAATGACAATGATGTGCGCCACACACACTACCATGGCATGTAAGTGTCACAATTTCTGAATGATAATTTTAAATTTTTGATGTTTTATAAAGCATATATCACCCATGTGAAAATGTCATATTCCTCAAACTGAATTAGTAGTTATGCCATCTTTAGCAGTAAAAATTGCAACCAAATGCTTCCCATATGTGACGCACAGTGCCGCTGTTCACCCTCCTCACCGCTAGGGGAGCTCTGAAGGTATGAATTGAGTTAATGGAGGACTTCCGGTTTTGGCACTATTTAGGGACTGAGATTTCTAAGAGACTTTGTGGTGTCCTCTGTACTGAATGTTTGTCGCCATTGCCATTTCTTGACTTCTGCGTTTTCACTGGTCTAATCTTCATGAATATGCCTCTGTTGAACCTGGACTGGAATTTGATTGAGGGGTGTCTTTCTTATACCTGTCCGCTGGATTCTGACCCTGAACTTTTAGCTTGTGACTTTTATCTGCAACGGAGTCCGTTCCCTGCCAGTCCTCACACCATAACAGCAGATTAGTGTTTTTGCATCAAGGTAGAAGGAATTTTCCCCACTCTTCTTTACAGAACTGTTTTAATTAAGCCACGGCAGAGGGTTATCGAGCATGAAGGTGAACCATGAGGGTTATTTCAAAAGGCTTGCGGGTGTGTTTTGGCAAATGTGAGACAAATCTTTATGTTTTGGTTTTCACTTCTCCCATGCATACCAATTTTGCCCAGTCTTTTTCCTAATGGTGGAGCCGTGAACCTTATCTGTGGCAAGTGAGGCTTGTGGTATCTTAGATGTTTCTAGAGGTCTTTCGTGGCTTCCTGGATTTTGGTAGGCTGGCCACTTCTGGGAAAATTTACTACTGTTCTGAATTTCTCCATTTGACCATTAGTGTGGTTCACAGGAGTTCATTGTGTAGGCTCTACCAGATGGCTTAGCAACCTTCTAAAGGTGAACATACATGACATTTAATAACTTTCCCTCTATCTCCTTTAGATTTTTTTGTTTACCACAGTACAGCATGTCGCTTGATGAGACCCTTTGCCTGCTACATGTTGCTGGAAAGGTGATATTTAAGTGATGTTTAGAATCAACAGGGCTGACAGTAATCAATAATACGTGCAAAAAGAGATGCTTCTGTGCTTTCGTGTTTGGGCTTGAGAAAGAGGGAGAGTGCGTTAGGCCTGTTTCCTAAGTGTGCGGAATAAAATATATCATCTGTCGAAGCCTTCACTGCCTATGCAAAACCTCAGCCACAGAATCACCTCAGCCTCTGTTTGTGAGTCACTTCCCTGTAATTGAATTTACTAGGGTACCTCATGAATTATTCAGTTTTGTACATTGTGACATTACACAAATGCTTTGAGCCACAGGCAATGGCTGCAGTCAGCCTCTTGCATTTATTCACACTGAGCTTTCCCCTTACTGCTCACTGACACTGCCCACATTTTGGCTGTAAACCACGATAGCAGGCATTGCAATGCACCTTGAAGGTGAATGTTTGACTGTAATACTTCCGAGCTGAGACGAACTCTTCTGGACCGCTAATTAACAAGGTCTACTCCCCGACCATTGTGTGTAGCAATTCTTAATGAATTTCCAAGCTGTCCAATCACTTTGTCTCCATGGTCGTCTGGCCTGCTGGTTCTGATTTTGTGATTGCACCAACGGATGAGATTAGTCATAATTGGAGGGGGACAAAATGTGGAGATGACCTCAACTAATTTTCCTGTGAAAGTAATTAGAGGGGACTGAACGATTCGCTTTTTGAAAACCCGCCTTAGCGCAGGACACAAGGAAGGATAGAAATTCGCCTGCCAAGCCAAGAGTTATCTGTAGGACTTTATTCAAAGTGGCTAGATTGGTTTTGGCTGTCAGCTATAGTTTTATCAACTCCTATATGCAGTGCCAGTTACCGTCAAGACTGCACTGATGAGAAGATACTCGGAGTAATTAAGATACATAAGATCCATTAAGATTCGCTTCAACAGGCAGTGAACTGCGCTCTTCGTAACGTGTAAGAATTAGCCTCCAACTCATCCGCACAACTCTGTTGGAAAAGGAGACTCTCTCTCAAAGGAAAAAAACCTTCTCTGGCGCTTCTCTGTTCAGGCAACTGTCCAGTGAAAAAAATTGGTGATTTAAAAATTCAGTGCTAATCACTATTTGTCCTTTGGAAAGTTTGAGGCAAGGTACATTTTTAAGATTGTTGAATAAGTGGCATCTATAACATCTCCTCTGTACAAAACCAATACATAAAAGCCAGTAATCAACTAGCAAAGACTCACTGTGATCTCAATTACCCTGTTCACCTAAATTCAATTACCTTACTCACCTAAACTCACCTTAAACAGCTTAAAATACATGATGTTTTGTCTTTTGCTCACCCGTTGTTTAGCCACATGAGGTTGGAGTAGCACTACATCATCGAGACATTCGTAAATTGGTGCCCATTTGTTGCAACTTGAAAGGTCATCAAACACTGAATTTGACTGAACATTGAGTCATTGCTTACACAACACCACTTTGCTGCTCACCATCAGTAGGCAGCCTTGCAATCTAGCGGTCTATGCTCTCTTAACAGAGCTTTTGCTCGACCCAGAAATGGCAACTAAGCCTTTTTGTTCCTTTGGACAGAGGTCTGGTTGAGCTGCCATGAGGATATTGCTTACTGACATTATTAAAACCGGCATTCTGCTTGGAAGATTGGACGAATAGCGTTCAGCAGGGTTACAAATAAACCCCTATTAGCTGTGTCACTGAAGAATCTATCTGGGATGCTTCACCTTCGCTGTTTGCATTCATCATAGGCTGCAAAATGGCAGACTGATCTGTTTTCTCATGCTCAGATATACCCTTGAGGGCTGCAAGTGGTGCTCCCTCTCTCTCTCTCTCTCTCTCTCTCTCTCTCTCTCTCTCTCTCTTATTCTCTCTCACTTTCTCTCTCTCTTCCTATGCATTTAGTGGGCACAGCACGAAATGTGTGTTTCTGACAGCAATGCATGGTGCTAGTGCAGCCCACGCATTTGTATGAGAATGAGCTATATGTCTTTTTTAAATGCACCTCCATCGCAGAATTACTCCAAGGGGCAAAGCAGATTTCAGATGATGGTGCTGCACGCTGTGTAGGAGGACATGCGTCCCTCTGCCGCCCCGTCATAGCTCTGCGTGCCCTTCTCCCCTTCTTTCGGTTCCATGTGTTTGTGTATAGGTGGGAACACCATATAGAGAAGACATTGTGTCTGGGAGCACATTGTGTGATGGACTTTGTTGTGACAGCACTTTTTTTTTCTTCTCTCTTTCTGTCTGCTAGACAGATGTCTGTGATGCTCGTGCTTCCAAAGGAGGACAAGAGATGACACCTAACAGCACCTACAAGTCAGACACACACACACACACACACACACACACACACAGACACACACACACACACACACTCACACACACTCACACACACTCA
>JBBIGA010000132.1:20374239-20384410 GCA_037576975.1 Alestes dentex | reverse complement strand
CATGAAGTTAGTTGGTGGGAGAGTTGAGGATGCAGCAGATAGGACTAAATGGAGACAGATGATTCGCTGTGGCGAAATTCGGGTAAAGCCGAAAGAGAAAGAAGAAGAAGAAGAAGATAAGTAAACATGTTCACTTTCTTTCTTAATTTCATGAGATATCATTTTATTCTTTATTACATTCAAGTAACTAAAGATTTTACTGGGGATGAAAAAGGGAACAGAGACGTGTCCCCAGCGTCCCCAACATAAATGATGCCTATGGTGTCTGTGATGATCATACATGCGCCATATAGTAATTCTGGAAATGTATTATTATTATTATTATTATTATTTAAATGACTATATTAATTACTATAACTATATTAAGTAACTATATTTAGGACACCTGCAAGAGCATACCACACAAAAATGATCCATCCAAGCCTAGAAGCTTTCTCAATTAGCATTTGGCTATGCGAACAAACTACACACTCTGTTATATCACACCAAGCCACTTTTTATGGGTTCACATGAGCTCAGTTTCATTTACAGAGATATTTCCCTAACAGATATTGTCACAAAGAAGACAAACAGAAACCACTAACAAGCTTTTATTTTCTTTATTTTCTTTGAAGTTGTAAAAGGGCAGCACACCATGTTTATAAGGCCAATATTTTCCCTCACAGTCGACAATTCTCACGCAAAAGCGCCTCAAGAGATTCAGAGCAAGCAGCAAGACCACAGAGCTAAAGGTAAATCCATCGATACCATCTCACAGGACAGCAAGCACTGACTTCAAGGTTTCTGTAACCACAGCAAGCTCCAGCGAGTGTCTCCATTCCCAGTCCCAGAGGACCAGCATATAGCCCAGTCTGGTAGATTCCCTGCTCAAACGCACCCGATTCAACTCATCGCTTAATCACCAGGTTTAGTCGGGGTGTTTGGGCGCCTTGTGCTGGACGCTGGCCCAGGAGCAGAACCGAGGATCCCTGGCCTACGGGAGAGCTACAAGATATTATCGGTTCTGCACTTTCCAGCCTGAAGGCATTTTAAGAGTTTTATGAGCAATATACACTGCCTTGCAAAAGTATTCACCCCCCTTGGCATTTTTCATGTTTTGTTGCCTCACAACCTGGAATTAAAATGGATTATATTTGAATGTTTGCACCATTTCAGTTACAGAACATGCTTTTACAGAACCATTTCAAGTTCTTTTGGATAAGTCTCTATGAGCTTTGCCACATCTTGCCACTGGGATTTTTGCCCATTCCTCAAGGCAAAACTGCTCCAGCTCCCTCATGTTGGATGGTTTTCGCTCGTGAGCAGCACTCTTCAAGTCTGGTCACAGATTCTCAATTGGATTGAGGTCTGGACTTTGACTAGGCCATTCCAGCACATTTGAATGTTTCCCCTTAAACCACTTGAGTGTTGCTACAGCAGTGCTTCGGGTCATTGTCCTGCTGGAAGGTGAACCTCTGTCCTTCTCAAATCACAGGCTTTTGCTCAAGAATATCCCTGTATTTAGCACCATCCATTTTCCCCTCAACTCGAACTAGTTTCCCAGGCCCTGCTGCTGAAGAACTTCCCCACAGCATGATGTTGCCACCATCATGTTTCACTGTGCCGATGTGTTCTTGGGGTGATGGGATGTGTTGGGTTTGCGCCAGAGAAAGCATTTTCCTTGGTTGCCGAAAAGTTACATTTCAGTCTCTTCTGACCAGAGCTCGTTCCTCCATACATTTGGGGAGTCACCCACATGCCTTTTGGCAAACTCAAAACGTGCATTTTTATTTTTAATACTAAGTAATGGCTTTTTTCTCGAGCTCCCTGGTCTTCATGGTGTGATGTCTCACACTTTGTGGTGTTGCACTTACTGTGGGGCCTTTCAGAAAAGGTGTGTTAAACTTTTGATCAGGGTCATTTGGGTAGTTTGTGTTTAAGATTTAAAAAGAGTTAACACAGCTGTTTGACAATAAATGGCTTCAGCCAACCACTAATCATGAGTGAAAGAAAAGTTTTTGTGTTATCATTCATATTCTCTGAAAAATAGTTAAGAAGTCATAAATTCTGCCTGGGTATGTAAACTTAAGAGCACAACTGTATATGACTATATACATATGTATCTGTGTGTGTGTGGTTGCGTATGTATGTATACTGAATAATAGAAGTTAAATAAACACATACTTAATAAACACACATTATCTATTACGCATCAGTCTTATGTTTCTAATACATTCCACAAGATGCACATTATGTTTCACACAGACACACACAACAGACCCAACACTTTGAAACTCCCATGACTTGCCACTCATCACAGTCCCACCCTAAAAATAGGCCCCAAATCAGAATTTCAAATGACTGCCTGACTGTTTGAAGATGAATTATGTCCACAGGATACATCATTTCATATTTTCTATCTGTCTGTGTGTATTTGTTCGTGCGTGTTTCTTACACCCTCATTTACATGCAGCTAGTGACAAACGATTGCTGTGTTTTAGTAGCTCTGATTTGTACTTCCTCTTTCAGTGTACACCAAACCTCAAAAATGCAAATACTCCAAACACTGAGGGCAAAACCCACTCAGGGAGGCAAAGCGTTTAATAACTTAAGTGGGCCAAATAAGTTTATTTTGGGAGGAAAAAAAAAACTTTCCTTCTCAAAGCAGGAGACAAGTGCCATACAATGTGTTTAATCCCAAGGTATTAACTGTCACTCAGCGAACACTTAGCGAGTCTAAGTTTCAGTGGAGCTGCTCTGTTCAGATGTCTCATGACTTTTTCTCCAGCTCTGGGACTTTTTTTGTTTTGATATCTTGCTTGTTTGTTTGCCAACAAGGCTAGTGGCTAAACGCGCCAGACTCCGTGAGCCGACAACCGCGTGTCTTCGTCTGTTCCTATCTGTGAGGAAGATCTAACGGTAAAAGGCCAGAGGTAGGCTTTATTTTGGAAGGGTCTCTGAGGTGAAGAACTCTGAGAAATGCCAGGCAGTCAGAAAATGTCGTAGCAGATGGAGAAGATGAGTTCACAGCCTCGATCAAAAAAAACAGGAAAAAAGTAGAAAAAAGTAAAAGTTGAGCCAAATTGCTAGACAGCATCGAGAGATTTACTTTCAGATGCTGCAGTGTTGGATTAATAAATCTTGCCTGTGAAACTTTCCTCTATCGTTAGAGCAATCTGTGGTGCGTCAGGTAACATCATGCAGGTTTAGAATGGCTTAGTGGTGGCTTTATGAGTAGGCCCATTCATTTTTAATCAAATTTTATCACTGATATTTGGTTTAACTCTTATGAAAATAGACCAAAATGAAAATGCACTTGAAATACACACTGACACCCAGTGATCCCAGGTTACATCATTGATGATGTGTCCCGGGGCCCCAGATGGTGTATCTAAAACTATTTCTCTGGAACGCACCAGTGACTACCATGAACAGTCTGGTTGACCACCAAGTAGAGATTGGTGACAGCTGGAGAGACAGCGGACAGCTCGGAAAGACGGCACAGGGACAGTGAGGGGTGGCATCTTCTGAGAAGAAGAACCCACCATAGCTACGAGTCGACCTACAGGCAATATACCCCGAGGGATTCCCGAGAGGGGCACGGAAGAGAATCCCACCAGACGGACCAAAGAATAATGACACTTGGCAATGAAAACATGACGACAACTATGGAATGTACACGTGGCAAGATATGCAAGAACCGACATGGCGTGTGGATCCACCAGGCCAAGATGAAGTGTATGCAGAAGGTGCCAGCATCACAGCACACAGGAACTACACCTGATAAGACAAAGGAGGAGCCAGGCCCGGAGTCACCCCACAGTTTTCGGAGCCTCCAGGTGATGCAAGCTCCTGACGCCCACATGGCCCACGGTCATCATCAACAGTGGAAGTCTGCCACGACGCTTGAGCAGCATCGCTCTGTACAGGCAGAACAACAAGCTGAAGCTCCCCATCAGCAGCCTAAGTGAGGAGTTCATGGTGACTCTGTCCAGGGAGCTGTTGCAATATCGGGAGTCCTGTGACCCAAAGGTTACCCAGGCTGGGGTTGAAGTCAGGACGGGGTGGAAGTGGAGGGCTGCCGAGGATGTAGACATCACAGAGTCAAGACTGCGGCAAAGGGTGCTGGTGGGCACAGTGGCACAGGGAAGAGCTGGCTTAGGCAGCGGTAGAACATCCTGCTACGACAAGGTGCAGGGGAAAGAGAGGCGGGCGCTGATCCTTGAGGAGGTGTGAGCAGGAGCTGAGGAAAAGCGAGCCAGTCAGATGGTGCAAATGCGGCAGCAGGGGGCCTGGACAATATGGGAGCAAGCTGTAGAGAGCAAGGTCACATGGACTGAGCTGTGGAAAGCTGAACCCCATCGGATAAAATTCTTGATCCAGGTGGTCTACGATGTTCTGCCAAGTCCATCCAACCTCTTCACCTGGGGGAAGATGGAGACACCAGGTTGCCTCCTCTGTCAGAGGAGAGGAACCTTGGAGCACATCCTAAGCTGCTGTCTAAAAGTCCTGGGCAAAGGGCGATACTGCTGGGGACACGATCAGGTCCTGAAGGCCATAGCGGATTCCATCTGCAGTGGGATCAGCCATAGCAAGAGCCTCCGCCCAGTAAAGAACACAATTGCTTTCATCAGAGCTGGGGAGAAGCCAGCAGTAGCAGGCAGAAACACCTCTCCTGGCCTGTTGCCAACGGCACATGATTGGGAGCTGAGAGCTGATCTGGGGAAGCAGCTGAAGTTCCTCGAGGTGGTCGCCAAGACGATGCTTTCAAAATGATATCGACCAATCAGAATTCCAGTTCACTGTGAGGCAGTTCCTAAGCCTAAACTAAGACTAACACACTCTCAAACACCCAGCCCTGAATCTACGCACTTCTCATCACTCTCATAAAAGAATTAATTTATCATATTCTTTATTAGCCATGATGTACAAGGATTGTTTCAAGAGTGAATTCTCCAAGCAGATCATGCAGCATTAAATAAAATGTGACCGTTTTTGTCACATGTGAACAGAATGAAATGTATTTCTCTGTATTTAACCCATTCACCAAGTGAAGCAGCAGGGAGCCAGGAACACAGCACCCAGGGAGCAGTGTGTGGGGATGGGACCTTACTCAAGGGAACCTCAGTGAGTTCTGGGATTCAAACCCACAACCTTCTGATCACAGGGCAAACTGCCTAACCACTAGTCCACCTGTATATTTACTTTATTGGTTGTCTGTACCATGGCACAACGATCAACCAGCTTGGTAACACCAAAGACATAATTCACCATCATGTTTCTAATATGAGATCTGAATGAGTTCTTTAGTCTCTAGAAAATCAGAGAGTCCTACTGTTATTTACGGCCCGAACTGAAGGCCTAACTCTAACAGTCAAAGTTTACCAGCATAAAAGTAGCTGTAACATAATATACTGCTCAGTGAAAACGTCTTAGTCTCTAAACACAGGAGATTTTATTAGGCCGATATAGTTTATAAAGTTTAGTTCTCTATTGTTCTTGTATTTTGTAAGTACATCATTGGAACAAAAACAAGCAAAAAATGAAAAAATGTCATGGCTTTCTTCATTTCGTGTCAGTTGACTAATGATTCTCTGCTGCAGTTCTCTAAAATCCACCAGCAGCAACGAAGACATGTTTACTGTTGAGCAAAGCATAGATTTTAACCGATTATTGCCTTTAAAAAAATATATATGCCAGTTTTTCAGTGTGCAAATAAATAACATTTGGAATATAAGTGACATACGTTGCAGAGCTAACATGCAAAAATGAATAAAATACAATGTGCAAAAAGTTACATAAAATTTGGAAGCAGGAATGAAGGAAAACATTAAATTTGTTTGTTTGTTTATTTGTTTATTTGTTTATTTGTTTATTTATTTATTTATTTATTTATTTATTTATTTAGATATTTAGTTAATTAGTTAGTTATCTATTTATTTCATTGTTTATTTATTTGACCAACCTTGCCTCACCTCATCTGGTTATTTCTCTGGAGACCAGTGATGCGAATCCATGCCAAAAAGAAAAGCAGAAGAACTGGAAGAAGAAAGAGAAAAGGAAGAAGAATCCAGTCCACAGCAGCAAAACCTTGTCAAAAGATAAGAGCTGATTGAGGTGAGGGGGGATTGTGGCTTAACAGACATAGAAATGTTCCAGACTGATAGAGCATGCTACTTTTTTCCCCTCCCTCTTCTCGGTGGGTAGATTTGCCGGCGGGAAAAATGGTGGTGGGGGGGTGGGGGGGTTGGTGAAAATCACAAAGCTCATCCTGAAAGAAGAGAATAGGTGGTGAAATAAAAAAGGGAAGCCACTGTCACACTCGGGCTTAGAGCGGGCATGAATTATGCATTTCTCCGTACGAAATCCCGAGTCTCATTTTTGGGGACCTTACATAGATAATCCCTCCTCCTTACTTCAGAGAACCTGGCTTCAGAGGACCCCTCTCTCTCTCTACCTCCATCATCTCGGCCTCTAATTGTCATTGAAGTTGTGGGGGAAGAAGTTAACTACTGCACTGGAAAACAAAGATTTTGCTACTGGAAGTAAAACAAGTGATGAAACCGACTGTGATGAATCCAAATCTGCAATCAAAATACTTCTAGTACGTGCAGATTTTAAGATTTTGGCATACTATTATTTTGCAATAATTCGGGTTTTTTTTATACATGTATTGTTGCAGCCAGAATAATAACAGCCATTTCTGTCAGGTGTGTGTCTGCTGCTGCCTGGTTAGAAATCCGTTTCGTGGTGGAATTCAGTGCTGTGAGAGTTCAGGCCTGTCGATGATCTGATCTCAGCTCAGTTTTAGACGAGACGGATCACAGGCTCGTTTATTTTATATGGTTTTCTTGGATAGAGGGAAAAAGTTTTGGCAAAACATGAGTAGGCGCGGTTGTGTGAACCATCCTGACCATTTTTGTTACATCTGTGGTAAAAACACGTCGCGTGATCATGACCAGGATTGTTTACAAGTTCTTGTTTCGGATGTAAAACTGGAGAGCGGGAGAAAAGCTGGGCCTCGTTTCTGCTTCACTGTCTGTTACTCTGGACTCACTCTGTGGTTCAGTGGAAGAGGAAAGCTGTGCTGCTGTTTCTGTGGGACTAAAATTTCTGGATTTCCGAAGAAGCATAACTCAAAACTCATCTATCCTGACTGTGGGTCTGCTCTTAAACCAGAACCGCATCCAGGGCCGATTCCTCCTGATTCTGTTCTGCTGAAAGTGACGGTTCTGATGGAAATCTGATGCTGCATAACTTTAGATCCAGGCGTGAGAAACAAAATGTCGCTTCAGATTTGAATTCAGCACACTGGATGTAGCATCGGACACTGGATTTTGTGATCCAGTGTTGTAGAAAGAAAAACAAAAACGTTGGAACACGTTCCAACGAGGCAAAGTGCAAAAAAGAGGTTTATACTGATGTGCTGCACAACCGGTGACCCTTCTTGCTCACCTCTGCTAGGTGATGGCTGGAGTTCATCTAAGACTGCTGATAGTGATACAAAGAGCTGCTGGCGGAATCTGAAGGAGAAACAGCATTAAAAGATTTACAAAACTCTTACATTTTTTCACATGTTTGGAGCAATCCAAAGGGTTCTGATAAAATAGATATAGATAAAACTGATATAAAAGAATTTGCCATGTGCACATAGACGTTTCATTTACTGTTCAAAACCATCAGTGAACTCAGATATTACTGCTGCCCAAAGAACCATGAACCAAGTTTCTCCTGAGCAAGTATGGCCATTTTGTTATTTTATTTCATTATTTTAACACATAAGCTGTCCTTTTCATTGTGTAAAAGATGTTCATTTTATGAACGAACCGATGGAAATGGAAGTCTTGCAATACATTTTTTTTTAAACATTCTGTGTATTGTTGATAAAACAGTGGTAAATAAGAAACAAAAAATATGTTTAGGTACTACTTTGCCTTATAATACCCTGCATGTACCCCTTGGCCACAGAAGGCTTTTAAAAAATATATCTTTAAACAAAGTCCCAGGCGTCAGGTGGCGTATTAATTATCATTTCATGCAAACAGCTTTCTGTAAAGCTGATCTTTCAGAAGCCTCAAACTCTTCAGTTGTCTGGTTCCTATCATCACCACTGTGGTTATATAATATTCTGATTTTATAATACTCTCCACAATGGAGCATTTTACATCAAACTGCTCTAGACGACTTTGTTACTTGTTAATTGTTTAATTACACAGAGACATGAGCGAGTTGTTTGGAACAATCCCATCCTCTTTTCCCAAAAACATTCCAATAGATTCATTCAAGGGTGATTTGTGAAAATGAGACGTGCAAGTGTATCGCTAGGGGTCGAAATCAATCACAGCTGCAACCCATAAAAACATTTTAAAGTTTTTTAAAAGTCTTTTTGAAACTTAAAACCTTTACACAGACTATAAAGGTTCTATGCCAATTGGTCTATATCCAAAACGTTTCCAACATGAATAAAAATGTAATAATGTTCTCTGTAGAGAACACTTATACATTAATATTTACATGCAAAGCGTTGCATGCAGTAGTACACTGAAACACAAATTATGGCCCATAATACAAAGGTAGAAGGAGCTTAACAGAATGTTTAAAAAATCCTGTTCAAGCAAATTCAAGAACATTTTCAAGTGTTTTCAAAGTATATAGAGAATGTTGCAGTGTCTCATGCTATTTATTTTGTGTGCAATTTCAAGTGTTTTTTCATTCATGAAACCTTTTCATGTTATTTTTATTGCATTTCCGCCGTGTGCAGTGTTGATTATCCACAGTCCGGCCTCATGATCTAAACTCCCATCTAAATCCATTAGGCTGAATGGGGTTTTTTGTTAACATTCTGTAACATTCAGTTTGTCCAATATCACAACACTGGCTACAAAAAATGGCATCTATGGGCGGGACACGGTTAGGTCACTCCAAGGTTTTTCCTGGAACTGCACGTCCAATTTCCTCATCCTGGCATCAGGATAAGGGAGCCGTCTAAACGGCTCATAGAAGCATATGATTCCTGACACCAAAATCTTTCAATTGACTCACAGAAAATGGATGGATGTTTTTTTCCTCACGCTTGGAGTGTTTACAGGAGCAGTAGAGACACAAACGGAAATGCAAAAGGATGCAAAAAGTGAGTTTTGCATAATATGTCCCCTTTAAAGACTGCATCTTTAGCTGCATCATAAATCATGGTGTGACGTGTGTGTGGCCAAGCCGCTGGATGTGCATGATCTCTCAAAGCCAATTCGATGGAGGAGGACCGGCGTGGCAGTCGTCCACCAAGCTGTTCCCTGCCTTCACCTCTCCTGCTGTTAGTCACAGTATGAGCCAGGAAGAATCTGCGCCCTCAGCTTAGGACCCTGTCTGACTGAACTTCTGTGGGCTGACCTATTTCATATCCATTTGGAAGAGTTTAGCTTCTCTTTTTTTTTTCCTTTTCTCCCAGAATGCCCTTAGGTCTCGTGCCAGCTTTCTCCAATTAACAGTATGAGCGAAGAAGGGAAGAAGAGGAAAGGCCATCTGGATTCTAAAGTGTAGCTCAGGGTCAGAACACTGTCCTCACGAATGACTCGAAGCAGCATGAACAGCAGCATGAACGTCTAAAGGATGAAAGCATGTTGTCTTGGGGCGTACCATCTGACTGAGGAGGCCATCGCTGAGGCTACTGTCTTAGATTTTCTGGTAGGAAGGGATGCGGATGCTGAGTGGGGAGGTTTATTGTGAAGAAAATAAATTCCATTCATGTACAAACAGGCCAGGTCGAAGTACAAATTTGTAAGAAATATCATAAACGGCTGTGGCGTCTGTGAGAGAGAGATGAACACACGGCAATAAAGCTGGATGAAGGCAAGTCAGACACACTGCAGCCATATTCAGTCAGGACTAATGCAGCTACCACTGGTGATAATGGTTGTATTTTGTGGACACTTTCTGTTGTCAATTGCCATACAGTAAATCCCCGAAATTTGCGGGGTTTACGTTCCAAGAGCACCTGCGTATAGTGAAAAACCACGAATTAGTGATGTTTAAAAAAAAAAAAGCTTATTTTTATAGTGTAAACCCAAAATATGCTCCCATTACACTTTACTTTCATTTTAAACTCAGCTAAATACATCACCCTTAAAGAAAATGTAAAGGTAAACCCGTATCCGTACTGTACAGTTTACACTGAACTGCTGCAGTGCTAGAATGT
>JBBIGA010000132.1:20353425-20368968 GCA_037576975.1 Alestes dentex | reverse complement strand
AGATTTGCGTCTTTAAATTTAAAATCGTACTTACTTTTATACTGATTTTTAATATATATAATATTTTTTATTTTTATTTGTGCTTTAGAAATATTCACATTTGTATTTAGTTTAAAATTGTATTTATTTTTTATGTTTGCACAGTCATAAAAAGAAGCGGTTCAGGATACATTTTACCGCATGTTGTACTTGTATAATCATGCATGTGACAAATAAAGAATCTTGAATCTTGAATCTTGAATACAGACGCGGGGAAAATATACGGATGGTAAACACAGAACAGCTGTGAACAAGGAGCATATACAGACAGACAGGAGTGAACACTAAACCGCATGGTGGGACGGGGGTGGAGCCAGGGAGTGAATCCACTGTTTTTGGTACATTAAGGCCACGCCCACACGCACACGGGTGTTTCTGAAACCGGAGGTGTTTCTGTGCGTTTTGGTCTTTCATCCACACGTAAACGGCGTTTTGGTTCAGTGTAAAAACTGAGGTGTTTGAAAACTCCGGCCAAAGTGGCGATTTTTGAAAACTCAGTTTCAGTGTTTACGTGTGGACGAGAAAAACGATTTAGAAAAATGGATTCGCATCATACTGTGCGCCGCGCATATGACATCACAGTGTGTTTACATCAGGTTTTCATCTACAGTCCCGACGTTTACAGAGTCCTTCTGCTCTCAACAGGAGTTCTGGCCTGTTTCTACTCAGGAGGAGTTTCTGTCCCTCCAGTACGAAGGACAGAGACGTCAGAGTCGCTTCGGATGCTGTTATATTCAACACAGTCTCTGGTAATGATGTCCCCCCTCCAAGGCTTCTGATTTGTCACCAATGCTGTACGGTTTAAGGTTGTATCGCTTTTGACAGTGTTTTTTGCGACTGTGCGTGGACGGAGATATTTTTGAAAACGTGTGGATAACGTGTGGAAAATCTCAGTTTTCTGAAATACCCGTGTAAATATCAGTAGATGTCAGAGAAGGTAGAAATTACTGGAAAAATGTTGGATTTGGCCTGTGTTCTTTCTGTGGCATTCGGTTTAAATTATTTTACCCGAGTTAAATTCCCTTTGCAACTAATAACTCAAAATGAATTTTTACAGATTTTGCAGTATGCTCCGGCTGAACATGCTGTACAGACATTTACAGAGACCCATACTCCGGTTATTCAGAGTGTCCTCACAGCAGCATCTCCTGGAACGAGACGTAGAAGAATTGCTCTAATGGTGTTATTGTATATAAATTTGTTAACTCCGATTTAGAACACAGAGCACAACCCCTGTCTCATCACATAAATCAAGCTAATTAGTGGAGTGCTGTTCTCCCTGTGCGGATCTCTGACTGTGGGTAGTGGCGAGGCCGGAACAGGCTCTGGCGCTCAGAGAGCCCACTCAGTCTTCTCCTTGGGAAAAATGGGACTTTCATCAGATGGAATGTTTCCTACAGGAACAGAGCCGGTGGCACAGAGGAGGACAGACTGACGTATGCTAGAGCGCTAACAAGACCATTGTCTGTACGATGAGCCATTCTTAGCGGTTCCGTTCATTTCTTCGTCTCTCTGACCCTGGCTGCTCCCCTAGCTCTCTCCTCTCTCAGCCGTTTGGTTTTTCTAGACTGGCACGAAGACCTCTGCACCCTATATTAAACCTGGCTTCTCTCCAACCTGTATTAACTCTTTATGACAAAAAAAAAAAAAGCAACCACTGAAATTTTCATTTTCCAGCTGGTCCTCTGCTCTGTATTTTCTGTTTATGCTATTTTTCTACGTCACACATAATGTTTGCGTTGTTTTATGTATCAAGCTTCTTATATGATAATTTTCCAACCTCTGTTCATCCCTTATAGTTCAACCGGCTGTTTTACTGTACCGTTAAGATTTGTATGACTAGCTCTGTATAACGAATGCATTCCTGAAACACTCCTTATGACTTCAGTGTGAGGGGTTAAACTGCTGTAGGCTGAGAATATTTACAAACTCTAACAATGACACTTATAACAGGATGATAATGATATTTGTTGTTATTATCATTGTTGTTGTTGTTGTTGCTGTTGTTGTTGTGAGGACAGCTAAGAAGATCATCGGGGTCTCTCTCCCCTCTGTCACAGATATTTACATCACACAGTGCATCCACAGCAGCCCCCAGCATCGTGAGAGACCCCACACACCCTTCACACACCCTCTTCTCCTGCTCCTCCCTTTCGTTTCATTGTGAACTGTGTGTAAATGGTTCAAATGGCAATAAACGACTTGACGTGAAATGGGATGAGGATCATACTGCGGTTGTGGCCTTGACAGTTTCTGTGTCGGGACTGCGTGGTGTGTTCAGGTAGACAGGGCGCTCGAGGGAGGGATTCGTGCAGCCTTTATTTAAGCAGTATTGACAGTCAGTGCAAATAAAGGGAACGGCAAAAACATGCCATGTCTTTCGGAGAAGCAGCAGAGCAGAAAGAGTCCACAAACGCAGCGCTGTTCCAGATGCACAGTGAGGCAGGACAGTTCGGAGGCCTTTAGAAGGGGGAACCTCAGGAAACCATAAAACCTGGCCGGTGTATTTGTTACTGAAAAGGAGCTGCCAGGTGTAGCACTGTGATTGTTTGTCTATCACGAGGACAAACAAACAACACGCCACAGTAGCCAGTTACATACACATAAGTGCAGTTTTTATTTCACCCCAATAAGTGCAATTCTTCTCTAATTCCTTGACTTGTTAATTGTGTGTCATTGTTGTCTGTCCGCAACTTCATGTTTGATGTTTATTGTCTGTATTGTGTTCTCTGTCTGCACTTGTTTGCACTGTTAAGTAGCCCCTACAATTTCGCTGTATGAGTAGCATCCTGCTTCAGTACAATGACAACAAAGGCATATCTATCTATCTGTCTATAAGAAGAAATGGTCATTAGACTCCAGCTCAGACTGGATTTAGGTAGGTAGAGAGAGAAGTGCAGAACAGTCAGGTGAGAGGGAGAAACCAAACTGAGAGGGAAAGGAGGGGGAGAGGGTGATGCTAAGTTCAGTCCTCTGGCGACCCGGATGGCCAGGGGCGTGGCACGTGCCGTGTAACCGTGACATTAACACTGCCACTCTCATCAAAACCACATGTTTTGTTTGTTTTGTTTTTCTGTTTGTTTATATTTTTGTGTTAACTTTTTACACTGTATGTGAAAACACCAGCTGCCCTTTGCACTGAGTGACAACATCATAATGAAGAGATCAAAAGAAATTGTCAAAAAATGACACAAATAAATCTTAACATACTTTAACCCTCTGAGGTCTAAGGCCTTTCTGGCACTTTGAGGCAATTTGCTACACCTTTACATGTTTTAAGTATTTCTTCTAACTAAATACATCTATGCCGAAGTGACAAATATTCTGGAAAACCTCCGTTTGGGCTCACTCAGGCAATTTGAGTTTCGAGTTTTTAATCATTGAGCAGTGACTGACTGCCAAACATAAAAAAGCCTTTGTGTCATTTTTCGCCTCTGTTTCTCATAAGAATTCATTCAGACCAGGCACTTTTGGCTATTGATCTGTTACAGCACCGCTAGAGTATACCTTCGGCTGTCTGAGTCTGACAACGTATTTAACTGGCACATGTGCCTCCACGCTGGTAAACTGGGTGTTTCTTCTGTGGCCACAGCGATACCTTGCTGCATTATTTACATACAAATAACGTCATGAAAATGTTAGCCAACAGAGATCGAAACGGCTTGTGCTGGAATTTGCAAGTAACAAATTCCTTAATGGTGGAGGAAAAACACATGTAGGTAAAAAACCTGCATTTTCAATATCCAGGATATACTTTACTGTACCTTACTGTGGGAAATTTGGAAAAATGATAGTGTGTACTCATCACACAGAACCAGAAAACACATGAACATGAACTATCACTTAACAACTAATCTTGGTTTGAGGCAGAGATGTGATGATTTAGACAGTTTTCACAATGCTAACAACTATAAGTTTAGATTAGCTTGTTGGCTACATAAGCCTCATAGTTCTAGTAAAAAAGGAGTGGTCTTTAGGTTCCCAGGACCCTTTATTTACTCAATTATATCATTGTATACAGTATATAGAACAAGTTTCCTTGGAAAACCGCCCTACAATCCATAACTGAACTTTTATAGAAAGCATATCCATGGTTAAGTCCCATTTCTTCATTTATTACACACTCTGGCTGTACATTTCAGTGAACAAAAACGAGAATCTGTTCAGTGATTAATGTTTTCATTGATTGTATCTGAGCTGGTTGGAATCTATGGGAACAAATTCAAAGAGCAAATTCACCCTCCATGCCCTTCCTGCCCTTGTCAGCTTCTCCTTTGGGAAATTCCTGATGTTTCATCACTGTATTAGGTCAGTTGACTCCTTGGAGCAGAAAGGGATCAGGTCAACATAAATATAGACATCAGGAGCAGAATTTACCCAGAAGTAATTGCTATTTGACATCCATTTCATCCACTACTTTTTCCTTCAAACTTATGATGTTCAATAATGACATTCAACCTTGGCAGTGAAAAAAATTTGATTTACTCTGCTAGTTAGTAAGGTAAGCAAATGCAGCAAAAAAGACAAAAAAGAATTGTAATGCACTGTTTAAACCAGAGCAAAGCAATTACTTGTGAAATTGATGTATGCTATGCTCCAGCTTCTCAAAAACAGTTTGTATTGGTGAGTTTGCCAAGCTAATAAGTGCATTCTTTGTCATGTGTATGAAGTTTGGTGACCCCAGGACTCTAACTAAGGCCTTAAGAACATTTTCCTGAGTTTCCTTAATAAGATAAGATAAGATAAACAGAACAAAGGTAAGAGCAGCAAAACAATAGAACAAAAGCTATACAACAGTATAATATAAAAGCACACTATACAAATAATACAATGATATGAATATAGACATTTCTAATACAGTCAAAATTAGTGTATTGTGCACCTTTATTTTTAAAGTACTGCTGTATGAACAAAAGTGCAATAACATTTGGTTTAAACACTTTAAACAAATAAGGAGCTTTTTAACAGCAGTGTTTCCCTTTAACACAGTTTCACAGTCACAGTTCAAATATTTCTGTACATCTCAACTTAAACATTAATGTAATCAAATCAAATATAAAACCAAAGCTATGTGCCACTGCAGGGCGTTCTCGTTTTATCTAGTTTATTATAGAAAAACAAATTCCCCTCAGAGTCCAGAGCATTATAGCAGCTGTAAAGGGGACCAACTCCATATGAATGTCTATGTATCTGAATGCAGTATCATTAAAGTCCCTGTTAGTGTAATGGTCAGGCGTCCCAATACTTTTGTCTATGTCATATGTAGTATATTATAATATATATGGGTAATATGGACAAAAGTCATGGAAGGGAGGGCTATATGTGTTGGCTGGTATTCGCCGGTGTCCGGCATCCCATTACTTTTGTCCATATTGTATATGATATTACCATATAATATGGACAAAACTAATGGGACACCTGACCCACACAAAAACCAGCCGAGACCTAGAGGTGCATGCTCTGCGCACACACGAGCACAAAAGCGCAACGGACTTTCAAAACGAAAGTATTAAAAAAAAAAACGCATTAACACAGCATAAAATAATTTATTTTATGGCGTGGGCCAAACATAAACAACCAGCACGAGGAAGAGGGGGCGTGGTCCTAAAATAAACAACCAGCACGAGGACGAGGGGGGGGGTGCACGAGGCCCGGACGTCACAGTCAGCTGTACTCAGAGTAGCCAATCCAAGAGCGTTATATATTTCTCCTCGCTGCTGATTGGCTGCTGCCCTGTGATGCTGCAGTGCAGAATTTCCCCCGTGGAGCGTCTCGAGGGTTCGAGCGGTGAGGGGGTGGGGGGTGCAGTATCATTCGGTGCGCCACCTACCGTAGAGGAGTGAGCACAGGAGGGAGCACCTCTCTGCCTGTTCAGCCGTGCGTAAGGCATAATTGATCGATCGCAAGTGGTGTTTGGCCCGACGCAATGGATCCGAAAGATAAAATAGATTTTCAGCGTGAGAAATCAGAGGTAAGGCGTGAGAGCGTGAGATGACAGTCAGATGCGTGCGTCTCTCGCTCAGTGCGTGAGAGTTGACAACCCTGCCCTCTGTATGTCATGGAAGTGCTAATGTCTGTAGACTTCCATTACATAAGAAAGAAGCAGATATGCCTTGCTTGATGTGGTAAGAGAAAAAAATGTGTGCATTCGGGTGGCGGCTGAAGTTCCCATTTTTACCAACCAAAAAAAGACGAAGATCTTGCTGTAGAAGTGTTCAGTGTCATCACTCTTGCCTGTTGCTAATTTGGTAAATTATGATTGCTCACAATGGCACTGCACCATTTAGGTTTAAAATTAGTATGCTTTTCTAAGTGACCAACCTTTCACCATAATATTATGATATATACAGATTCCTTGAATCTATTGAACGAACACGACAACAGATGCTTCCTGGAGGCTGTTTGGACAGTTACTCTTGCAAGCACTGATTCAGTCTCAGGGCTGCCAGGCAAGGCCTGAAAAATCTCAGCCATCTGAACAGTTCACAGCCGCAGCCACCGGAAAATCTCATGTCACTTCACCTTGACTGGCAGCGTTCCCGGATCCGTTCTGCGCGCAGGGGCCACGGCGTACACTTTGTTCACAAAGCTCCTCGCTCTTTCAGTGGCTCATTCTTCTGCAGCCTGGCTGTGCCGACCCTTGGGAGCTCCTTTGTGTGCAGTATTTATGCTCTCAGCCATGCGTGTGCCATTGTTGACAGTCTTGTGAATGAGAAATAAGCGCAACCCGCCCCCGCCCGATCCTCCTTTTTACTTGATGTCACTTTCGTAAGTCAAGCTGTGAACGTGACAGAACCTGGAAGTTTGAATAGAAGTAAACAAGACAGGAACAGGATGTTTCTGATTACATTCTTAACTCATTGTCATCAGTTGTGGTGGGAACAATTCTTGTATCTTGGTTCATGTTTTATTTAGTAGTGTCTAATAGCGTGTAATACTTGTGTAGCATCCTGTGGTAAACTACATCAATCTACTTTTCAGTCTAGTTTTTCAGGAATCATTCAGAAAGTTCTGCATTACTTTTGATCTTTTTTGGTTATACTTCTGATAATAGTATTATAGCGCCATTATATTGGCTGTTGTAAATAACTAGGCTAACCTAGTGATCATGTTAAGTAATGCTAATAATTCTGCGTCAAGACTCTCAAGGAAACCTGCAAATATGCAAACTGAACATTTGTTACATTCAAATGTGTCATTTTAATTGAGTATTAGTAAATATATTTTGCCCAAATGAATAAAGACAGTAAACTCACAAATGACAAGAGAATTAGATTATACCTAAAGTACTCTGAAGTACAAGATCATCACAGAATACTGCTACATCCATGTTACAAACTATCTCACATTTAACTAAATCGATCACATCCATCACTGGCATAACTTTACATCCATGTTATCTCACATTTAACTAAATCGATCACATCCATCACTAGCATACCTTTACTGGTAATGCTCAGACTTTGCAACATTCAGCCATAAATGTTTTTTTTTGTTTTTTTTTTTTTTTAACCAAAATGCACACTTTCACATTTACCAGGCATTACCTATTAAAGAGGACATGCCATCCTCATTGTGAATGGTCACTGGTTCCTTAATTTTTTAATCCAGTACAAAATGCAGCTGACAGTTTTCTGGCACAAAACCTGAAAACTTGACTATAAAAACAAAGCAAAAGTTCAGTAACATCCCGCTTTACCAGTGGCGCAGTGTTGCTTTGTTCAGTGTTAGGTAAACACACATGAAGGGCAGTTAGTTAATTTATTTTTTTGTTAGTTTTTATTTGTTTGTTAGTTTGTTAGTTTTGCCAGTATTGATCTGGTACTAGAATCATGTAAAATAAGCACCAACAGAAAGCTTGACTGTAAAAACCACAGCTGATCCATTACTCAACATAATGCAAAGTGCATTAATTTCTGTTCAAACATACAATGGGTTGCTAGGTTTTGCACCGATAAAATGCTCTGATTTACATGAACTCCAACTCCACTTAACACGTCTTGCTGTTTAACCATGAAAGGAGCTTAAGTTACTTGAAAGCATGGCAACTCCTATAATTGTGATAATTAATCCGTCCGGTTTCTGAACCACTTATCCTTGACCAGGGTCTCGGGGGTGCTGGAGCCTATCCTAGTCATGGTGTGGAAGAAAGGTGAAGGACAGTCCATTACAGGGCCGACATACAGACCACCCCTCATGCATGTATGCTTACACCTAAGGGCAATTCAGCATCTCCAATTTGCCTGACATGCATATCTTTGGACTATGGGAGGAAACCAGAAGAACATGCACCCCAGGGACCTTCTCGCTGTAAGGCAGCAGCAGTTGGGCTAATTCAGCAATTGTGCTCAAATTGTTCTCCACTCCTGCCATAGCCACAACGCTCACCACAAAATTTGTTGTGAGTAGCATTTTGGTTATGTTACCTTTTGATTCCAGATACCAGAATTAACCTGCATGTAGAAGGTACTTCATGTAAAACAATTTCTATATGGACCACTTAAGACTCTCGTTGTTCACATGGCAGTAAAACCTGAAGAAAAATGTATGTAGTACAAATTATGTAGGAAAATGATGACTCGCAGAGCATGATGTGGCCGACTTTTGAAAACGATTTACTTTTATAATGACTCAGACCTAGAGCTCATCCAGTCGCTAAAGGCAACCTATTGAAAAACAAGGCATCAGAGGTTCTGAAGTTGATTCATGAGAGTTCAAGTCAAGTCTGGAGTCATTGGGGTAGGAGTGTAGGTCAAGGTTTGAATCTTTAGGAGTAAAAAAATTGTTTAATATCTTTTTTTAGCTGTAGACAACAGATTTTAAACAGGGTTCAGATTCAAAAAGGCTTAATTACAGAAGTCTGAAAGACATTTTTTCCCCCAATTTAGTTGTGTTTTACATATAATTTTTATACATGTAGTATATACATGTAGTACATATGGTTTATATACATGTAGCATGTAAAGTATATGTACATCTAACAATACATATGTCCATATTTTATATTGCTGATTGTGTAGTGGACTTTTTATACTGTCCTGTTTGTATTTTATTCTATTCTATTGTTCTTAATTTTTGCTGCTCTTACCTTTGTTCTGTCCACTTTCTGCCGTGGCAAAACAAATTTCCCCTATGCGGGACTAATAAAGGTTTATCTTATCGTATCTAATCTTATCCTGTCCAGTTCCACCCACCAGCTAGGATTCCTCCCTCACATGATGCCGCCAACACTGGGAAGGTGAAGGCTGCCACGTGCTTCCTCTGGTCCAAGAGAAGCACCACCACGTTTCCAAATTGCTGCAAACAGATTGTTGCCCAGGTCAGCATGACTGGAGGAGAATTCTGTCCACCAGTTCTGTTACAGCTGCAACACACACACACACACACACCAGCCAGCTAGAGAGAGCTTTACGTCTCAATTTCTGAAGTAGTACTGGAGCTCTCCTGGTAGTCTGCGAAGAAAGGCTTTGTAACAACGAATAATTACACAGAACTGGAGCAAAACTGACACAACTAAATTGCAATGCTTGAAACACAATGTTTTCTTTTCTGCACTGAAGCTGGTTTTCCTAATTTAATCAGCTTTTAGTTTAGTTTGTTACTTTTTATTTTAGTTTGAACTGTTCATTTCGAGTGAGAGTCGATCTGCAAGTCATTTTGAGGCCAAATCCGTCGCTGACTCAAGTGAGCATCTCTGATTTCTAATGACAAGTATATTTATGGAAGCTTGAACCTACAGTTCAGTCTCCTCTAGCTATTCAGGAGACGAAATATTCCAAAAGGGGAGAAAACAGACAACGCTCAGCAATGTAGATGAGCATGGAAAAGTCCAGAAAGCTAAAATTTGTTTACTTTTGGCGAGCCCATAACGCTTCACTTTCCTCATGTTCCCTTTCCCCTCAGTGAAAGTACATGAAATGTGTCAGAGGAGAAACCGGTGGGGAAAACAGCAGCAGAGGAGATGGCTTCTGTGGCATGACAAGAAAGCATATTGATTTCTTTTGAGGGTCACTGGGCATGATGAGAGTCTGCACCACGTGTGCGTGAGAGACAGAAACAGTGTGTGTGTGTGTGTGTGTGTGTGTGTGTGTGTGTTACTGAGGGAAGGATAGAAACAGAAATATTGTGCATAACAGAATGTTCGCTTCCATTCAGGAGAGGGAATACCCTCAGAGCTTCTTAACGCTTGATTTCACAAAAAGAGTGATGGGCCGAGTTGGACGTGCCTCGATGAGACAGCTTGCTTTTCTTCAGCCTGTGACCTAATAAACGTCTCTGAAAAGTGGAAGGAACCTTAAAAGCCTCTGCAGGCTGTACATACAGGTTATTAATGGTCTCCGGTCCATATCCAACAGTAAGTATAACGTGACAGTTTTATAGAATAGACGGTGTACGACATCTGCCATGGCATCTTATGGCAAAGGTGTTGTAGCAGGGTTGTCAAAAAACTAAAGTCAAAATCACTATTGTCAAAGCGTACTGTCCATGGGGCAGCTGGGGGCAGCTGGGGGCAGCTGGGGGCAGCTGGGGGCCTGGTGGTTAGGGAGTTAGTCCCGTGACGCGAAGCTCGTGGGTTCAAATCCCAGGACTGCTAGTGGCACCACTGAGGGACCCTTGAGCAAGAGACCGTCCCCACACACACTGCTCCCCGGGCGCTGTGTTCCTGGCTGCCGCTTGGTGAATGGCTTTAATACAGAGAAATATTTCGTAATGGTCACTTTGCTTCACTTTACACACTGTCCATTGGTTCGAGTTAAGGTTTAGGTCTAGGCAATAAGAAAATCCTTTGAAACACTATCAAAGGCTTATCCTGTATAAATAAAAAGAAGGTTTATTTTATTTATTTTATTTATTTTATTTATCTATTTAGTTTATTTTATTTATCCTGTAAATAAAATAAAATAAGTCTAAATCAAGTCTAAATCAAATCTAAATCAAATAAAATAAATAAATCTGTAGAAAGAAAGCAACCACAATATGAATAGACTATGCTACATACAGAAGTATATCTACTACCTTTGTATATCTATATATCTATAGGTTCTGTTCTGTTCTGTTTTAGCACCTTTATTTTTAACAGGAATCTCCATTTCAGTAATTCCTACAAGCATCAGGCGGCTGAGAAACTACATCTCGGGATGGAACAGATCCTGAGCAGCGAAGTACACGAATGTAAATATTGCGGAGGACATGAGGAAGCCCAGAGACATTCTTCACAGTTCTTTCCTCAGGCGACCCCCCCGAAACCCCGCCCCGGTCCCCGTCCTCGTCCTCCGCCTGTGTTCCGGCGCGGATTGCCATGGTGATGATTCGTGAGCTGCGGCTGGCCTTGGTTTCTATGGTCTGCTCTCATTTCCATCTGAAAGGTTTGTTCTCTTTCACTATCTGGTCTCCTCATCCACTTCAGCCTGTGATACATATCTTGCTGTGTGTGTGTGTGTGTGTGTGTTTCTCTCTCTCTCTCTGTGTCTCTCTCTGTCTCTCCCTCTCTCCATTTTTCTTAATACATTCTCTTCTTTGAGAAACCGCAGGGGTGCTGATTCCCATTTTTCTTGGTGCCTGACCCCTATTGAAAGGCCCTGCGACCTCCGTCATAGAGCGTTCCCCACTGCTAGAACCAAAAAAAGCAAATGAGAAAGTCGTGTGTGTGTGTGTGTGTGTGTGGGGGGGGGGGCATAAATCAAAGACCCCGTTTTACCCTTGTTTTTCTGTTTCACTGATCTAATTTGATGTTCAGATACACAGAATAATTTGCTGCTCCCATGTAGCTATTCTCATCTCTGACATCAAAAGAAAAAAACACAAACTCAGGTTCTTATTAGTGCGAGTCTATATAAGGAGATATTAATGGCTCATTTTGTTTCTTTCCTTTTGATCTGGAGTGCCATAATCCATCTCTTCGTCTAACTCTTTGCAGTTCTCCTCCCATCTTGTTGCGATGTGGTAGACAAGTCCAGGTTTTTTTTTTTTTGATCTCACTTGATCCCGTTTATTTGTGTAATTCAGTGGTAAAGTGATGCTGCGCCATCCTTTGTACAAGCAACCTAAATTGCAACATGTAGACTCCATAGACACAAAGGTTTCTTTGCACTCTAGCACTAGTTTACACGGGAAACGTCATCTAAATGTAAGTGCAACTAGAAATGTACAGCTAAAGTGAAAATCCACAAACTCAGTTTTCCAGTTTTCTCCATGATCCAGTCACAGGTAAAAGCAAAGTCAAAAACGTTTGATGTGAAATTGTTCTTTGTAAAGAAATAAACTTACTCTGATTTTTATTTGACAGTGTTGATGATAGGAAAGAGAGGCTGTGATATCTAAAGCACAAATATTCTTATATTTATTTACATATCCACTCTGTGCACGTATATACATACATTTACTCATAGCGTACACACATACATACATTACATATAGTTCACATATGCATATACATATGTATATATTTTACAGTACACATGTCCATATTTTACATTTCTAGATTATGGAGTGCACTGTACTGTTTTATTCTATTCTATTGTTTTTCTTTTGTTTTTTGTTTTTTTTACTGCTCTTACCTTTGTTCTGACAATGCAAATTTCCCACTATGTGACTAATAAAGGTTGATCTTATCTTATCTTAAATAAATCCATTTTATTTACCATCCAAAACAAGTGAACGTATAAGGGTCTGAGTTATTATAATCAACACTGATAATGATAAAACAGCGGTAAATCTTACAGAAGACGTGACACGATTATCATAATGATTGACAAGCATTATGAGAAGCTTATCACGATATCATCAGGACTCATACTAATTTAATTTAAAAGAAGTGCTATAGTTTGAAAACCTCTGCGGTTTTCTCCAAAATGGGGTACATAAAGCTACACTGAAGTACTTCATTACTTGCTTGTTTGTGACCATTTACTTATGAAGAAATTTGAAAAAAAATCACTATATATTCCTATTTAATGTGACGTAACCTTCTGCTCCTTTTGTAGTGACTGGTTTATAGAAGGTGGTGTATATGTTGTGAAATATTTCCTCAAGAGTAGACATATCTGGGACTATTCGCCATGCAGCAGCATAGTGTGGTCATTTAGGTTTTCTGAGGCAGTGTTGCAAGGCTGAAATTCCAAAGGATTTTTTTTTTTCAGTGGCATTACTTCAAAGAAGTAAAACTGTATTGAATAATACAGTCATATTAAACTGTATTAATATGACCAGACTTGAGGTGACTTCACCAAGATAACACTTTTTGCGTCGTACGCTCTAGAGTCCAGAGCTGGCCATGTGTCACCACCATTTTCTTGACTCAGTCCACCGGCTGGGAGCTTCTTTCGTTTCATTTAGAAGCAGTGAAGAGGTCATCTGCTGGAAGGTCTTCAAAACGAGCATCTGAGGAACCTTTAACCACCTGTTTCAGTCTGTGGTAAACAGTTGCTCTTAAATCTTCCACTGTCAAAACTCGCTGCTCTGCTCGCCAACATTCTGACTTCTGTTGTGCCTCCCGCGTCCCTAATGACTGTCCTTCATTAGACTAATTCATTCAGGGTGACGCTGTCCACACCCCCCACTAACACAGACCCCTGAGGCTGAGGAGGAGGTGGCAATGCTAGAGGAGCGAATGAGTTATCTTTGTTTCCTTTTCGATGGAGCAATTTATTTCCACCTCTGCCCGTGTTCGGCATTTTGTGGTCCAGAGACGACTGATTACACCCCCACCCGCTACTGAAACTGCGAAAAGACTCCTGCTTCTTAGCGGTGTGCGGCGGTTTGTTGGTTTCTCAAAGGTAAAGAAGAGGGGCCTGGAACCACGGAGCTATCCAGTTAATTGAAAAGTCCAATTCTCAATTAAACACATAATGGCTGAATAGAGAAAATGACTGAAAGGAGAGAAAAACCCACCAAAACTGTTTTCCTTCAGCAGAGTTCAAGAACGTGCACATATTCACCCCTGCATGGTTATTTTATTATTTTTTTTATTTTTTTTTTTTTGCTTGCAAACTTATTACATTCCTTACCGATATTAGAAAATCTAATCTTCATCTCATAATGCTCGGCGGTCACATGTGTGACTGGTCATGACTGCTTCTAATATCAGGTATCGCTGAGGCATGCGAATATTTTTCTGCTGCTCATTATGCTTTTGCTGTGTGATTTTAATTGAATCTCTGCTCATGTTTGAAAGGACAGGATATTGCAATGAAATAATGTGTCCTTTATCTCCAGGGGACAGTGACGGTGTTATCTCAGTCTATTCCCCCAGTTTCATTTTTCTCTTGAAATCCAGCTTCCAGAAACTGGGATGGCTGAACGCTGGTTGTACACGGCTGTGTTCTGGTCTTGTCCGCGCTCTCTTTGTTGACAGGGCCAAACCATTTGCTCTGATCTGCGTGAAATGGGGGGAGGAGTGACGCAGGGGTCCGTGATGGAGGAGTCAGGCTTCAGAATATTGGCTTGTCACTGTTCTGAGACCTGTCAGCCGGTCTCCCCGCAGCTGACTGGCCGATGATATTATCCCAACCCAAAAGGATTTCTCGGAACTGAAGTCACTTTGCTCCCAGAAACGTGTCATGCTCTGGGACACCTACTTCATCACTTGACAACCGGTCCGCTGGAAGTCAGCATGGAAACTTTTTTATTTTTTTTTTTCCTGCAACTGTCATGTGGGGTGTGGTGTTACCGTAACCTAAGCGGCTCCTGGTACTTTCAGAAAAGAAGCTGAACTCTGTGCCTTTCTTATAAGACTCATGGACAAGTCATAAGTCGCCAGCTGTCGGAGCAGACTGAGGGCAGGTGAGGGGAAGTCTTTGAAGTCTTCTCCTCGCCTGCCCTGTTTTGCTGAAGACTGAGGTATTAAGTGAGGAAGGTACGGGAGGATGGCGGACAGATTGAGGGATGGGGTGGTTTGGGGTGTCGGAGGCAGACGGCCCAGAACAAAGAGAGAAGACGAAGGTCTTTGACGACACCTGAAGAGCTTTGGTGCTATTAGACTTAATCACACAATACCTTTCTCACAAGCAAAGGAGTGCAATGAAGAACCAACAAAACAAGTGCCCTCATGTGCCATGAAATGTTTACAGGAAGATAGCAGGACGGGACATTTAGTACTTGAGCCGGGCACACAGTTTTATTGATGTAATGACATAATGTGCCAAGAATCATTACTGTTCCATTACAGGGATTCAAAATCACAGTGACTTACATAGAACAAAATATACAGAACAAAATATATAGAACAGTGGCTTATATAGAACAAAATATATAGAATAAAATATATAGAACAGTGCCTTATATAGAACAAAATATCTAGAACAGTGGCTTATATAGAACAAAATATATAGAATAAAATATATAGAACAGTGCCTTGTATAGAACAAAATATCTAGAACAGTGGCTTATATAGAACAAAATATATAGAATAAAATATATAGAACAGTGTCCGGTGTGATGTGTGATAAAAGGGTTTCAGCAAGAATGAAAGGAAAGGTGTACAAGACAGTAGTGAGACCAGCGATG